>APFE031688378.1:2025-81186 GCA_000404065.3 Pinus taeda | reverse complement strand
TTGAAAAAGCAAATGAATATCAAAAATAGCCTCTTGCCCAAGACTAGCAAGAGCTCTACTACGAGACAGTCTATTCAACCTCTCTCTAAAAACCCTTTTAGGATCAGGAGAGGGGCTAACTAGACCACTTGAATTTCTCCTGGTAGAGACTCTTGCAAAATTTGGATTGAGTGGAGTCGCCACTTGAACAAGAATCTAAATCTAAAGCTCAAAATGCTAAAATCAAAAGGTTAGTCGATTTCCCAGGTACAAGAAAGCTTGTCCCTGGCAACGGCGCCAAAAGGATGTTGACCCTGCCGCCCACACCTACCTACGAGTCAGTGAGAAAAGCCTTCAACCCCACAAGGTGTGGTTGGTGGCAGGGAACTCAGAGAAGGGGCTGTCACACTAATCGCAACTCTCTCCGTTTTAGCTATCTCCTAGGTTAGCTAAGGGGGGTGGTCCCTAATGGAAAGTTAAGCTAAAAGCAAAGATGTGAATTTCTAGGAGAATTTGTTAGAGTTAAATAGATTATTTATCTAAGATCTACAAGCAAAACCTGATATGAGCAATAGCCATTAACACATGAGATAAGCATGAAACACATAAACGACCAGTGCCTTCAAAGCGTTGCTCTTTCAGAAATGAAAAGATTTTTTATTTGTATTTTTTTTTTATGCTCAGAATGAAATCAAATGCTTTCAAATGAAAGAAGAAAATTTGTGATAATTTTTCAAGATAGAAAATAAGCTAAAGGCTCAAGAAACTCCCTCTTGAGTGAATCTTTTGATGTCTTATGAGATTGCTGGCTTGAACAACTTGTGGGACCTTTGATACCCTTGGAGGTGACTGTTCCAACCGAAGAAGTCCTCACACTCCAATAGCGTTGGCAACCTATCCCTTGAAAACACAAAAATGCTTGCAAACCAATTGTTAGTGCAAAAGAGACTTGGCATATAGAGACCAAGTTGAGCTTGTCATTCAACCGACAATGACAAGCTACAACGAGAGCACAAAATATACCAAGCCCAGAGGAGATTTGAGATAGCTGCAAATCTCTTCTCCCTAGACAATAATGCCTTCAGGCAAATGCACAAATAAAAACAACTAGATAGCAAATGTAAAATCAAATGAATGATAACATCAAACGACACAGGTATACCTCATCAACCAAAGCATGCACCACAAAAGAAGCTAGTAACCCCAAAGACTTTTATTTATTTATGTGAAAGCTGAGTACAAAATCCGGCAGAGTCTCCGCCAGCCCAATAGCTCGTTCTATGATGTACGATAAGAGCCCAAGGCTCATATAAATAAGAAATGGGAGGAGATCCCAATGCCAAGATACCATGACAAGTGTAGCAAGTGACAATCCCAATGTAGCAAGAAGAATGGCAAGTGGCTGCTATGAGTGTTTGTGATCCTGGAGATAACTGTTGATATCCTGTGATAGCTGTGCGTATGGGCTGTCAACACAGCTGTGTAAACTGCCACATAAACTGCTGATTAACTGTGCGTATTTAAAGTGCTGTGTATGAGTGGGCTGCCAACGTTAATAGCTGTTTGACCTGTTGACTGGGCCCACGTAGATTGCTGACCTGTTATACGTAAATCATATATGGGCTGAGTAATACGTATAGACTGCTGTTGGCTTGCTAACCGTGAACATATATGGTGACTGATACGCTGAGATTGCCCACGTAACTTGCTGTTGTAGCTGCGTGTTAACTTGCTGACCGTAAACAATGCGTATTTCCTTTGCTGCATTGACTGCCCACATAGACTGCATTAAATGCTGAGAATATATGTGTATTTCCTTTGCTGCGTATGCCAACGTAAATGCTGTGAGTGGGCCAGCGTGGAAACCGATTTGGCATGCGTATTTTTTGGTGGGCTAAGGTGGGGTCCATACCCACTCATTTTACTTTATACTTTCCACCTTATAACATTCACATCAAAAATTAAATCATACGATGTGCGTTATGAACCTCAACGTGGGCCCAGTTGACTGTCTTGACTTTGACTTTGACTTTTTTTTTACTTGAGTTGAAACTTTCTTGGTGGGTCCCACATGCTTGCCACATCACCCTTGATTCTCTGCTTGACTTCCATGTCAAAATTTGACTTATTTTGACTTTGGAAAAATTTATAAATTTTTCCAATTATTCATTTTTTTGAATTTCTTCTTCATTTTTGCTACTGTCACTTGAAAAATCGGCTTTTGAGGGACTTTGAGTCATTTTTTGACCCCCAAAGTAGGCTCTAGGAGAATGCTAGGCCTCTGAGGATGAATTTCGAGTGGTCATACGCCCCAGAGGCTTCCTAAGGCCACTTATTTATGCTTTTACATAAAAAATAATTAAAAAATCCCGTTTTGCGGGAATTTTTAACTATTAAAAAATCCTACTTAGACCTAGCCAAATTCCACGAAACTTTTTGTGTGATCTAGTATGGTAATATACATCGACCCTAGACACTAAGATGTGTCAGGGGCTCAATCTTCAAACCGTCACCTCGGCTTTGGGGTAAAAATGAGTGAAAAATCCAGAGAATTATCCGCCTCTGAAAAAGAAGGGATAATTAACCGGATAAAAAAAACACTCCAAGGTGTACTCGTTTGCTGATCGAGTCCCACATCCTAGGCCTGTTACAAATTCAAGAAATTCATCATACTAGCATCACTTATTACAATTCCCCGCAGGGTGTGGAATCTGGGTACAAAGAAGAAAGATGATGAGAAGATAGAAGGAGAGTTAAAAAACTCTGTTGACTGATGACATCTGATGGTACAAGTGTCCTCTGGATCATCCTTGGGCATGGAGTCGTCACATAATTATCAGGTGCTACTCCAGTAGTCAACAGGCACGATAAAAAAAAAAATTGACTCCTGCAACAATTGATAAACTTGACCAGAAATTTTGTACAAGAAACCATCAGACTGGCAGGAAAACCAACTTTGATACCACTGTAATGTCCTTTTTCGGGAGCTCTAAGTATTTTTCTGAGAATTTTCGTTATAAAATTTTATGCCGATATTTTTGCCAAAAACCCACAAGATTATACCAAAATGCACTAGTAAATAACGACCTAGAAATTATATAAGCACATTAAACCCATAAACTCAAATAACATCAGAAAATGCAGCACAAGAAATGACTTAGCTTCATTTCTTATAATATATCATGTAGAGTAAAACTAGAAATATCTAAGACAAAATAGGAAAGATGATAGTTGACTGGACCTCCAAATGTTTTGTTGCTATGCTGATCTTGATCCCACAAAACTCCGCAACGACTACACTCTCCCTCCAACAACAACTGCCACTGAATCAACTGAAAGACGATGAAGCACCAATTGAGGCTCTGAATGATCCCCACTCCAATATCCTTGAAACTCTATGAAACTCCTGGCTGAAGTCTCCTCAAAGAGAGTTTGGTTTTCAACCAAAACTCAACAACATACCTGAAGGTTTCCCTCCTATGCTACTGATGAAGAGAATTGGGTCCTCAACCTCTCATACAAAAAGAAATGTCAAATTCAAGATGTCCTCCAATGGCCTCCTTCTCCTCTTTTATAGATTTGATGGACCCCTCTAAACCTCCTATTTTATTATTATTTTAATCATGGAGCACTTTTCCCTCTTTTATTTTAATTAAAATATTCTTTTTAATGTGGGAAAAGGGTAAATCGGTCACCATGTCTCCTTAGGTCACTGAAACTCATATCTAGCCATCCCATCTTGTAGATATTCTCGTTCTGGTTTCAACGAGCTATTACACTAAGGTGTTCTGACAAGTATTCCTCCGGGAATGCCACCTTAAACGTAATTAATTGAGTCAGGCCCAATAATAACTCTGTTTTTTTGAAAGTTGTCAAAATGCACTGAAATGAAAGGCAAGCTGTGTGATGATGGAATATACCAAGCGAATGCCATGGGACCTCACAAAAACTCCTCAAAACCCATCCAATATCCCTTGAGCTCGATGATGACACCATCCTGCACCTATGACTTGTCCGCCCCGAACTCTGAAGGTCCATCCTAACCATGTCATAAGGAACACCAGGAAAAGGAACATTACTTAATCCCTTTGGTGAACTCTTTTTATAGCTTTCCCAATTGACTTTGATCCCTCACAAAGATAATAGTTAAGGTTTTGTGCTAGTGCATCAAAATATCCTTACTCCATTGCAAGATTTTAGCTAATCTATCACACCCAACGTCTCCATCAACCCAAGGACTAGGCACTGACCATGTCAATTTGGTGATCAAACCTTATCTTATCCATAAACTTAAATTTTTCTCTCTTTCTCTCCTTATTTCGGCCTCGTTAAGGATAAGCGACCTAACTAGGGCTTAAAGTGAATTGTTCTCGAGGGAGAATTTAAGGTGGTGGAAGGATTTAACATCAAGAAAAGAATCGGTTGCCTCAAAATCAGTTTGCCTGAAAATCAATTGCCGTAGGTGGCTAGTCTATCCATTTTAAGCTTTAATTCTCTTTCCCTAGCTAGTTTGCCCTAGGATAACCCTAATTTTGCTAAGCTTCAACTTGAAGACTTTTTGAAGGTTTCTTATGCCATTGGCTTGCTAATATCATTGTTTGGAAACCTTTTCTTAGCATATTGACCATAGGATATTCCATTCTGCTTATTATTCCTCAAGCCCTAGCTCTAGTGTGCCCTCTCTAGAGGATGTGAATTGCCCTATTCTCCTTGGTTGAGCCTCATACTTAAGAAGAGCTATCCTCAAGTAGCCGTTAGTGTCATCTTAAACTTTAAAACCTAGAATATACATCATAGGTGACCTATATAACGGGAAGCCTCCTATTGGTGAAAGTCCATAAAGAGCAAGGGGTAGTGGCTATGTTGGTAGAGGGCCACACCTCATTGCTGTCACTTGGTCTAGCGCTTGTCTTGCAGGGTGCCCCTCTACAAGATCTGCTAGATTTTGAAGAAACACATATAACATTCTTTCACTTGTCCTAGCATCAACTACAATGACCTTGCTACTGTATGAAATTAGATATGAAGAGACGTTCCCTTCACCAAATATTCTTTAACATGCGGCACCCAGGTTTATTTTCTCAAAATTACTTGCTTGGACCACTGGCTATACAAATGTTGGAAAGCTCTGTATCAGTCCCCTTTGCACTGATGTTAAAATGCCAATACCCCTGAAAAAGGTCTTTTTGAAACCTGAGCATATTGCAAGTCTTCAAGATTTCACATCCTCACCATACAATATTAGAGCAATAATTATGGCTCCATAAATAGCTGTTGAAGTTTCCAAGTCTACTTAGTTAGAAACCCTCCTTGCACTTTATTTGATTTATTCCTACCTACTTGTTATTTTACTTAACAAGTTATTTACAATGTAAATACTGAAAATAAACGCTAGTGCATGCTCAACATATTATAGATCAACAACTAAAGGAAACAAAAACAATCACACCATATGACACCATTATTTTTGGACCAATGTTCCCGGAAAAACCCAATGTAGGAAAATCGGTGCAACTATCTGAGGGTTTTCTTATTAAGTAATATCAGAGTACAATCTGGGTGCCGAAACTAGCCTACCCAACAGAGAATTTCCTTGGCGATAATACCTCTTAGTTTGAGACGAATCTCTTGGCTGAAACCCTGGATAATCCTTTCGGCAGCTCTTCAGCACCAATCTGCCCCAGAAACCCCAGCGTCGACCTCTCTCTGGACTACGTCAGCCCCTCTCTGCCCAGCGCTAGCCCTGCGTCACCCCGAATGGGTCTGCGTTAGCCTTAGGGGGCCCTGCATCAGCCCTCTGGCCCTCTGTGTCAGCAATGCTGGCCTCTCTAAGGCTCTGCGCAGCTCCCGACTGCCTCTGCGTGGCCTTGTGTGAGCCCTAACTGGCTCTGCATCACTCTCCCCGACTACTGCGCTGCTCTCCCGACACTATTTCTACCTCTCTATCTCTCTGTACTCAATGTCCCTCAGCTGCAACTCCCAATCACTAATTCTATCTCTCTTAGCAAACCCCGCTCTAGAGAATAGAATCACTGATCACTTTGGTGTACTCTCCAAGTGACCTTCAAGCCTCCTCTTATACTTTTCCTGTTGACATATCAATGGCCGAGATTAAGACCGTAATCAACGGCTAAGATTAGATCTGGCTTGATCCATGTCTTTTGGACCATTATAACACAGTTTCATATTAATATACATTAATATTTTATTTTCCCAAGTTTAGACTTGGGACTCCATTAAAAATATTAATTATTTTAATATCTCCTGAACTATTTAGAATCTGTCCAAACCCTTTTTGAGTATTGGAGATCTCATGTGCCCCAACCTCTCCACGAAATTTCATGGCTAGAGCACATCTGATACTACCCCAAATCAACAACAACATCATGCCAAAATAGCTCATGTGAAAGAAGGTGCAATCATCATCATAAGCTGATCCATCTAGATGAGGCATGCAATGTGAAGAGTGCTAACAAATGGTCCATCCACTAATGATATGTCACAGCATTTGCAAACATCGACATTGGGATAAAATCGGCAAGGGTCCAAAAAACCAAAAAATTGAGAAAAATCTGTAAAAATCGAGAAAATATTGGTAAAAATTGTTAAACATCAGCAAAGTTAAGCTACCACCAAAATATTGGTAAAAATCGAAAAATAGCAGCGTGGCCAAAAAATCACGATTTCATGATTTTTTTGCAATAAAATTGAGATGTTTGCAACATTGAGTGTAACCATTCAAGTGATAACCATGTACAAGCCACTCGTTCTACCAGCATATCAATTTCACCCTGTCATATGATGAAAATCACAGTTTTACCATTCATGCAATATGAGTGGTAACACTGTGAGGCTTACAGTTTCGACTCAGTTTTCCAATATTCGTTCCACCATGTTTTTTGATTGTCAGTTTGCTGCCTCTATTTCAGAGTCAATTGTTGTTGAATTAAGTTGTTTTTAATGTTCCTGAATATTTTTCCACAGAAAAAAGAGAAAAAAATGCTTCCTATACTCCATAGGATGTTTCTTGTTTTATATAATCGTTTTACATGCATTGTCTGTCGATTACTTCAAAATTTATGTCCATATTCTATCTACAAATGTTCTGATTGTTTAGAGGCAATGAGAAGCCATTCACAGTTTATACTGCTTGTTAAAAAAATTCAAATTTAAGATTCTCAGATTGAATATGAGTTTTCTGACAATGAATCAGGTTTTTTCAGTATGTTTTATAAATCATGATCTGTTTATACAGACGCAAGTGGGGTAGCCTTGCTGGTAATTACCCAGATCGTACAAATCAACGTGCGCAGGAGTATGCTGAAGCCTGTATAGAAGTGGCGAAGGAGATGGATGTCGGCGTGGTAGATCTCTGGAATGCTATTCAAAGAACAAAGGACTGGGAGACAGAATGTCTGAGGTAAATTCATTTCAGTTTCCACCTCAAGCTGATGTGGAGAATCGGCAGACCGATAAAAAATTTGCAGATACATCTTCTGAAAGCATTAGTATTAGTATAGCTAACTCACTGAAGATGATACTCAGTGGGCCTTGTGTTTCACCATTTTTTGAGATTAATTCACAGGATAATGCATACATAAAGTAGGCAAATCAATATACATAGGCGTCAAATAATTCTAAGAAAATAGGCTTTAGAGTTTCAATCTGGTAATGCTACTTTGTCATAGTGATAATGGTGAAAAGTTTTCATGCTGGTGGTTGTAGTTTGGTATAGTGTATATTGATAAACGGTTTCACCAGACCCATTGAGTGTTGATTTTAGGTATATACATGCTATGGGAAATGTATGGAATATAATTTTTTACTAAATGGAGTCCATTATAGAGTTTGATATCCTTTTATTCATGTGGTTCATGGTTGGGCCGCTGACTTCCACTAACTAACTAGATTTTAATGACACTGGATTACCTAATTCATCGCATTGATGTGCTTACTGCTTATTAACTCAACTCCTAATATTATTGGAGTGTGTTATCACACAATCTCACACCAAAGGATGAAAAGTCCTCACACCTAGATGGGGACATGTGAAACTAGGAAGTTGGCAATTATCACCTCACCAACACTCCTTTGCACTTTAGAGTCTAGACAAAGGGTAGACCTAAGGCAAGGGAGACTTCCCTATGGTTGCTAGGCTCACTTTGTGTCATATGAAATAGGAGTAAAGAGAGCTCAGCAACAAATAAGAAATAAAATTAAATTAAAGGGCATAGAGATAATTAATGAAAAGGAAATTCCAATGCCTTGTTGCTTGGGCTATGGAGGCCATGAATGCAATCTAGGAGGGGCTATTAATTTCATGGTGAGGGGCTATAGGTAGACAGAATTATATTCTCTATAGCAACTCCTAACTTGGTAAGAAAGAGAGCGCCAAGCAGATGGGAAGTGACTCACGCTAGGAATGTTGCCTCAAGATCTAGCAGGCCTTGTGTAATATCCCCACTAAAATGTGTCTAACCTTATGATTTTTCCTTCAAGAATTTTCGCAAACACTTAGAGAGAAACAATTCATCAAACACTTTGGAGGAAAACAGAGTGAAATTCATAGAGACATTTTTACAAACATATGGCATGTATCTTATATAAACCCTTGCTCAACATATAAAACATGGTAAACTTGAACAGCAATTGACTTTGAGCCAAATTTTGTTAAATCTTGTATAGCAAATTACATGCCAAATTACTTAAGAAACTAAGAACAGTCATGGCACTGCTTTGACAATCTATACATCTGTAGGAATCTTGGTTCCTTCCGATAGCTTGGACCTCACAAAATTCGGCTTTCCTAGAGGATAGGAAATGCTCTTCTAAACCTGATAACGCTGCTGCAAGATCAGCGCTGTAGGCTGCTTGGGATTGGCTAGTCAAAAGGGTGTTTGAAAATGGTATGCTGTAATGACCCATCTCTAATTATAGGGAGCACAAGAATATTAGCATGCATAAGATAACTACATATGCATGCATCACATGCACTGCATTAGTATACGTACTAACTAATTAAAAAAATATTCCAAGTATAGGGTAATGAATCAATTAGTGAAGTACTAAGTAAATACTTAACTCACCAGAATATAATGAATTTACTAAGTGGAGGTACTTAATGTATGTATCACCATCATAATTTATAACTAGAATATACTATACAAAACAAAAAGTAAATACAATGGATTATACAAAGTACAATGGGTATACAATATATATTATATGAAAGGGCAATTATAATATTTATATATTAATTTGTTATACAAGTAAAAGAAAGTATACTATAAATATTATATTAACTAAAAAGAAGCATATTTTGGATATTTTACAATCAAAAGTAAATGAAATAGAAACAAGAAATACCATTCATACATAATTATAAGTAATGTCTCGACTGTTAAAAGAAGGTGGTGCCCTCAAAATGATTAACCCTCCTTGTTAGAAGGTGGTGACAGTTTGCAATTTCAGATAATATTCTATTCAAGGCGGTGAAGAGATTGTGGGACGAGGAAGGAATCTCTACGATTTAAGGAGCGGAGGAGGAATTTAGAAGGGGGGGCTATTCTTTTCTTTAGGGTGAAGTGAAGACAAAGGCGGAAATACTTAGAGACTCACAGGCAAAGGAGGGAGTTTGAGGCTTGAGCCGTTGTTCTTGGAGCTTTGGGCACGAGGGCTACGAGTGTGAAATTTTTTATCTATTGCAGCAATTGGAAATTATTCTTTTAATTGAAAATTTAATTATGCAGTTTATTTGCTACAACAAACAACGAATAATATTACAACTGCAATTTCCACCATAAAAATACTGTGGGAAATAAAATACTGGAAACTGATAAATTATAGCACACACAAAAGAATTTTGACACAGTTATTTTTGGAGAGTTGTCCTTGGAAAAACTCAATGCAAGAAAACTGATGCAGCAGATGAAGGTTTTATTATTGTTCTTTAGCAGCAATTCTGAGTACAATAATTTATATGCCCAACTGATGATCTAATCCAAGAAAAATACTGGCAAAATCTAGTGAGGAATATTCTCTCACCCCACAACTATTTTTTCCCTCCGAAATTACCTCCCCAGCCTCTGTGTTGAGCCTCCTGCATCACCCTCTGCGCAGAGCTTATGCTGGGCCTATGAGAATTTCGACCTTCCTTCCTTTGCCTCTTTCGAGGACTGGAAACCTTCCTCCCGGAATGTTGCTTCCCTCCTCTTCCACTTGCTACTCGCCCTCTGGTTCTATCTTCTCTGTTGAGCTACTGCTACTAAGAAAATCTAACTGCTTGGGCAACTGAGTATCTTCGTCAGTGTTTTCTCCATCACTACATCGACCTCCTCTTATAATCCTTTGTTGGAGCACCAACTACCAAGATTAAAACATAATCGATGGATAGGATCATATCTGAATTGTTCCGCATGAATTTCTAGATGATTCTTGCCTTGACTTAATTAATACTAATTAATTAACCATATTCCCTGAGTTTAGACTTAGGAAATATTTAAAAAGCTGGTTAATAATCTAATTAAGTCATTTCTAGGAAGAATTTCCAGAAACAATTTCTGGCTTTTGGAGATCTCATGTATTCTAACTTCTCCACCAAATTTCGTGGCTAGAACAAATCTGATGCTACAAAAATTAACACTCCCTCTTAGCGAGGAATGTGTTCTAGTGTTGCACTCCCTACCACAACACCCTTTCTTTGCATCATTTGTTGTCACATTGTTGATGTTTGGTTGCTGCTGACCCCGCTATACTGCTGCCAGCATTGCATCTGCACTACAACTCCCTCTCATCTATTGCTGTTGTAGTTGAGAATTAGCCTCTGCTATTGAAACGGGTTCTCCACCATACCCATATGTTCTCTGAAGTAGACGAACTTAGCTCTTCTTAGAGCTTTCGTGAGTATGTCTGCAACTTGAACTTCTGTGGGAACATACTGTAGCTCGATTGCTCCACGTTGTACGCAATCTCTGATGAAATGACATCCAATATCTATGTGTTTCAACTTGTCATGAAACACTGGATTTTCAAAGAGCTTTATGCAACTCTGATTATCACAGTAGACATTGGTCGCCTCCATCGTTTGCCTGAACAAGCTTGCTAGCAACTTCTGAAGCCATATAGCTTTGCATGTAGTTGTGCTTGCTACCATATACTCTGCTTTTGCAGAGCTAAGTGCTACTAACTGTTGCTTCCTTCTACACTAAGAAACCATTCGTGATCCAATGCTAAAGTAGTACCCAGAGGTACTTTTCCCGTCCACTGAACTGCTTGCCCAATCTGCACTTGTGTATCCACATAATCTGACATCATCTTCTCGGGTATATCTCAACCCATACTCAACTGTGCCACACACATACCTCAGAATATGCCTCCCTGCTGCCCAATGTACCCTCTTCGGCTCTACCATGAATTGACTAAGGGTATTGACTGCGAAGAAAATATTTGGCCTCGTATTGACTAGATACATGAGAGATCCAATAAGATGTCTATACAAGGTGGGGTTGAAATCCTTGTCATTTGATGCATCTATCTTCTTCTAGTTGGTGATCATGGAAGTAGACATGGGTTTTTAATCCTGCATTCTGAATGCCTTCAAAGTATTTGTAGCATATCTCCTTGTCCGAGGAAGATATCCGCATCCTTCTGCCAAACTTCCAGCCTAGGAAATGGTGCATCAACCCTAAATTCTTGATGTCGAACTCTGCTGCCAGGTTCCTCTTGCAGTCCTCTATGAGCCCTGATGATCTTGTCAAAAAGAGATCACCCACATACAAAATAGAATGAGTGGCTCACCCTCTACCATCAAATAGTAAAGGTTGGGATCTGCGTCACTCTTGACAAAACCCATTTGCTGCAAGTGCTGTCAATCCTACCATACCATGCTTTGGGAGCCTGCTTGAGTCCATATAGAGCCTTCTTTAGTCTGCACACATGAGTGCAGCTCTCATGAGTCTCAAAGCCCTATGGCTGTTCTATGTACACCTCTTCCTCTATACCCTATTCAAGAAGGTTGTCTTGTTGTCCATCTGGTGAGTTTGTCATCCCATCTGAGCTGCTAGGATATAACTGACCGAATAGAAGTGTATCTTGCAACTAAGGCGAAGGTCTCCTCATAATCTATCCCTTCTTTCTGTGCATAACCCTTTGCCACAAACCTAGCCTTGTATTTCTCCACACTGTTGTCTGCAACATATTTGATCTTGTAGATCCATTTAGAACCTACAATTGATCTATCTTCTAGCCTTGGCACTACCTCCCAAACATCATTCGTCATGATAGAGCTATACTCTTCTACCATGGCATCTACCCATACCTGATGTTGTATGGCCTCCTGAAAGCTGGAAGGTTACGTAACCTGAGCTACCAATGCTTGGTACCTGTTAGGCTTTCTGCGTTGTGTTTTGTTCGTCCTAGGAGTTCTAATAAACTCCTCTGCATCTCTCAATGTCTAACGAACTTCTCTGCTGGATCGACCACTAGTCGTGGGAGGTTTAACCATCTCCTCCTCATCCTGCCTTTGCTGCTCCGTCTACTGAGAACTCCCCAAATTTCCTGCACTTGAGGAAATACTGGTATTGGTCACAATACTCGATCCTTGTGATTGTTCTCTTGCTTGTCCCACTCGCTGCCCTTGCTACTGGACCAAAGGAGCTTCTGCTGATTGATTCTAATCATCTGCAGGCATCTCACGATATCTCCTGAAAGCTCGGTCTTCCATGAACTTCATGACAATATTCCTATTGTTAGGAGTGTAGATTTTGTATGCCTTTGAGGTTTCGTTGTACCCAACGAAGAACCCCTTCTCTACAGTCTGATCTAGTTTGGTACATTTATCATCTGGCACGTGGCAATAAGCAACGCGGCCAAAAATTATGAAGTGGCTAACTTTTGGTTTCTTCCCTGTGAAGACTCCTAGTGTTTTCTTCCCCAATGCTTTATGAGGACTCTTGTTTTGAATACATATTGTTGTGTTACATGCCTCTGCCCAAGAAATCTGGGTAGACCTTGGTCATATAACACAGCCTTTGTAACTCCAATAATGGTTTTTTTTTTTCCACTCCGCTACACCATTTTGCTGTGGATTATATGGAGTTGTCCATTCTCTCTTGATGTCTTCCTTCGCCAAAAAATCTGTGAATTCTTTATCGATATATTCTCCGCCGTTATTTGAGCGAAGCACCTTGATCTTCTTCCTTGTCGCATTCTCCACAAGAGCTTTAAACTCTCTGAAATGATCAAAGATCTCGTCTTTGGTCTTCAAGAAGTAGATCCAGGTTTTCTCGGAATGGTCATCAATAAAGTTGACGAAATAGTCGGCACCGTTGAGAGATCTAGTGGACATCGGGCTGCAAATATCTGAATGTATAAGTTATAACACGCCATTAGCTCTGTTGTCACTTCTTGGAAATGCTGCCTTGGAATACTTCCCAAGTACACATCCTATGCACACATAATTGTGTTCCGTGCCAAGTTCTTGAACCCCTGTTACTATTTCTTTGAGCATCTTGAGTGCTCCATGGTGTAGATGTCCCATTCTCTTATGCCATAACTCATTTAGCTCCTTCCCACTGCTACTGTTATTGCCTATTAGTGCCATTGGAGAAGCAATCTGTAACTGGTGCAATATGTTACTTCAAACTCCAATCTGTCTTAACTTTTTCAAGCTCAGGTGTTTGATATACACTTTCTTCCCTACGAAGTGAATATCATACCCCTTATCCCGTTGGGATACTTAAATCAGGTTCATACCCAATCCTGGCACATGCAATACATCTGTAGCACTGGTGCTTACTCCTGACTCCCTCTGAAAATCTATGATACCTCTCCCTACTGGGGTACATTTTGTTATGTTTCCCATAGTAATCTGGAAATCCAACTGCTCCTCCTTATAGCTAGAGAGATATTCTCTAACCCTTGTCATGTGAGCTGATGCCCCACTGTCTATATACCAGACACCTTGTGAAGTTGATCACGATAAGAAAGCAAATTTGTCCTCCAATTTGGAAGAGAAATTTGAAGTCTCTTGAATGTTACTTTTGTCGATGGGTACGCTGAAGAATTTATAGTGCGTTATTCTTTTTTTCCACCCCGACGTTGGCTTTGCACTAGCGAATTGCTGCAAAAAACCTCGTGTCTAGCTAGAGATCTGCTCAACAAGAAAACTTGAGCTGTTGTATGTGCCTCTAGAATCACTTTCTCTAGAAGGATTGAATTTTTCTGCCCTTCTCAGAAAATTTGGTCTTCCTCAAGCAATTCGGCCTGCTAGCAAAAACACTGCGTTGCCCCATGGGAATTTTGGCCTGTTGCCCACGTTGAGCAGTGAAATTTATTCTTTTCTATTTTGAGCTCTTCGACTAATCAACTGTGCTCTGATACCATGTGAAATTCTTTATCTATTGCAGCGACCGGAAATTATTCTTCTAATTGAAAATTTAATTATGCAATTTATTTTGCTATGACAAACAACGAATAAAATCACTACTGTAATTTTCACCATAAAAACACCGTGGAAAATAAAATATTGGAAACTAAGCAATTCTAGCACACACAAGAATTTTGCTAAGTAGCACTGAAACAGATACGGATATCGGGTTTGAAACAGATACAACAAATTTTCAAAAAATGAGGATACGATACGGCAAGGAAACGGCATGCATATATATATTTCATATTATCATTCATGTTTTAGAATCTATAACCTATATCTAAAAATTCATAATCATCATCATGAATTCAAGATAAACAAATAATCATTGTCAATTCAGCATAAATATTCTCATCATCCTTAGTGATTATTATAAAATTGAACATATTATCATCATCATTATTAATGTAATCAGAAATGCTGCAATGTTTGTGCTTTGGGTCCAACTCCTTCAAAGAACGTATCATGCACGACAGATGATATCTATCTCCCTTGCATGGCAATTAAAAGGCCCATGGGATAATTGGGATATTCCATCAAGACTTATTTGAACATTTCAATCTTCTCAACGTCAGCTTGGTCTCTTGACTATATGCAAGCAAAAGATTGGCTAGAGAAGATTTGTTATATTGGACGGATTTATGAAATCAAGAGAAAAATCAATGACAATTAACAAAACCTTAACCAAACTGAAAATTAATCGCTCAAATAAATCTCTTTACGAAGACATTCATCAAACGCTTTTATTTGCATTTTTGAACATCTATCTTTTTCTTAGTAAGAATCCTTGATAAATATATGGAGTGTCGTTGTTCTAAACATCTAGAAGAGACTTTGTGAGGTTGTGTTTATAGTGAGTTTATTTGCGAATCTGATTTCTTCATTTTTATTATTTATTTATTAAAGGCTATACAAATTTTCACGCTTTTAAACATTTTAAGGGTGGATTCCAATCACCATTTTCGTGGCTCTGTTTCTGGAAATCCGGAAATGGCTCCAAAAAAAATTAAATCCCTTGGAAACATATCCAATTCCAAATATGAAGTTTTCGATTTTTTGAAATGGCACAAAAACGTTTTTACAGCGTTTCAGACAAAAATCGTATCTGTTTCTGTATTAGAAATGAGGATTTGCGTTTTCGGCAAATTCTTCAGGCGTTTTTGATAACTTAGGAATTTTGACACAGTTTTTGGAAAATTGTTTTAAAAAAAACCCAATGCGGGAAAACCAGTGCAGTAGATGAGGGTTTAATTCTTTTTCTCTAGCAGAAATTCCGAGTACAATAATTTAGATGCCCAACTAGCGATCTAATATAAGGAAAATACTGGAAAAATCTAGTGAGGAATTTTCTCTCACCCCACAACTATTATCTGCCTCCAAAATTACCTCCCTAGCCTCTGCGCTGAGCCTCCTATGTCACCCTCTGCGTAGAGCTTATGTTGGCCCTATGAGAATTTCTGCCTTCCTTCCTTTGCCTCTTCCGGGGATTGGAAACCTTCCTCCCGGAATGTTGCTGTCCTCCTCTTCCACCTGCTACTCACCCTCTGGCTCTATCTTCTCTGCTGTGCAACTGCTACTAAGAAAATCTAATCGCTTGGGCAATTGAGTATCTACTTTGGTATTTTTTCCATCACCACATCGACCTCCTCTTATAATCCTCTGTTGGAGCACCAACGACCAAGATTAAAACATAATTGATGGCTAGGATTATCTTTGGATTGATCTGTGTGAGTTTTAAGATGATTTTCGTCTTGACTTAATTAATGTTGACTAATTAACCATATTCCCTAAGTTTAGACTTAGGAAATATTTAAAAACTTGTTAATAATATAATTAAGTCATTTCTAGGCGGAATTTCAAGAAACATTTTTTGGGTTTTGGAGATCTCATGCATTCTAGCCTCTCTACCAAATTTCGTGGCTAGAACACATCTGATGCCGCAAAAACTAACAAGGAGACCTCAATTTCAAAGTCTTCTCGGTTTGGGAATCAGATAGGGTGATCCCAAATACGTTGGGAAGAAATCGTCGGTTTAGTAGTAGGAATGGATTGGGAGCAAAAACAGCTGAAATCGACTCCAATAGGATTTCCAAATAAGTACTTGCATTTAAAATTTTGGTTCCAGTTAAATTTCTGGTTAATTGTAAAATTAGGGCATTTCATTTGGTATTAGAGATAGGCTCGAAATCTTCATACCTTATAGGCCCTGTTACCGCTCAAACTAGTAGGGGGTCCTAGAGGGGCACTTGCTAGGTCAAGAGAAACAATGAAGCTAAAGCCCACAGTCACCACAACTAAAGCCTCCTACTCTTTACGGACATTCACTGATGGGAGGAGACATGATATATAGAGAATCACTTATAAAGGATATGTCAACTAAGATGGGTGTGAAGTGATCTCGGGGACCCTTTCCTAGGGGAGGCTCAAGAATGAGACCTGCTTGCTTATTAAGCAAGGTACAAAGCTTTCTAGGAGAGGGGATGAGGATTTAAGGGCTAGGTTTAATGATTGTGAATTATAAAGGAGCTTCCAAAACCCTAAAATCCTAGTTGAACTTGGTTTCCCAAATGGTTTTAAAGAGTTGACTTTCAAAGGTATGGGACCGCACGGGACCAAGTGGACCTAGGTTAGGTCAAGAGGAAGGAGTTTAGCAACCAATGATAAACTTGACCTAAACAAGGAGGAGAAAGGGACAAAAGAATTGGTTTTTAGTTATAGGTGATAAATGATCCCTACGAGGAACTAGCCTAGGGAAACTTAGGGCAAAAACCAATCTCGAGGCTAGGGCTTAGGATATCTCACAACTCAACTGTTTGAATTTCCTCAAATTTGGCGGAGGCCTAGGAGAGACACCAACACCGTTGAGGCTAAGAGATCGAAGTTTTTCTATGGGTGGTTTGTTGGGGAAATGAGGCCCTAGGAGCCCTACTATGGGTAGACCTAGAATAAAGAAGGAGAGATGAAGAAACATGTTTCTTTGAGTGATCACCTTATGGTAGACCAATACCTAATCCTTTGGGGAAATTGGAGTCAAGAAGAATATGAAGATAAACTTTGTTTTTAGGTAAAGGAAGCCTTAAGATCAACTTTGCCTTCCCTTAAGGCAAAGGAGAGTGACCTTAAAAGCTTTTATACTTTGTTTTGCAAGGTGAAGTGGCTTATCAAGATAAATTTGACCATAGAATTATCCCTAGGCGAATTCGTTCAACATACATGGCCCATACATAGAGTTATGCTATATAGAAACATAATTCCACAATTTCATAGTAGATGAATGCAGCAACTAGCCCTAGTATAATGAAAATCTCATTATCAATGCATGTGACAAAGTAAAAGAATAATAACATTAAATTTTCACTTACATGTAAGAAAATATATCCAACTATTAGTTTTTGTAGTATTGGATGTCTTTTAGACTTGAAATATTGTGCAAAGGCTAGAATACATGAGATCTCCAAAACCCAGAAATCGTTTCTGGAAATTCCGACTAGAAATGACTTAATTAGATTGTTAACTAGTTTTTAAATATTCCCTATTGACCACTGGGATGACACTTGGTGATTATATGAAAGGCTCCATGCCCAAGGATGATCCAGAGAACACTTGTGCCATCAGATATCATCAATCAACAAAGTTTTTTTAACTCTGCTTCTATCTTCTCATCATCTTTCTTGTACCTAGATTTCACACCATGTGGGGAATTGTAATAACTAATAAGTGATACTAGTAATGATGAGTTTTGAGTTTGTAACAGGTCTAGGATGTTGGGAATCGATCAACAAATGAGTACACCTTGGAGTGTTTTTTTTATCTGGTTGATTATCCCTTCTTTTTCAGAGATGGACAATTTTTTGGGTTTTTTACTCATTTTTTACCCCAAAGCCGGGGTGACGGTTTGAAAGTTGAGCCCCTAACACATCTTAGTGTCTAGAGTGGATGTATATTAGCATACTAGATCACACAAAAATTTTTGTGGAATTTGATTAGGTCTAGATAGTTATTTTTTATTTTTTTAGATTTCCCGCAAGTCCAAAATTGCAAATAAAATTGTATTTAAATTGTAATAAGTGTAGTCTAGAGAAGTTGTATGGGGTATGAGTAATAAAAATTACACATCTCACCCTCGATGTTCTACTATGGCACGCTTTGAGGGGTTAATAATATGTTTTGGACTCTCAAAACCCACATTTCCTAAGTTTAGTGGAAATTGTGGCTTTTAATTAGGTTAGAATTAAATAAAATAGAGAGAAATAGATTATTCCATGTGACAGAATGACATGGAAATGAGTTGGAAATTATCCTAAGTCAAAGAGTTGAGTCAACGAACTTGTTGAAGATGATTGAGCACACTGCATCATAAATACACCATTATTTCATAAAATCAAATTTCCCAGAGATAACGCAGCAGTTGCACATGTGGAAAATCAAATTTATTAGAGGAGCTCATGCAGTGAAGGAATATTCTATGGTATATTTGGGCTGAAGATTAGGTGGGGCCTCATCTCATAGTTATCTCAGGTTCTTCTACTCTTAGCACTCTACTCTTGTGGATTACGAGCTTCACTTGGCTAGACTACGAGTTGCACATGGAGGAATCACACAATTCCTGGGGACCTACGCAGATCTATCTTGGGATCATCTACATATGTGGCATTACTTAATTCGAGTTTGCATTTGTTGACTGGACTTATCGTGGTACTTGGATTCACTCATGGATGAGTTTGCTATGCCATATATGGAAATTGATTTCCCTTGATGTGCACTTATGGAATTCGACTTTGCTCTGGTGTCTCTATCTTCTCCACATTGAACTTGACTTATCTTTCCTTGGGATTTGCTGCAAGTTCAATTCTCACATGCATTCTTCTTTGAGATTTGCTCCGAACTCTCTATATAATGAGACTATGTTCTCTCATATATATCATGTAATATGAGTTATTGTGCTTGAGGAGACTCTGCGAGATTGTATTCACTACTTGCAATATAATACAACAGTCTTTGGGGTAAAGCGTGATGGTGTTATTCTCCTTGCATGTATGGTAAATTCTTGACTTCTTGTTATGCTTCTATTTATTTTCTCATGTCATTCTTTCTTTCATGCTTGTTTCAAGTTACGTTAGTATGCAGCTATCTCATATTAGCGTAAGAATTAATTATTTTCTTTAGGAAAATAAATCTTCTAGTGGATAATAGATGTATTTCTAGGAATTCTTTCCACTGCACTTATTTAATTTCATGTCGATTTAATGATTTGTGTTGAAGTTTTGTAGATAAATTATTTGGTCATGTTTTCAAGCGTGAGGGAAAATTCTCGGAGGAATCAACCCATTCTTGAAAAATATTCAAGGAGAACCCACATGTTTTGAATTCCAAAGTCTCATCTATATCTTATTTGTGTCTTGCAGAGATTCTTTCAAGTTTCTTAAAGCTTTTATTTCTTGCATCAAAATATCAAACTTGGAAAAAATTATTTTTACGTATTATACTTCATTTATCAATATCTGGCTATTTGAAAGAGCTAAGTCATGGGTAGTCAAAGAGGAGAGCTTGCTCATACTCTTTGGTCTAGCCTCTTATAGATTATTTTTGTAACATACTTTGTAATTATCTTGAGCTAACATTTGTTGTTGTAGATTGTTTCTAACATGTTCTCTTGCAACTACTTGCGAGATTCATCATCAGAAAATTACTTACAAGTTTGCATGTAGGACCTTGGGGCTTAGATTTAGTGATTACTTCTTGGATAAGGTCGTGTTCTTCCTGAGGGAGGTTGAGTTCATTTTGGTCATCTCTTTCTCTTCCTTGGCCGTGGCCATAGAGGAGGCTTATCTTCTCTTGTTCTTCAAAAACTTTGCATTTTGTTGAGCCTTGGTGAGCCTCAAATTGTAGAAATTTTCAGTGAGGAAAGGTATACGATTTGATGCCAATTTGTTAAGACTTTCCTTGGATTTTAGAGAAGACTTCATTGTCTTTTCTTTCTTGTAACAACTAATAAAATTTCTGATTTTGAGAGCATGTATTTTACTTGTTGGTATTCCTATTTCTCCACCTTTTGGAGAGGCTTGGTGGTTTGACTTTGTTGGTTTATTTCATTTTGCACGCATATTATCTAATTGGGAAATTAACACAACATGCAAAATTCATTTTGCATGCACTTTAATTTAATTTACTGTTGATTTGGGGTAGCATCGGATGTGCTCTAGCCACGAAATTTGGTGGAGAGGTTGGGGCACATGAGATCTCCAATATCTAGAAAGGGTTTGGGCAAATTCTAAATAGATGAGGATATATTAAAATAATTAATATTTTTAATGGAGTCCCTAAGTCTAAACTTAGGGAAAATAAAATATTAATGTGTATTAATATGAATCTGTGTTAGAATGGTCCAAAAGACATGGATCAAGCCAGATCTAATTTTAACCGTTGATTAGGGACTTAATCTCGACTGTTGATATGTCGACAAGAAAAGTATAAGAGGAGGCTTGAGAGTCACTTGGAGAATACACCAGAGTGATCAGTCATTCTATTCTCTAGAGCGGGATTTGGTAAGAGAGATAGAATTAGTGATCGGAGAGTAGCTGAGGGGCATTGAGTAAAGAGAGACAGAAAGGCAGAGATAGTGCCAGGAGAGCAGCTAGAGAGAGTGAGGTAGGGGCAGCTAGTGCTCACGCAGGGCCACGTAGAGGTAGCTAGGTGTTGCACAGAGCACTAGAGAGGCCAGCATAGCTGACGTAGAGGCTCAGAGCTAACGCAGGGCCAGCGCTGGGCTAGGAGAGGCTGACGCAGTCCAGATTGGGCAGACACTGGGGTTTTTGGGGAAGATTGGTGTTGAGTAGCTACCGAAAGGATTATCCAGGGTTTCAGCCAGTAGATTTGTCAGAAACTGAGAGGTATTACTGCTAAGGAAATTATCTATTGGGTAGGCCAGTTTTGACACCCAGATTGTACTCTGATATTGCTTAATAAGAAAACCCTCAGATCGCTGCACTGGTTTTCCCACATTGGGTTTTTCCGGGGACATTAGTCCAAAAATAATGGTGTCATATGGTGTGTTTGTTTCTGTTTCTTTTTAGTTGTTGATCTGTAATATGTTGAGCATGCAGTAGTGTTTATTTTCAGTGTTTACGTTGTAAATAACTTGTTAAGGAAAATAACAAATAGGTAGGAATAAATCAGATAAAGTGCATGGAAGATTTCTAACTAAGTAAACTAAGAAACTTCAACATGGTATCAGAGTGTGATTGCAGATCACAGGAAGACTAAAAGACATCAGCCGAGCGGAGCAATAGCAGCAGAAAACAACTGTCCCGAGGTGATTAGAACTGTTTCTAGTAGCGTAGAAGCCAAGGAGTGTGACACAAAGCCAACCAGGGCCATGCAGAGGCAGCCAGGAGTTGCAAAGAGCCTCAGAGAGGCCAACATTGCTGATGCAGAAGGCCAGAGGGTTGACGCAGGGCCTCCCAGGGCTAACGTAGACCCATTCGGGGTGACACAAGGCCAACGTGAGGCAGAAAGGGGTTGACGCAGTCCACAGAGAGGCAGTTGCTGGGGTTTAGAAGGTTGCAGGAATATTGCAGAGTGGAGTTGGTGAGGTACTATAGTCAGAACAGTACCTGCCAGAGCAAGGCCAAAGGAGTTGCTACTAAGGGTTTCTAGCCGAGGAACCCGGATTAGTAGTGTGGTTGCACAAGACGATCATAGTAGGGGGCATCTCGACAAACGACAAAAGGATTTCCAGGAGGGAAATCTGGACTTAGAGGGAGTCCAAAATAGAACTTCCATATGGGAAGTAGAGACTTAGAGAAGTCGAACAGAGAACTTTCAGGAGGGAAGTAGAGGACCATCATGGCACTAAACGTAGTAAGAGACCAAGATAGACTCGACGAAGCATCGAACTTTGAAGTCTGGAAGGTTAGAATCTTGTTCGTACTTGACAGGAATTGTGTCAAGAACTTTGCCTTGAAGATAATAGCTATCCCAGTCGACCCCAGTGATAATGATAGGTACGAGGAGGCAATGGCAAGGGCCAGGAGCATTATCCTTGATGGGGTCAAGGATTGTAGTACCACACACAGCCGATAAGGAAACGACATTTGAGATGTGGGAGGCTCTCAAGAAGTTGTATCAACATACTTCTGTGCAGAGAAGAATGCTGCTCAAGAATTAGATGAGGTCGTATCAGATGAAGAAGGGACAATCGATTGACACCTTCCTCGAAGAACTGAATGAGATCCAAGATCAGTTGACTATTATAAGGGCGACACCGGATCAGGAACTAATGGTGAGAACAACCTTGAATGCTGTCTCAGAAGACTGGGAAGTGTTTGCCCAGAGTATAATTGGCAAAGGAACACTTCCACCTTGGGACGAGATGCGGGAAGCTCTTCGCCAGGAAGAGATTAGACAGCAGTCGAAGACAAGTAGCAGCAACAAAGGGATCAAAGTCAAGCAGAAGGAGGAGGATGTGGCCCTAACATTTGAGGGAAAGCAGGAAAAGCGAAAGAAAAAGGATCTCTCTAAGATCAAGTGCTTCCACTATGGGGAGTTGGGTCATTATGCGACCCAGTGTCCAAGGAAGAAGAGTAAGGGAGAGTCTTTTGAGGCTAAGGCAATGCCACCACGAGCATAGAAGGAAGTTTTGACAGACAATGACTGTGCTATGAGTGCACACACACTACTTGAGCAGAAGTGGGGAGACATCGAGCTGTAGTCAGATGGACTACAGGTGAGGAGGGGCAGAATCCTCGAGGTACCCAACCTTTTGGATTAGACCTTGCTACGGGAGCCCCGTCAAGGAGTAGCAGGATTGGCTAAGTGGGTAGACACGGATGCAGATGGAGCGGCAGGAGGGGCAGGATCCTCGAGGTACCCAACCTTTTGGATTAGACCTTGCTATGGGAACCTCGTCAAGGAGTAGCAGGACTGGCTAAGTGGGTAGAGACGGATGCAGATGGAGCGGCAGAGGGAGCTACAATGCAGGAATCCCGAGACAACGCGACGCTAGTAGGCTGCAGCAGTGTGAGAGGCATAGGCGTGTTGCACTAGTGCAAGATGGCACAAAGAGGTGTGCACCGGTGGGAGATGTAGGGAGATGTTGCAGCAGCGCAGAGGATAGAGAGGGAGCACTTGTCAGCAACAGAGGGAGCTTCTGCATCAAGGGTCTCTAGCCCAACAGAGAGGTCAAATTGGCAGATCAGTTACTTACTTCTCAGTAACTGAGTTGTAGTGCAGCAAATTGCAATGCACAACACGATGTAATAGGATGAGAGGAGGTGCAGTGCGGATGCAGTGCTGGGAGAACGGACTAGTAGCAGCACGGATGCAGAGAGAGTTGTCATGTAGATGCAACAGTGGCATTGACAGAACCATGGGTAACAGTACAGGATGCAACAGTGCAGAGGATGTTGGGAAGGAAGGCCTAGCATCAGCATAGGTACCGATGTCGGATGATTAGAGAGTAATACTCAGTGAGGAGTATTGCTAGAGCACAGTCCTTGCTAGGAGGGAGTGTTGATCTGGGGTAGAATTGGATGTGCTCTAGCCACGAAATTTGGTGGAGAGGTTGGGGTACATGAGATCTCCAATACCCCGAAAGGGTTTGGGCAGATTCTAAACAGATTAGGAGATATTAAAATAATTAATATTTTTAATGTGTATTAATATGAATCTATGTTAGAATGGTCCAAAAGACATGGATCAAGCCAGATTTAATCTTAGCCGTTGATTAGGGATTTAATCTCAGCCATTGATATGTCAACAGGGAAAGTATAAGAGGAGGCTTGAGAGTCACTTGGAGAATACACCAGAGTGATCAATCATTTTATTCTCTAGAGTGGGGTTTGCTAAGAGAGATAGAATCAGTGATCGGAAAGCAGTTGAGGGGCATTGAGTAAAGAGTGATAGAGAGGCAGAGATAGTGCCGGGAGAGCAGCAAAGCAGCCAGAGAGAGTGAGGCAGGAGCAGCCAATGCTCACGCAGGGCCACGGAGAGGCAGCTAAGTGTTGCGTAGAGCACCAGGCAGGCCAGCGTAGTTGACGCAGAGGCTTAGAGAGCTAACGCAGGGCCTCCTGGGGTTGGCGCAAGCCAAGATAGGTTGACACAGGGCCAGCGCTGGGCTAGGAGAGGCTGACGCCGTCCAGATTAGGTAGATGTTGGGGTTTCTTGGGCAGATTGGTGTTGAGCAGCTGTCGGAAGGATAATCCAGGGTTTCAGCCAGTAGATTTGTCAGAAACTGAGAGGTATTACTGCTAAGGAAATTCTTTATTGGGTAGGCTAGTTTTGGCACCTAAATTGTACTTTGATATTGCTTAATAAGAAAAGCCTCAAATCGTTGCACCGGTTTCCCACATTGGGTGGGTTTTCTGGGGACGTTAGTCCAAAAATAATGGTTTCATATGGTGTGTTTGTTTTTGTTTCTTTTTAGTTGCTGATCATTAATATGTTGAGCATGCACTAGTGTTTATTTTCGGGATTTACATTGTAAATAACTTGTTAAGGAAAATGACAAGTAGGTAGGAACAAATCAGATAAAGTGCATCGAGGGTTTCTAACTAAGTAAACTTAGAAACTTCAACATTTACTACATAACAAGTTCAGATTTTTTGCATGCAAGAACATTTTACTTGATCTTATTTGGCTTGAACATAGTTCCAAGTAACTTATGCTTCACCATTAAACACATTTTACATGCATCAAGTATTTGGACAAAATTTTCTCCATAAAGTAACATTTTATTTCATGTCAAACAAGTATATTTCAAGTAGAATTTAATTCTTATTGTTTGGTTAATTTATTTACATGCCCCAAGCATCACTAAACCTTACCTCCAACTTAAGTTAGTTGAATAAACTTTTTAAGGACCCTCTACCTCTATTGACTCCTCATTTTGAGATCCAAATATTTGGGTGAGGATGAGGTCTGAGGACTAGAATTCAATTGTAACTTTGCCTTAGCACTAATTAATAAAATAAACCCAGAACAACATTCTATCACATTTGCTTTGTTTGCAAAGTTCTTAAATTTCTTGCTATCTTGATGGTTTGAAGTCTCACATGCAAATCTTATTTCAAGAGGCACTTTGGATGCAAACATTGTAATCTCTTTTAATTTTGCAACAAGTTTAATTTTCTTGTACTTTGAAATTCGCTCATCTTTTAGTTTAATTGCATATTGTCATGAATGGTTGATTTCACTTTCAAGTACTATTATTTTGGGTTGCAAACTTAATTGCATCTTGGTCTAACATTTTAGTTCTTTTTGTATCTTTTTGAGCAAGATAGTTTCCATGCTTTGATTTGTAGACTTATTCATCTTAAAAACATTTATAATATTTTGTGCTAACAATTTATTGTTTCACTTTTTAGGATTACTTTGGCTTTTTATATGAAAGCATTTCACTTCATTTTAAGCAAATAGAATTTCATTTCTTAAAAAGCAAATACTTTGAAGGCACTGGTTGTTTATGTATTTCATGCTTATCTTATGTATTGATGGTTATTGCTCATATCAGTTTTTGCTTATAAATCTTAAAGAAATAATCTATTTAACTTTAACAATTCTCCTAGAAACTCACATCTTTTTAACTTAACTTTTCATTAGGGACCACCCCCCTTAGAGTCGGAATTGGTTTGACAACCCCTTCTCTGAGTTCCCTGTCACCAACCACACCTTGTGGGGTTGAAGGCTTTTCTCACTGACTTGTAGGTAGGTGTAGGCGGCAAAGTCAACATTCCTTAAGTCTAAACTTAGGGAGTATGGTTAATTAATCAATATTAATTTAGTCAAGGCGAGAATCATCTAGAGACTCACACATATCGATCCAAAGATGATCCTAGCCATTTATTATGTTTTAATCTTGGTCGTTGGTGGTCCAACCAAGGATTATAAGAGGAAGTCGGTGCGGTGATGGAGAGGACACTTAAGCAGTTCGATTTCTTGGGAGATAAATTTCCTGAGTAGCAGTAGTTAGCTGTCAGAGAGAGAGCTAGAGATCGAAGCAGTGAGAGAGGGGCAGAGACAATGAGGCTGGAGGAGGTATTCCAGATCGAGCGAGTGCATTTGCAGAGAGTCAGTTGAGCCACAGAGACGCTGACGCTGGGGCAACGCAACAACTTCTAAAGGCAAAGTCGAATTGCTGAGAGGGATTGACATCTTCAATTCCAGAGCTTGGGAAGGGGTTTGAGAGTGTCGGAGAAGCATCTTTCCAATCAACAAAACACAAAATGACTTCATCAAAGACTAGTTTGAGGCTAAATGTGCAGTGGACAGTGCAGAGGTTGACACAGAGGGTCAGAGGGTCAAATTTTTGATGGCAAGTTGTGCCAGGAGTTTGCCTATGGGTTGAGGAAAATTCCTCACTAGATTTTTGCTAGTATTTTTCTTTGTAGGATTGCCAGAGTTCGACATCCAGTTGTACTCATAATTTTTCACTACTGCATAATAATAAAATCCTCGGCTGTTGCACTGGTTTTCCCAAGTTGGGTTTTTCTTGGGACTTTTGTCCAAAAACAATTATGTTATTTTTATGTGTGCTAGCATTTCTTAGTTTCCAACACATTATTTTTCCATAGTGTTTTATTTGTGAAGGTTGCAATGTATTTATTTCGATATTTGTCGTAACAGATAAATTGTTAATTAATTGACAATTAGGAGAAATAACATCAGTTGCTGCAATAGGATTCCATTTTGGAATTTTCACATGGTATCAAAGTGCAGTTAATCAATCAGAGAGCTCAGAGGAGAAACGAAGGAATTTCGCTGCTCAGTGTGGGCAAAGGGATGAAATTCCTAAGGGCAACACATCCATTCTGCCAGGAGGCCGAGTTACCTGTGGGGGTTCAATTTTTCTAAGTGGGGAAGAAAAATTTGATCTCTCCAAATCAAGTGATTCTCGAGGTAGAGGGAGCAACTTAGTACTTTCATTGGGAAAATCTCTAACTAGACGTAGTTGTTTCGCAGCAGTTCACTAGAGCAAAGCCAGCGTCGGGGTGGAAGAGAGAAGAGCACACATAGAGGGAAAATTTTCCTCAGGGAACTTCTAGTCTCGAGAAGTTTGATTTTTCATAGCAAATCGACAATAATTATGAGCAGATCTTCTGACTCTAGAAGGGAGTGTGAATAGTAGAGTAGCAACCGAGTAGAAGGAAAGAGGAAATTTTCGGCAGTTCTTTGAGATCGCCACTGGTGGTCTTCGTGATCAAGACAGGTTGGATAGAGCTTCCAACTACATCATCTGGAAGGTGAGGATGTACTTCCTTCTAGATGAATATGGCCTGAAAGTCTATATTGATGTAGTGATGGCAACTCTCAGAAATGCAGATCCGCTGAAAGAGTACAGAAAGGAGATGGCATGGGCAAAGCGATTAATCCTAGACAGAGTCTAGGATCATATAGTTGTTGATTTGGGGTAGCATCGCATGTGCTTTAAGCCTCAAATTTTGTAGGGAGGCTTAGGCACAAATATTCCAAAGAACTCAAAAAGCGTTTTGGGAAATTCCACCCATAAGTGATTTTATTAAAATAATTAATATTTTTAATGGGGTTCCTAAGTCTAAACTTAGGAAAATTAAAGTATTAATGGGTATTAATTTAATCGTGGGTGAAACTTCTAGAAAAATCCATGGATCAAGTCAAAATAATCTGAGCCTTTGATTATGTTTTAATCTAGGTCGTTGCTTGTCCAATAGGAAGATATAAGAAGGGTTTGAGGGTCATTTGGAAAACGCACTGAGAAATTGAGAAAATCAATTTTCTAAAGTGGGAAGTTCTCAAGAGGAAAATCGATTGAGGAGATCTTGTAGTAGAGGGGTAGTGAGAATCTGGGAGAAGGAATTTTCAGAGAGTACCAGGCTGAAAGAGAACAGAAAGACTTCAAGAGGAAGGTTGACGCTGGCCTACATAGTGTTGACGCAAAGGCAATGCAATCAGTGAGGGAAAGTCGAGTTCCTATTGAGGGAAGTTGAAGTCCAATTGCTGGAAGCCAGGGTGTGAACCTGGGAGGCAAAAAAGTCTATTTCTCAGCCAACAGAGGATCCAGAGGAGAGGCAGCGTAATACCCATGAGGGGTGATGCAAAAGCTACTCAGGGTGACGCAGTTCTGCGTAGAGGCCACGCAGAGGGTGATGTAGAGCCTCTAGAGCAACAGGATCAGTCACTGATTCTCCAGCGATAGGGTGAGATGAAGATCATATCACCCGTCTTTTGTTCAGTATTCTCTCTGTATCAGATTGCTAGTGGAGCATCCTAGAATTGTACTCAGAATTTCTCTTGCATAATAATAAAACCCTCAGAGCTGCTGCACCAGTTTTCCCACATTGGATTTTTCCGGGGACTATTTGTCCAAAAATAATTGTGTCCTATTTGTTGTGTTTTTCTTTCTTGCTTAGTATTTTGTCTTCGCATATATGTAAATTAAGTGAAGACTGCAGATGTATTTGCTTTGAAATTTACCGTAGAATACAATAAATAACTTGCATGATTTAATAAAGTAGGAGAAGTAACATCAGTTTGCTGCAGTAGGGATTCCGGTTTGGGAATTTTCACATGGAATCAGAGCTACTGCAGGTGAGACAAAAAGAGCAGAACTAGAAACCCCAATGCTGAGCAGAAGGAGAAATCGAAAAGCTGCAGGAGGCAGCAAGTTGAAACCCCAGTGCCAAGCAGAAGGAGAAATCGAAAAGCTGTAGGAGGCAGCAAGTTGAAACCCCAGAGGGTTTGCGCAGTTCTAGCCAGAGGGTCGAAAATTCGAGGTAGTCTCTCTCCGAGTGAGCTGACGGAGCGAAAGAACTTCCAGTTTGAATTTTGTTGTGGTAGAGGGAGCATCGCTGAGCCTCAGCGTGAGGAGCAGTTGGTGGATGCAAATTTTTCAGTTGGCATCTTTGTTGGGTTGAAAAGACGCCAGAAGGAAGAAACAACAGAGCATAGTGAGGGAATACTTCCTCTATGATTTCTTGCTGAGGAAATAAGCATTTCTCAATTACTGAGCAGCAGAGGAGCAACAACTTACCAACTCCATCAGGAAGTGCATAAGTTAGTTTAGGAGCTATGCAGTGTGAAAATTCCTAGTCCAAGGAACACTTACTGCCGCTGTTAGGTCCCTATAATACTAGTGATTCCCCCATTATTATTGTCGTTGTATCCCTTATTGTTATTGTTGTGCCCCTATTGTCCCCATATTGTTATTATTGTGCCCCATAGAATCCCACTATTGTTATTTTTGTGCCTTTATATTATTATTGTTAGGTCTGCTTTGGTTATATTGTGACCCCATAGACTCCTATATATAGAAAAGGAGGTTTTGTCATTTGAATAATCTAAGAACTGTTCATTTGTGTAATGTAAAGGAGGTTGCCCCCTCGAAGAGGCTTATTTCTAAGGCGTTGATCTATCTTTTCTATCTTTTTGTGAGCTGGTTTCGTAATAGCAACAAATCTGAATCTACTTGATTTTTTTTAAATTACATTCATCAAGTAATTTAAGCAAATTACTTTTGCAACCTACATTAATTAAATATTTGATCTCATGAAACAAAAAACAGAGCAAAGAACAAGATACATACGACACACTTATTTTTGGGCACAATAGTCCCTAGAAAAACCCAATGCGGGAAAACTGGTGCAACAACTTTGAGGCTTTTATTATTATGCAGGAGAAATATCTGAATACAAATCTAGGATGCTCATTTAGCGATCCTTTACAAAGAAAATATTGGCGGAATATCTGAGTGAGTTTTATCTCACTTCACTCAGGAGAATTCCAGCTGATCTGGCACAAGACTGGCTATCCTCGGCTATTTCTATGTCACCTCTTTTACCCTCTGCGTCATCTTTCCCGACTGTTCCGACAGTTCTTGCAGTTCTGAGTGTTACGGCTTTTACCCTCTACATCAGCTTTCCCGACTGTTTCGGCAATTCGCAGCAGTTCTCAACAGTTCCGACTTCTGCCCTCTGTGTCAGCTTTCTCGGCTGTTCTGGCAGTTCCCTATAGTTTTGGCATTTCGCGGTAGTTTCCGGCAGTTCCACCTATTCCCGGCAATTCCAGCTTCTACCCTCTGTGTAAGCTTTCCCAGTTGTTCTGGCAGCTCCCGACAGTTCCCGCTGTTCCTGACAATTCTGACTTCTCCCCTCTGTGTCAACTTTCCTGACTGTTCAGGCAGTTCCTGACAGTTCCGGCTATTCCTGACAGTTCCGGCTTTTGCCCTTTGCGTCAACTTTCCTAGCTGTTCTAGTACTTCCCGACAGTGCCAATTGTTCTCGATAGTTCCGACTTCTGCCCTTTGCATCAGCTTTCCCGGTTGTTCCGACAGTTCCCAACAATTCGATTGTTCCTGGCAGTTCCAGCGTCTGCATGACAGGAAACTTTTCTGCTCTCTCCACCTTTCTGTCTGTATTTTTTGGAAAGTCCTTCTCTCGGATTCTCACTGCCCCTCTGCTATAGAATGATAACTTAATTTGAAATCCTTAGCAAACCCTGCCTTAGGAATCAAATTCTTGATCAATTAATTCTCTCTGTGTTCCAAATGAACCCCAAGCCTCCATTTTATACTTTTCCTGTTGAGCCTTCAATTGCTGAGATTAAGTCTCTAATCAACGACTAAGATTAAAACATGACTTGATCTACCTTTTAGATCATTATCACCCATATTTTGATTAATACCCATTAATATTTTAATTCCCCTAAGTTTAGATTTAGGAACTCCATTAAAAATATTAATAATTTTAATAAAATACACTCCAGGTAGAATTTCACCAAACGGTTTTTGGGTTCTTTAGAACTCATGTGCCTTAACCTCTGCACCAATTTTCAAGGCTAGAGCACTTCTGATGCTACCAAAAACTAGCACCCCCTTTTAGTGAGGAAAGTGCTCTAGCAACAATGTCCACTTGCATGCTGCTTTGTTTCTGAAGCACCTCCTTTTTGCATTGCTGCTGCCACCAACACTGTGCTATTGCTGCTACTGTACTGCTACCCATGACATTGCCACTGCCACTGCTGCCTCTGTACTACAACTCCCTCTCAAACGCTGTATCTGCTATGCTGCTAGCACTATCACTGCTAACACTGCATCCATACTGCAAGTCAGTTGCTAAGAGAAGCAACTGAAAAATGTCCAAAATTAGCTGAACTTAACTTTGTTCAAAATAATACAATGAATGTTGGAATTTGATTACTCTTGATTCTAACCCTCTGAATCTTCTACATTGCTGCTGACTCCTGCACTGTGCCAACTGCAGTGCTGCCAACCTTGCTCTGTGCTGATCAGTCTCTGGTCCCAAGCTACTGCATTTGTTCCCCAAACACTCCATTGCATCATCTGACACTAAGTCCATCTCGCTACTACTAAATCTTGGGCTCCCGTAGCAAGGAATAGATCCAAGAGGTGAACTCCTCAAGGATCCTTCACACATGTAGTCCCCCTGACTACAGCTCAATATTGCCCCATCTCCCTCTTGGAGATGCGTGGGCACTCATGGAAAACTCATCCTCGTCGATCTTTGCTGAAGCAGCCTTAGGATCATGTTTCTCATCCTTATCCTTTTTCTTCAAAGGACACCGAGATGCATAGTGGCCCATCTCGCCACAACTAAAACATTTCACTTTTGTAGTGTCCTTCTTTCGTTTTGGCTTTTGTTGTCCCTTCGATGCCAGAGCTGCGTTCTCCTCCTCTTACTTCATCTTTGTGCCACTCCCATTGCTGCAACTGAGGTTGAACTTCACTAGGTCCCTCCTTAACTCCTCTTGTTGAAGAGTTGCCCACATCTCCTCCCATGAAGGTAGTTTTTCTTTGTCCAATATGCTTTGGATGAAAACTTGCCATTCATTCGAGACTCCATTTAGGGCTATCCTCACCATTGCGGTTGGTTGAGGAGTGGACCCCACTGCAGCAAGCTGGTCTATAGTGTCCTAAAGACGCTGAAGATTGAGGCTCACCCCTTCTCATTTCTGCATCGAAGTCCGCTGCAACTTCTACTCCAAATACATCTTCCGTTGTTCGAAAGATCCTTCAGACAGAGAAGACAAGGCTTCCCACATCTCCCGGGCTGTATCCTTGCCCTGCAAATGTGAGACCGCATGATCTCGAACTCCATCGAGAATGAGCCTCGTTACCTTCCCTTGCTCGGCTTTGCACTTCTTTTGATTGTTGTCAGCAGGAACGGATACAACATGATTGACGTAGGTCTCTAGATCATGTTCCTCCAGAACAACTATGATTTTGGTCTTCCATATGACATAGTTCGAAGTACCTTCCAACCTGTCGTGATCTCTGAGCCCATGCGATGCCTTCTCACCCAACTGTCGAATTGACTCCTCTAGTCACTACTTAGCATTGCTTAGCTGCTCAACAAGTGAGAAATTCGAACTTTCTGGCGGAAAGTTCTCTGAGGAGAAAATTCCCCTTCTACGTGTCTTTGCTTTTTTCTGATGGATTTCTACCCCGACAAAAACTGCGCCCTTCTTGCACTGCGCTGAGGCTTTGCATCACTCACTCTGCCTCTGCAATTTCATGAACTGGGAATCGTACCTCTATCGTCTCACTTAGAGAGAGATTTCCTCGTATCTACTTCTGGCAAGGACTACGCAATCCCTTCAAGGGCATTCAAATTGCTGCCAAGTGCAACTTTCGGCCTCACTGCTCATCACTTGAATTGCTCTTCCTGTTTTAGAATCAATCCTCTGATACCATGTGAAAATTCCCAGTTCAAGGAGCCCCTACTGCAGCAAATCTGAATCTACTTCACCTACTTGATTTTTTTTAAATTACATTCATCAAGTTATTCTTCTGAACACTGAAGCAAATTACTTCTGCAACCTACACTCATTAAATATTTGATCTCATGAAATAGAAAACAGAGCAAAGAACAAGATACATATGACACACTTATTTTTGGACACAATAGTCCCCAGAAAAACCCAATGCGAGAAAACCGTTACAGCAACTCTGAGGGTTTTATTATTATGCAAGAGAAATATTTGAATACAAATCTAGGATGCTCATCTAGCAATCTTTTACAGAGAAAATACTGGCGAAAAAATTGAGTGAGTTTAACCTCACTTCACCCGACAAAATTTCGGCTGATCCAGCACAAGACTGGCTAACCTCGTCTATTTCTGTGGCACGTCTTCTGCCATTTGCGTCAGCTTTCCTAACTGTTCCGGTTGTTCTCGACAGTTTCGGTTTCTGCCCTCTGCGTCAGCTTTCCCGGCAGTTTCGGCTATTCTCGGCAGCTCCGACTTTTGCCCTTTGTGTCAGCTTTCTCGAATCTCATTTGTTCTGGCAGTTCCGGTTGTCCCCGACAGTTTCGACTTTTGCCCTCTGCGTCAGCTTTCCTGGTTGTTCCAGCAGTTTCGGCTGTTCTCTATAGTTCCAGCGTCTGCCCTCTACTTTTGCTTTCTATGCTGTTCCGATAGTTCCTGACAATTCCGACTGTTCTCGGCAGTTCCGGCTTCTGCCCTCTGCGTCAACTTTCCCAACTGTTTTGACAGTTCACGGCAATTCCGACAGTTCCTGGCAGTTCAACTGTTCCTTGCAGTTCTGGCTTCTGCGTGACACACAACTTTTCTGTTCTACTAGCTCTCTCTGCCTCTTTGTTTGTATTCTCCAGAAAGTCCTTCTCCTATATTCTCACTGTCTCTCTGCTGCAGAATGATCACTTAATTCGAAATCCTTAGCCAAACCCTGAGTCTTCAACAACCGAGATTAAGTCTCTAATCAACAACTAAGATTAAAACATTACTTGATCCGCCTTCTAGACCATTTTCACCCATATTTTGATTAATACCCATTAATATTTTAATTTCCCTAAGTTTAGACTTAGGAATTCCATTAAAAATATTAGTTATTTTAATAAAATACAATTCGGGTGGAATTTCACAAAATGGTTTCTGGGTTCTTTAGAACTCATGTGCTTGAGCCTCTCCACCAATTTTCAACACTAGAGCACTTCCGATGCTATTAAAAACTAACACGCAGTAGGGAGAAAGAGGGAGTTTTTCGATAGTTTTCGGAGGAGATGGCAAATAGTGGCTTGAGGGATCAGGACAGGTTGAACAAGGCTTCCAACTATGCCATCTGGAAGGCTAGAATGACCTTCTCGTTGGATGAGCATGCCATCAAGATTTATGTTGATAATGTGGTAGTTGTCCCAACCGATGCAGATCCGCAGATTTATGTTGATAATGTGGTAGTTGTCCCAACCGATGCAGATCTGTTGAGGAAGCACAAAGCTGAGATGGCTAAGATGAAGAGGATGATCCTGGATGGAGTCAAGGATCACGTGCTATGCCACATTGCAAGCAAAAGGACCGCTAAGGAGATGTGGGATGCCTTGGTCACATTATATCAAGGATCTTTCGAGCAACAGAAGATGTACTTAGAGCAGAAGTTGAGATCTGCTTAGATGCAGAAGGGAGAGCAAGTGAATCTGTGCCTTACAAAATTGAAGGAGACCTGTGATGAGGTGTTAGCTACGGGACATACACCTCAAGACTCAGAGTTAGTGAGATTGGCTATAAATTCCGTCTTGGATGATTGGAAATTTTGTCTAGAGTATCCTCGGCAGGGCAGCATTGCCAAATTGAGACGAGATGGGGGTAGCTCTGAAACAAGAAGAGCTGAGGAGAGACTTGCTCAAGGTAAAACTTGGCGGGAGCAGCAGTAGCAGTGGGTCGAAACCGAAAATGGAGGAGGAGGATAACGCAACCCCTTTATCGAAGGGACAATAGGGGCAACAAAGACGAAAGAAGGACATCTCCAAGGTGAAGTGCTTCAGATGTGGCGAGATGGGGTGTCCTTTGAAGAAAAAGATAAGGATGAGAAGCATGATCCTAAGGTTGTAGCCGCAAAGATTGACGAGGAGTTTGCCATGACAGTCGAGATACCTCTAGGAGGGAGGTGGGCTGATATAGATTTGTAGTTGGGAGGACTACAGATGGGAAGGATCCTTGAGGAGCCCACCTCTTGGATCATCACCTTGCTACAGGAGCCCGTGATCAAGAGTAGCGGGATGGTGGAGTTTCAGATGGTGCTATAGAGTGTTGATTTGACAGATGCAACGGCTAGGAGAACCATAGACTGAGCAGCCAGAGCAGTGTGGCAACAGTGCAAGGAGGCACAATGAAGAGCTTTAGCAGCGCAGTGGCTTCAGAGGCAGAATGCGACTTGCAGCAATCAGGTTATCAACACCGAGGAGTAGCCACTGGATACTTGTCCAGTTTGGGTGTTTTTCAGTTGCTTCTCTCAACAACTAAGTTGCAGTGCGGATGCAGTGTTAACGGTGGCAATGCTAGTAGCATAGCAGATGCAACATTTGAGAGAGAGTTGAGTGAAAATGCAATATTGGGAGGAAGGACCAGTAGCAGCATGGATGTAGAGGGAGCTGCAATACAGATGTAGCATTGACAGTGGCAATGTCAAAGGCAGTAGTACAGTAGCATCAATAATGTAGTAGTTGATGGACAGCATGTCAAGCATCAGCAGCGCAGAGACGATGCTTCAGAGTCATAGCAGTATGCAGAGAGGCATTGTGTTGCTAGAGCACATTCCTTGCTAAGAGGGAGTGTTGATTTTAGGTAGCATCGGATGTGATCTAAGCCTCAAATTTTGCAGGGAGACTTGGGCATAGGAATTCCAAAGAACCCATAAAGCATTTTGGGAAATTCTACCCAGACGTGATTTTATTACAATAATTAATATTTTTAATGGGGTTCCTAAGTCTAAACTTAGGAGAATTAAAATATTAATGGGTATTAATCTAATCAGGAGTGAAACTTCTAGAAGAAGCCATGGATCAAGTCAAAACAATCTAAGCCTTTGATTATGTTTTAATCTAGGCTGTTGGTTGTCCAACAGGAAGATATAAGAAGGGGCTTGAGGGTCATTTAAAAAACACATAGAGAGATTAAGAGAATTGATTTTCTGAAGTGAGAAGTTCTCAAGACGAAAATCGATTGAGGAGATCTTGCAGTAGAGGGGTAGTGAGAATCTGGGAGAAGGAATTTCTAGAGAGTACCTGGTAGAGAGAGAATAGAAAGATGTCCAAAGGAAGGCTGACACTGGCCTACACAGTGCTGACACAGAGACAACACAGTCAGTGAGGGGAAGTCGAAGTTCAGATGCCGGAAGCCAGGGTGTGAGTCTAGGAGGTAGAAAAGTCGATTTCTCAGCCAGCAAAGGATCCAGAGGAGAGGCAACATAATACCCAGTAGGGGTGACGTAGAAGTTGCCCAGGGTGATGCATTTCTGTGTAGAGGCCACGCAAAGGGTGACGCAGAGCCTCCAAAGTAGCAGGGTCAGTCACTGATTCTCCAGTGACAAGTCGAGATCATATCACCAATCTTTTGTTTAGTATTCTCTCAGTATCGGATTGCTAGTTGAGCATCCTAGAATTGTACTCAAAATTTCTCCTGCATAATAATAAAACCCTCAGAGTTGGTGCACCGTTTTCTTGCATTGTGATTTTCCGAGGACTATTTGTCCAAAAATAACTGTGTCCCATGTGTTGTATTTTTCTTTCTTGCTCAGTATTTTGTCTCTACATATATGTAAATTAAGTGAAGGCTGCAAATGTATTTTCTTCGAAATTTACTGTAGAATACAATAAATAACTTGCATGATTTAATCAAGTAGGAGAAGTAACATTGGTTTGCTGTAGTAGGGATTCTGGCTTAGGAATTTTCACAATAGTGTGCATATAGCTGGTAAAGATACTGCCAAGCAGATGTGGGATGCTCTCACCACGCTTTATCAAGGTACTTCTGAGCAGCGGAAGATGTACCTTGAGGAGAAGCTGATGTTCATTCGGATGCAGAAGGGGGAAGGCATAGACCCCTTCCCCACCCAGATTCAGGAGGTCCAGGACCAGTGGTTAGCTATTGGGGCAACACCTCAACCTATAGAGCTTGTGAGATTGGCACTCAACAGTGTCTTTGAGGACTGACAGGTCTTTGTTCAAAGCATATTGAGCAGAGACAAGTTACCAAAATGGGATAGAATGTGGATGACTTGCAGCAGGAGGAATTAAGGCAAGCTGTTCTAAAGAGCTCCATAAGTGGCAATAGCAACAAACAAAAGTAGGTGAATGAGGAGGAGAATGTGGCCCTCGCATCTAAGGGTCCTAGTCAGGGACAGGGGAAATAGACGAAGAAGAAGTTGGACCTGTCAAAGGTCAAGTGCTTCAGTTGTGGTGAGCTTGGTCAGTGCAGTACTAAGTGTCTTCTCAAGAAGAAGGACAAGGAGGAGAAGTAGGACCAACAGGCATCTTCAACAGAGATCGATAAGCTTTCCTTCAGGCTGGAGGAAGACTTCACTATGTTTTCCGATATACCTCCAAGAGTGACGTGGGGTGACTTGGTGTTGTAGCCCCAGAGTGCGACAATTGGGCAGGGTCCTTAACAAGTCCACCTCATGGATCAATACCTTTCTACGGAAGCCCACAGTGTTCAGTAGTAAGATGGATTAGTGACAATTGATGCAGTTAGATGCTAGAGTGAGTTGTAGAGACTAGTAGGAGTTAGATGTTGGGGAGCGCAGTGCGGAGTTGCAGTTAGCACAGTGCAAAGTCAGCAACAACTCAAATGCTTCAGTGACAGTGCAGATACTAGTAGCAGTCAGAAGCTCGGGTGACAGATGCATTATACTGATCATTGTTGATTAAGTTTTTTGGATGCTTTTCAGTTGCAGTTGCAACAACAACAAATGAGAGGGATTTGCAGTGCAAATGCAGTGTTGGCAGCAGTATGGCAGTGTTAGAAGCAACACAGATGAAACATATATCATAGTTGCAGAGTGGTTGGTGGGCAGTAATGCTAGACATCAGCTGCGTGATAGGAGATGGTGCAGAGACAGGGTTTTGTGGCAAGGTGTGCAACACTATAACACATTCCTTGCTAAGAGAAAGTGTTAGTTTTTGTAGCATCAAATGTGCTATAGATTTGAAATTTTTTGGAGAGGCTAGAAAACTTGAGATCTCCAAAACCCAAAAATCATTTCTAGAAATTTAGCATAAAAATGAATTAATTAGATTATTAACCAGTTTTTAAAGATTTCCTATGTCTAAACTTAGGGAATATGGTTAATCAATCAATATTAATTAAGTCAAGGCGAGAATCTTCTAGAAACTCATACGGATTGATCCAGAGATGATCCTAGTCATCGATTATGTTTTAATCTTGGCCATTGGTGCTCCAATGAGGATTATAGGAGGAAGTCGATGTGGTGATGGAGAGGACACTTGAGCAGTTCGATTTCTTGGCAGATCGATTTCCTGAGTAGCAACAGTTAGTTGTCGGAGAGAGAGCTAGAGATTGAAGTAGTGAGAGGGGCAAAGACAGTGAGGCTGGAGGAGGCGTTTCAGATCTAGCGAGTGCATTTGTAGAGAGGCAGAAAAGCCACAAAGTAGCTGATGCTAGGGCAGCGCAAGAACTTCTAGAGGCAAAGTCAAAATGGTAAGAGGGATTGACATCTTTAGTTCCAAAGGTCGGGAAGGAGTCCCAGAGTGCGAAAGAAGCATCCTTCTAGTCAGCAAAAGCCAGAACGACTTCATCAGAGACTAGTCTGAGGCTAGACGTCCAAGTAGTGCAGAGGTTGACGTTGATGGTTAGAGGGCCAAATTTTTGAAGAAAAGTCATGTCGGGAGTTTGCCTATTGGGTGAGGAAAATTCCTCACTAGATTTTTGCTAGGAATTTTCTCTGTAGGATTGCTAGATTTTGGCATCCAGTTGTACTCAAAATTTCTCACTACTGCATAATAATCACACCCTCAATTATTGCATTGGTTTTCCCAAGTTGGGCTTTTTCGAGGACTTTTGTCCAAAAAAAATTGTGTTATTTTTATGTGTGTGTGCTAGCATTTCTAAGTTTCCAGTGCATTATTTTTCTGCAGTATTTTATTTGTGAAGGTTGCAATGTATTTATTTCAATATTTGTTGTAGCAGATAAATTGTTAATTAATTAACAATTAGGAGAAATAATATCAGTTGCAGCAATAGGATTGCAGTTTGGAATTTTCACACCAACCATCAATAGACTTGTCAATCATGAAGCTCCAAGATAAGAAAAGACAATCCATACATCAAAATTCATCCATGCTTCGAAATTTCGTCCACGAAGACGGAATAGCGAAAATCTCAAGGGAGATACAAGTCCAAACCAAGCGATGATGAGAAATGAACTTTCATCATTTGCATTTATACTCTCCTAATGAGTTCACTTTTCTTATTTGAGCCTACATTAGCCCCTAAAATAAAAATAATTTGCAAATAATTAACTTTTGATGAGAAGCCCACCAAACTAGCTCATAAACAAAATAACAAGCCTCTCAAGAGGTTGAATGATCAATAATACATGTTGTTGGGCTCTCTAAGAAGCTTGGTGAATTCCATAAGTGCCATAATGATGAATAAGACTTCCAAAATTATGGACAAGGGATTAGCCCGTTGTTGTCTACATAATAAACATGTGATGCTCCCAATGGGTGTGAGGAAACACAAGTGACCTGATGGGTCTCCAAGTAAGTTGAAGATGCCTGTAGACTATTTGTAAGGGCTCAGATGATGGTGTAAGTGATGCCACATCAACATACAAGTCCTGGGTCATTTTCCAAGTGCATGGTACAACTTTGTGGTCGACTGGGCAAAAGTGAATAAAATGCATCTTCGTCGTCCAATAGGTGAATCTCGAGCAACCTTTGAACATCTCTGGGGATCCATGGATTGTTGTCTATCGTTGTGGAGACCCATGGCTCTCAATGCACACCCTACATGTGCTAATGTAGCCCTTTTGAGGGTTAGGACCCCGTATAGGGAGATCAAACCCAAGATAGAGACCACCTTGTTGATTTGGTGTAGCGTCAGATGTGTTCTAGCCATGAAAATTGGTCGAGAGGCTAAAACACATGAGATTTCTAAGACCCATAAATGGTTTGGGAAGATTCTAACCGGTTTGGGAGATATTAAAATAATTAATATTTTTAATGGAGTTCCTAAGTCTAAACTTAGGAAAAACAAAATATTAATGGGTATTAATATAAAACTAGGTTAGAATGTTCCACAAGTCATGGATCAAGCCAAATCTAATCTTAGCTGTTGATTAGAGATTTAATCTTGATCGTTGATGGACCAACGAGAAAAGTATAAGAGGAGGCTTGAGGGTCAATTGGAGAACACACCAGAGTGATCAGTCATTCATTTTGCTAGAGCGGGGTTGCTAAGCAAAAGTGAATCAGTGATCAACAACAAAGGGTAGTGAATACATTGTAGAGAGGCAGAGTTAGTACGAAAGAGACATCGTAGAGCCTAGAGAGGTTGACGCAGAGGCAGTTGGGTGCTAGCAGAGGCAGGTGGGAGCTACACAGAGCCAAAAAAAGCCAGCGTGGATGACACAGAGGGTCTAAGGGCTGACGTAGAGGCTTCAGTGGTTGCACAAAGGCTAGCAAAGTTGATGTAGGGCCAAGAGGCAACGCTGGGAAGATTTTCGTGGGGCAGACTAGGTGTTGGTGAGCCGGGAAGAGTGACGCAGAGGAGTGGAAGCTGCAATTGTTGCTATGGGATCATTCATCCAGTGATTATTCAGCCGGAATATCCATCTCCGAGGAGAGGTACTACTCCTGAGGGCATTCTCTGTTGGGTGAGCCATTTCTAGCACCCTAGTTGTATTTTGAAAACTGCATAATAATAAAACCCTTTGAATAGCTACACCGGTTTTCCGCATTGGTTTTTTCGAGGATATTGGTCCAAATATAATGGTGTTACTTGTGTGCTTGTTTTCTTTCAGTTGATGATTTGTAGATGTTGATACTGTACTTGTGTTTATTTTCAGTATTTACATGGTAAATAACTTAAGTAATTAGACAAGTAGGAAGAAATAAACCAGATAGTACAGGAAGGATTTCTAACGGGTTAAACTTGGAAATTCCAACACACCTGCAATCCTGTATAAGATCCAATGTGTCCCCTAGCCTTTCAGTACAACAAGTCATCAAGGAAATCGAGTAAAAGAGCTTACAAACCATGGAAAACAGGTAGGGACTTCATAATGGCATGACCTTCCATAATGGGCTTTGGCATGTGCTAATGTATCTAAGCTCCAAATGGGGTTAACCAAGTATCTTATTCTACTTCTAAAGGAGATAATATGTCCAAGGTACATCCTTTAAAAGGGTGGTGGCATTTGAGAAAGAGATGAATGGAGCAGGGGATTAAAGGGGCAACCTTGGGCCACATGGTGTGGTACAAGGGTAGCTAATAAAAGGGAAGCCCACACTTCGGTATATAATGTATAGGAGGGAGCAAACATAGTACATGAGGTACCCCTACGTTTATTTTTCCACTCTTCCTTATATGCCTTTTGCCTTTTGTGATTTTTCTTTAATTAACTGCTTGGGGTTCAAGGGGTAAGAGCATGATGTGTGAGATATAACAGTGGGTACCCCCTTTAAGGTAGGGTTGTTCATTGCGCACGAGGAGTTGGGACAATCATGGGTTCCTAAATAATAAAGGAGGCTCATCTAGGGCCTATAGGAACCAGGGTGATGGCCATGATGATGGGGTAGAGCTCATGTATTGACTTTTGCCCACGTGCTAAATGTGTTTGTCTCGACCATCTTTTGCATCTTGTGGTACATTTCCTGTTGAATGTGGCCAGTTCAATGTTTTAAAACTCCACCTCCGGTTCAGAAACGACCGAGGGTCGGTTCTGACTCTGACTCTAACTCGGTATTGACTTGGCTAGTTTGATTTCAATGACTCGCTCGTTGTAAAAAATACATTAAATATTTATTTTTTATAAAAAACATAATTTTAAAGTTTTTCATTCTTGTTCCAAACACAATGCTTTAGAATATAGAGAGAAGACAACATATGATCAAAGTAGGCTCATGAATATATCCATTATATCAAAATGGCAACCAGTGCACTGTCCAATACAAAGTTCATACTTAGCCACTAATGCCAGGATTCTTTTCTGCCTCAGCCTAAGGACAATCATTAGACTAAAACAACAATAATACCAATTCTTTGCCCCTAATGAAGTCTCAAAACCCTTGATTTAATTTTGGTCAAGCTCCAGAACAATCAGAGGTACATATGTATTTCTTAGTCCATTGCCAGAACGTTTGCCTTTTTAAAAACATTGTATGGCTCAATGCATTGTTTCAGTTTTCTAATTCATGCCACTAGGATAACCATACTTCGGCCTTGTAATTTTCTAAACTTTCTCACAGTGATAGATTACTTTAGGGCTATAAATATGAAATAAACAACAACCCAACCATTGATATGTAGGAGGCAGAACAACTTTTGACAAATGTGCTTCAGGATTTTTGTCAAAGAGCTGAGTTGACCGAGTTGTTACCGAGTCGACCGAGTCATTACTGAGTCAGTTGAGTTGTTACCGAGTCGACCGACTCAATCAGCCATTCCATTTCGGCCACTAAGCCAACCTGGCCAGGCATTGGCACGGTTTGACTCAATTGAGTCGAAATCGACTCAACCATTTTTTAAAACAATGGGCCAATTGTGCTTTTACTTTTCTTTTTAGCTGCATCAACCTCCAAGGCATCATTCCAAGCCTGACCCAAGGTGTGGGCGAGGGGAAAGCTAACCCTATGTGGACCTAGTGGAGGAATGTGGACCCAGGTGGGAGAAATGATGAATGGGGTTATAATGAGTGTAAGGGGAGTAATATATATGGATGAGGGAGCGGGACCACGTAACCAAAATCAAGGTTTCCCATTTAAGACCATCCCTCAAGCCTAAGGGTCAGTAAAACAGGTCCCACGGGACTAGGGTCTAAGGTTAAAATCCAAAAGAGATCTAGGGGACAAGAGCACCGACCTAGCCCATTCTTTCCTTTGAATCCCTCCATTAATCCATGCCCAGAAGTGTCCATGATAAGCAAACTACTACAATACTCAATTACCAGATGACAAGGCATACCTTTAGGTTCACGAGGCCCACCTTCAAACATACGATCATGGCAGATGGTGAGGGACCACATGGCTGGCTCAGGTGGCAGAGAAGTGGCATAACGAGCTAGTTGGTGGTTGCAAGGGGTTGTTGGTTGTCGGCTGAGGACCATCTAGGAGAAAAAATATCTCCTAAGGATATCACCCACAAAATGGTGGGTAACATCTGGCTCCAACTTGGACGTGAGCTCTCAAAGAAGTGGATGAAACTACTCAAATGAGAGGTCGCGAGAACTCCAACAATCTCTTGGTTACCGTAGACCTATTACTTGCACATATAATAGATGAAAAATACGGAGCAACATGCTTTCGTGGCGTCTCATCACCGTACATTCTTGGATTAGGCTCATAAAATCGACTCATAGAAGTAAAATGTAGTTTTTAAATTTAAATGCAGCTAATCTATGCTGAGAAATATTATATAACATTAGTTCTATTGCAAAATCAACATGCAATGCATCCGACTCTACCATGAATTTGATACAATATCAAGTCTCAAGGAAAGGGGTGATATGACTTAATTTGATAGTCTCAAGCCAAAGTTCATCGCTGAGTTTAGCAATGTAATAATAGTCCTCCCCAATGTTTCCATGAATCTTGACAAGGCATTGGGTCTCTATCAACCAAGGCCAAGTCCCCGACCTTATATTCCTTTTTAGGCTTGCACTTTCTGCTTGGCATGTGATTTGGCCTTTTTAGGATACAAACCTCTTGTAAAGGGAGAATGGGAGAAGGCTTCTCAACTTCATGTGTTTCATAATATGGTCTAGGCTTAATCACATGATAGAATTAGGTTGGTTCCCTATGTTAGTTTTTGTAAAATTAGATGTGTTCTAGCCACGAAATTTGGTGGATGGGCTAGAATACATGAGATCTCCAAAACCCAGAAATCGTTTTTGGAAATTTTCCCTAAAAGTGTCTCAATTAGATTATTAACCGTTTTTTTTTAACATTTCCTAAGTCTAAACTTAGGGAATATGGTTAATTAATCAGTGTTAATTGAGATAAGGTGAAAATCTTCTAGAAACTTCCACAGATCGATCCAGAGATGAGCCTAGCCATTGATTAAGTTTTAATCTTGGTTGTTGGTGCTCCAACAATGAATTATAAGAGGAGATCAATGTGATGATGGAGAATACACCAATGCAAATACTCAATTGCCCAGACAGTTCAATTTTCTCATTAGTAGTAGCTCAGCAGAGAAGATAGAGCTAGAGGGTGAGTAGCAGGTGGAAACGAAGGTAACAACATTCTAGAAGGAAGGTTTCCAGCTCCCAGAAGAAACCAAGGAAGTAAGGCCAAAATTCTCATAGGGTCAATGTAAGGTTTGAGCAGAGGGTGACGCAGGAGGCTCAACATAGTGGCTAGGGAGGCAATTTCAGAGGCAGAAATTAGTTGTGGGGTGAGAAATAATTCTCACAATAATTTTGCTAGTATTTTCCTCGGATTAGATTGTCAGTTGGGCATCTAAATTATTGTACTTAGGCCTTAAAAGCTTTTATACTTTGTTTTGCAAGGTGAAATGGCTTATCAAGATAAATTCAACCATAGAATTATCCCTAGGAGAATTCGTTCAATATACATGACCCATACATAGAGATATGCTATATAGAAACATAATTCCATAATTTCGCAGTAAATACATGCAACAAATAGCCCCTGTATAGCGAAAAACACATTATCAATGCATCTGACAAAGTAAAAGAATAATAGCATTAAATTTGCATTTACATGTAAGAAAATATATCCAACCACCAATAGACTTGCCAATCATGAAGCTCCAATATAAGAAAAGACAATCCATACATCAAAATTCATCCATGCTCCAAAATTTCATCCACCAAGAAGGAAGAGTAGAAATCTCAAGAGAGATACAAGACCAAACCAAGCGATGATGAGAAATGAATTGTCATCATTTGTATTTATATACTTCTAATGAGTTCGATTTAACTACTTGAGCTTACATTAGCCCCTAAAATAAAAATAATGTGCAAATAACTAACTTTTGGTGACAAGCCCACCAAACTAGTTCATAAACAAATAATAAGCCTCTCAAGCGGTCGAATGATCAATAATACATATCGTTGGGCTCTCTAAGAAGCCTGGTGAAGTCCATAAGTTCCATAATGATGAATAAGACTTTCAAAAGTAAGGGACAAGGGGTTCGTCCCTTGTTCTCCACATAATAAACATGTGGTGCTCCCAATGGGTGTGAGGGCACACGAGTAACCTCATGGGTCCCCAAGTAAGTCGAAGATGCCTGTAGACCATCTATAAGGGCTTAGATGATGGTGTAAGTGATGCCACATCAACATACAAGTCTTGGGTCATCTGCCAAGTGCATGGTACAACTGTGAGGTTGGCTGGGCAAAGGTGAACTAGCTGCATCTTCCTCGTCGAATAGGTGAATCTCGAGCAATCTCTGAACATCTCTGGGGATCCATGGAGTGTTGTCTATTGCTGTGGAGGCCTGTGGCTCTCAACACACACCATAGATGTGCCAATGTAGCCCCCAGGAAGGTTGGGACCTCGTATAGGGAGACTAAACCCAAGATAGAGACCACCTACAATCTTGTATAAGATCCAATGCGTCCCCTAGCCTTCCAATACAACAAATCATCAAGGAAATCGAGTAAAAGAACTTACAAACCATGGACAGTATGTGGGGACTTCATAATGGCATGCCCTTCCATAGTGGGCTTTGGCATGTGCTAATGTCTCTAAGCTCCAATTGGGGTTAACCAAGTATCCTATTAAGTGGTTTCTACTTCTAAAGGGGATAGTATGTTGAAGGTACATCTTTTAAAAGGTGGTGGCATGTGATAAAGAGATGAATGGAGTAGGGAATGAAAAGGGCAACCCTGGGTCACATGTTGGGGTGCAAGGGTAGCTAATACAAGGGAGGCCCATACCGAGGTATATAATGTATAGGAGGGAGCAATCGTGGTACATGAGGTTCCCCGACCTTGATTTTTTCACCTTTCTTTATATGTCTTTTGCCTTTTATGATTTTTCTTTAATTGATTACTCGTTGCTCAAGGGGCAAGGGCATGATGTGTAAGATATAGTAGTGGATAACAGTGTTGTGAAAATTGCAATATTATCGCGATTTTTTCCAAAAAATCAAGATAAAATTGGAAATTATCGCGGGCAGTGGGGGCAGCGAGGTTTTATAAGGGATGCTAAATGTTTGAAATGCAATTTTTTTTGAAAGAAACAAATAATTTTTGAGTGGGGCAGCTTAATGATCAAGTCTAGGCCTTAGTATTGATATGCTATTCATGGTAATGTTAAATTCTTAAAGTAAAAGTGACATTCTCCTTAATCTTCATTTTCATCCTTTTACCTTTTACTTAAATTTTTAACATTACCATGAAATGACTCAGGATGTTTGAGAGTGGTTCCGGCCTCATTGGATTTCATATGGAGAAAGTAGAATTTTAGATTTCATTCAAAATTTAGCAGACTTATCAGTTTTTCAGGATTTCAGGATTGGGAGATTGTAATGTTTCCAGGGGACACCACCTGCCCGGGCTACCCCTGCCACCAGTAGAGGACGTGGTCTACCTCCTATAGCTCCTACTTCTAGTTCTTCAGTGTCTAGAGCATAGCAGACTCCACTGCCAACTCCACCAGCACCAGCGTCTACATCTAGAGGGAAAGGGAAAGCTGTGGCATTTTCTTACAAGAGGGGCAGAGGAAATCAATAGGATTAGATTTTAGTTATTTTCCTCATTTTATTGTATATGACATTATGACATGATGAGATACATTATTATATTTTTTGTTGATATTTTGAGGCTGAGTTGGGACTCAGGATTCAGAACTTACTATTCAGGACATGATTCAATGTTATGTGTGATTTTAGCACTAGAAATGATATTAAACATCTTATATATTAGTTCTTTTATCATATTTATGTGTCAATGTATTTATTTTATGTTGTAGATGGTTTAGATATTAAAAAAATTGAAAAAAATGAATATTTTTGTACGAAATGATTTTTACCCGATAATTACGACTTTTTCCGATTTTTTTCTCGTGCCGATATTATCCTGATAACGTTTAATGCAACATTAGTGGATACCCTCTGTAAGGTAGGGAAATTTATTGGCTACCAAGGGTTGGGACAGCCATGGGTCCCTGAATGATAAAGGAGGCTCATCTAGGGGTTATAGGAACTAAGGTGATGGCCATGATGATGGGGTAGAGCTCATGTATTGGCTTTTGCCTATTGACTTCTAGTAGCATCGGATGTGCTCTAAGCCTCAAAAATTGCAGGGAGGCTTGGACGCATGTATTCCACAATAACCACAAATTATTTTGGGAAATTCTATCCGAAGACAGTTTTATTAAAATAATTAATTATTTTTAATCGGTGTTGTTATAACCTGCCACCTACACCTACCTACAAGACGGTGAGAAAAGCCTTCAACCCCACAAGGTGTGGTTGGTAGCAGGAAACTCAGAGAAGGGGTTGTCACACTAATCCTAACTCTCTCCGTTTGAGCTATCTCCTAGGTTAGCTAAGAGGGGTGGTCCCAAATGAAAAGTTAAGTTAAAATATGTGAGTTTTTAGGAGAGTGTTTTAGTGAAAATGGATTACTTTTAAGGATTTATGAGCAAATATGATGTGAGCAACTTGAAATAACAATGTCAATCATTAACATGAGAAAAATCATTCAACCAATTCCTTATAAGGAATTTGCTCTCTTCAAAGTAAAATGCAATGCTTTCAAAAAAGAAAACAAAGTAACCCTCACATGTAAACAAAATTGTTAGCACAAGATATGTAAGATACAAAATGCTTTTGAGATAATCAACTTTATAAATCAAAACATGTGAAACATATCTTGCCAAAATCCAAAAATTAGTAACCAACTTGGAAATGTAAAAGAAAGGAAGTTCTAAACCAAGACATCAATATGCAATTAGACTTGAAGCATGAAAAGAAAACACTTGTTTGAAAGGATTACCATACTTTCTTTTGGAATAGACTTTGCATATGAAAACTCAAACCATCAACAGACAAGTAAAGTAAATGTAATGGAAAGTGCTCTTGGTTAATTTTATTAATCATCTCTACAACAAGATTACAATTTAACTCTTCAATTTTCAAACTTCACCCTCGCCCAAAGATATGGATTTCATAGTGAAGAGTCAATAGAGGAGTAGAAGGTCCCTAAGATGTCTACTTCAACCAACTTATGTTGGAGGTAAAACTTTAATGAGGCTTGGGGCCTTCCTATACTAAAATGCCTAAATGAAATTTATGTAGTTTTTTCCCCAAAAGAGAGATTGACTTGCAATGCTTAAAAATGAAATAGTGTTCAACATAAGTTGCAATTATAACTTCAATTGGAGGAATAAAATTAGCTTTCAAGTGTTGCATGTGTCTTATCAATGGATTAAAATGATACAAGTAATTTGCTTGAAAGTAAAATTCAAGCAAATTACAATGCAGCATAAAAATGAAGCATCTATTCAAGTGCTCATGAAACAATTTACCAAGGGAAATGGAAATGAATCTAAGTATGTTAAGAAATTAAAATGCTTGCATGTTAAGGATGAATTGCCCAAACTAAAGTGTAAGCCTGTAGCTTCAAGCAACAATGAGATAGAGAATGCAAAGCTCAAATGAAATTGTAACTAACTTTATCTTAAAAATGAAATGTGATAGCGAGGTTGTGTTAATTCCCAATTAAAACATGCATGTAGGGGAATGAAGACTAGCAAAAGAGAATCAATCCACCTAAGAAAGGTCCTCCCTTTAAATGAGGAGATAGGATACCATGGGAGAAATCCCAAGCTCCCACAAGCAAATTAGATCTTTTATTAATATTAGAATGAGAAGAGGGCCCTTCAAAGTCTTCAACTAAACTTCAAGGAGAGTCCTCACAATAATTGCTTGAAACTTGGACACTAGACCTCCTTTCTTGAGAAAGTAATGACAAGATTTCACAAAACGTATGCAAGGGACACAAGGTGTGAGTTTCCTCTAAATGCCTACAGTTTAGAGAGGAAAATGGGCAGCTCTCTAGTGAACTTGACTTGGCCAAAATAAACCTCAAAAGGGCTCATGACATCCTTGGAAATCAAACCCAACATTTGCCAAAGGTTCTGCAAACACTTGTTAGATGTTGTTGGAGATTGCTCTTCAAAATCTACTACACAAGAGTTAGCAAACAACCCAAACAATGACCGCAAAATAAGTTAAATATTAGTGAAAAAATCAACAAGATAAAATTTAAATGTACAATTATAATTTACAAAAGGCTAAGCTAAAGAGTGAGAGTAAACTCTCGTCTTTGCTTAGCTATCTTTAAGCTCTTAGATAGCAAATGAAAGAAATGAAGTACAATGTTTTTTTAAAAGAGATTTAAATTTAGAAATGCTCGTATACAAGCTATGTGCCAAAACCCCTGCAAAACCACTTTGCAAGATAAGACTATAAAGGCTCAAAGAACAAATGGGAGCTCCTTTAAGAATGTATCAAGAGTGGGTTGGTCTTTCCAAAGAGTTCTCCTCACGCTTGATTCTATGATCCCAACAAGATGTTCCCTCTACAAAACTTCAATCAATAATTAGTTCCATAAGATCTAGCAATAAACAATGATAAAAAACTTTAGAGATTTATTTAAAACCAACTAGAGCATTCTATACCTAGAGCATACTTCTAAATCAAATGCCAATGCAAGATAGCTTTGCATTAACAAATCTACAAGAGCATACGGAAATAAACTAGATCAAAGCATGAGCAATAAGAATTATACCAATGATCAACAATTCATCACACTCCCAAAGAAAGAACACCTTATGGATGAAACCCCAAAGTCTTTATTGAAATTTTTTTAAAGTGTACAAGGCACCAACGTTTCTGCAAGCACAATAACTAGTAATAATATGATATAAATGAGAACTCAATGCTCTTTTATATAGAACTATGAGATCCAATCCCAATGTAGAAGTGATTAAACAAGTGGCATGATGTGACAAATTGACAATCCCAAAGAGAAATTCGAATTTCTTGAATGGAGTACCAATCCCAAGTGTGAAAATCGAATTTTGGCAAGTGGACATCATTTTATTTTTCGCTTATGTGCCAAATTCGAATTCTATGATGGAATGACAAGTGTATATGGGTGGTAACCCATTTGGGAACAATTTTCCACAAAAATATCCACTAATTATTGTTCCAAATCCTCCCAAATGTGCATTAACTTCACAAATTCGAATTTCCAATTAAGCAACTTTCTCATTTAATGTCAGAAATTCGATTTTATTTGAGCACGTCCTTTCCTTGATTTTAAGAGTCCACATCAGCGTGGGACTTCACTCTAACTCCCCCATAATTTTACACCTCATTTCCATAACATTTAGCATGTGTGGATATTTATTTTTCTCTATTTATTTAATTTTTGGCTTAATTAATTGCCAGATTTCCGACTAAACTTAGGAAAAGTGAGTTTTGAGGATTAAAAACACATTTTAACCGTTCAAAGTGTGTTATAGTAGAAAGTTGAGGGTGAGGTGCAAATTTCATTACTCATATCGCATACAACTTTTCTAGATATCACTTATTACATTACAAGTACAATTTTTATTGCAATTTCCGCAGTGCGAAAATTCTAAAAATTTAAAAAATGACTACCTAGATGTAAGCAAATTCCATGAAATTTTTTGTGTGATCTTATATGGTAATAAACATTGACTCTAAACACTAAGATGTGTTAGGGGCTCAACCTTCAAACCATCACCTTGACTTTGGAGTAAAAAGCGAGTGAAAAAACCCAAAAAATTATCCGCCTCTAAAAAAGAAGGTATAAGTAATCAGATAAAAAAACACTCCAAGGTGTACTCGTTTTCTAATCGAGTCTCAATATCCTAGGCCTATTACATACTCAAAACTCATCATTACTAGTATCACTTATTACAGTTCCCCATAGTGTGTGGAATCTGGGTACAAGAAAGATGATGATAAAATAGAAGTAGAGTTTAAAAACTTTGTTAGTTGATGATATTTGATAGTACAAGTGTCCATTGGTACATCCTTGGGCATGGAGTCTTCATATAATCAGCAGGTGCCACTCCAGTGGTCAACATTTGGCTCCATATGGAGATGCATGCTAGATGTGAAATGATAGTGTGCAAGAACCTAGAATTTGCATCCACCGACAAAAGACATATATCAGCAGTATCCATTCAAAAATATCATCAAGTACATAAGTGAAGCAACGAAAATTTATTCTAATTCAAATTAACTTTCCTCCTAAAACCTCATAACACTTTTAACTTAACTTTTCATTAGGGACCACCCCCCTTAGCTAACCTAGGAGATAGCTTAAACAGAAAGAGTCGGGAATAGTGTGACATCCCCTTCTCTTAGATCTCTACCACCAACCACACCTTGTGGGGTTGAAGGCTTTTCTCACTGACTTGTAGGTAGGTGTAGGCGACAGGGTCAACAAGTTCCTATGTCTAAACTTAGGAAATTAAAATAGTTAAAGGGTATTAATCAAACTGTGGGTGAAACTTCTAGAACAAGACGAAGATCAAACCAAAATGATCTGAGCCATTGATTAGAATCTAATCTAGGCCGTTGGTTCTCAACTGGAGGATTATAAGAGGAGGCTTGAGGGGCATTTGCAAAACACATCGGAGTAAGAGATCAAAGTTCGAATTTCTGAAGAGAGCAGCACAACAATTGCTAGCGAGAGATTCGAAGTGATTTCTTGCAGTGAGGGGCAGGGATAGTATCCGAAGGGAAGTTTCCCTAGACCGGAGAGTACAAGGCAGAGAGGGCAGAGAGACGTCCAGAGAAGCCGACGTCGGGGCATGCAGAGCTACGTTGTGGTAGTGCAGAGCTTCAAAGGGAGTTTGAAATTTTGCTGAGGAAGTCGAATTCCAGAGCTAGAAGTCGAGGTGTGAAACCGAGAGGCTTGAGAGCTGAATTTTCCAGCCAACAGAGGATCAGAAAGAGGTGCAGCACAGTCCCAGCTGTAGTGATGCAGTGACTGCATAGGAATGACGCAGAATTGCGCAAAGGCTCATCTCCAGTGCAGATTAGTGTCGGTTCTTCCAATGACAGGGTGAGATCATCTCACTATTATTTTTGCCTAGTTTCTCTTTGTATTGGATAGTCAGTTGGGCATCCAACAAATTGTATTCGGATCTACTACTGCTTAATGATACAAACTCTCAGCCGCTACACCGGTTTTCCCACACTAGGTTTTTCCGGGGACATTTGTCCAAAAATATCTGTGTAGATGTGTGTGATGATTATTTCTTTCCTATGTTGTATTTAGTTTCCACAGTTTTTATTTGTGTAGGCTGCAATGTATTATTTCGATATTTGTTGTAGTGCACAAGTAAATTGTTTAATTGAATTAACAATTAGAAGAATTAATATCAGTTGCTGTAGTAGGAATCGAGTAACCGATTTTTCACATTGCCCATGTGCTAAATGTGTTTGTCTCGACCATTTTGTGGTACATTTTCCTGTTGAATGTGGCCAATTATGCTTTTACTTTTCTTTTTAGCTGCATCAACTTCTGGGACATCATTCCACGCCTGACCCAAGGTGTGGGCAAGGGGAAGGAGAAGGCTAACCCTATGTAGACCCAGTGGAGGAATGTGGACCCGGGTGGGAGAAATGATGAATGGGGTTATAATGAGTGGAAGAGAAGTAATATATATGGATGAGGGAATGGGACCACGTAACCAAAATCGGGATTTCCTATGTAGTACCATCTGTAAAGCCCAAGGGTCAATAAAAGAGATCCCACGAAACTAGGGTCCAAGGTTAACATCCAAAGGAGGTCTAGGGGACAAGGGCATAGACCTAGCCCACTCTTTCTGCCGAAATCCCCCATTAATCCATGCTCAGAAGTGTCCATGATAAGAAAAATACAATACTCAATTACCAAATGACAAGGCATACCTTTAGGTTCAGGAGGCCCACCTTCAAATATATGATCATGGTAGATGGGTGAGTGACCACATGGCTGGCTCAAGTGGCGAAGAAATGTCACAACGCGTTAGTTGGTGGCTACAAGGGGCTGCTAGCTAAGGACCATATTGGAAATTTTTTCTCCTAGGGATATCACCCACAAAATGGTGGGTAACATCTGGCTCCAACTGGGACGTGATCTCTTGACGAAGTGGACGAAGCTACTCGAACGGGAGGTCACGAGAACGCCAACAATCTCTTGGTTATTATACACTTGTTACCGACACATATAATAGATGAAAAACATGGGGCAACATGCTTTCGTGATGTCTCATGATCACACATGCTTGGACTAGGCCAATAAAATTGTAATATTCCTAATTAGCCATGGCTAATTGGAATATTCGATTTTGTTTAATTTTTCCTTCTATAGTTATTTACGAATAAAAAGGTGAGGGAAAGGGGACATGACTCACTTTTAGAATAAAAGTCACTTCCTAGAAGCACAACGTTGTGACTTAAAGGGGAGCCAAGGGGGCCAAAAGGGGGACGCAAAAATGGAGCCCACGCAGACACTTGGAGGGACTGCGCAATAGGGAAGAAACACGTGGCAAGAGAGGGATTACGCCGGACAAGGTGGGCCTTGGGATTGAGAGAGGCAAAGGCTATAAAGAAGAGAGGAGATTCCTCATTTTGGCATTCGATTATGTGCATTTGAGCTAGTCACTTCGACTTAGAGCACGCTGGCTGTTTAGCTAGTCTGCAGCACTGTTTAGTGCATTGAGTGTCTCCATTCGGAGATCTCACCCTCAGCCCTGGGGGACTTCGAGTGCCTACTCGGGCAAGGTATTTCCATAATCATTTTGGCAATAGTTTCATCAGCGTTTCTGGCAGGAGGATTGAGCATCTTGGAGGACTGCGCGGCACTGAGAGGGATGACGCAGTTCTTTCTGGCAGGAGTTCTGGCTTGAGGGTTTGCAGTAGGATTTGTGCTGGGAGATTGAGCAGGGGATCAACCCTTGCATATTGGAGGGTTTTGGTAGAGGTTTCAGGTAGATTTCTGGAGGGTTTCATTCAATAGCAGCGCAGAGCCTTGAGAGATTGCGCAGAACCCCAAGGGGGTGATTTTCGGGGGTCGGCCATTCTAGGAAAGCTTTCTGGGTTTTTTTGGGTTTCTTGAGTAGAGTCAGATTCTAGAGTTTCAACCTTTTCTGAGGAGGGGAACAGTCCCAAATCCTCATTCGATTTCTAGCAGTAGCAGCAGCACGACAATTCTCCAGCAACTGGAACGTAGATCGGTGAGAGGCCATTCCTTTGCTATTCTGAGTGTATTTCTTCACTTGCCTTGTGCAAGTCAAGGTGCCATCTTTCTGATCACCTCCTGTACTCATTCTATTGCTCAGTATAATAAAATGGCTTAGCATTCCTCGCTGCGTTTCTTGAGTATTTGTTTACGTTTCATGTATACATTGTTGTTTGTTGCACTATCGTTATTTCATCTTTGTGAGTTTTCCTGTGATTATACCACTTGTACATTTTTCTGGTTGGGGTTTGTTGGTGTTTGAGAAATATTCCTGGAAAGGGATATTACAAAAATTGACTTATAGAATTAAAATGTAGCTTTTAAATCTAAGTGTAGCTAATTTTTCATGAAAAATATCATATGACATTAGTTCTAATGCAAAATTGACATGCAATGCATCCTACCCTAACATGCATACGACGAAGCTAATAATAAGTGTAATCATAAAGCCAGTGCAACCAACATATCATCAAATCAATATAAATATGTTTGCCTACATGATTACTCGTGCAACAAATCCCAAAGCAAATGCAAACCCAAACACATGGAGGATGTTGCGGGCTAGAGGTGGGAAAATATGGTTTCCATGTGAGGTAAGAGGAATCCCTAAGAGAAGGAACACGAGTCAATCTAGAAATGCAGAGCCTTCCCTCTAAGTACACAATGGTGGAGTGAATGATTATCCTTAGGAACCTCCTATCACAATCATTGCTCAAAATATTGTGCTTTGAAGATGTCACAAGGTCATGATGGGAGGGGAACGAAGGGTGAGGGAAAGGAGTGCAACAAATAGGTTACTCAATGTGATGGTCACATGATAGAGGGGAGGTCATGGAGTGATCAAAACCCTGAGAGTGTGTCAAAGAACATAAAGTATAATCAATGATGGGCTCTTCCTTAACACTATACTTGGAATGGGGAAAGGGCTCACAGTAACTTGAGATCATATGACAAGAGGTGAGGGAATCACTTGATGAAGACTCAAGATGATGAATAATAGAAAAGGGCAAAGGGGAAGGTGAAGTTTCAACGAGATCCTAAAAATCCAACTCTAGAGGCTCAAGTGATTTGAATATACTCCTAGAATCATAACGAACGTAGGTAGGAACCTTGTTGCTTTCCTCATTATAAGCATCAAAGGTCAGGTTCTCCTTAAAAGGAGAATCGATTATTTCCCACTGTCTTTCTTCATGTAAGGGAAAATAATAATTCTCCTTCTTGGGGTTATCTATGGATATGTCATCGCAAGTAATGCTAGGGAGAAAGGGAAAACTACTCTCAACCTCATCTTTGTCAGTATCATAAATGGGAGCACGATCAAATTGAGGCCCAACAATTTCCCATTTGTCCTTTTCAATGCGGAAATAATGTCCAATATCATCTTTCGAGGAGCTCATGGGATCACCTTCCTCAAGGTTCTCAAAAATGAGAGTTATCAGGGGTGATGTCCTTAAGAAAGGTAAGGTCAGACTCAACTTTACTTTCCATAGCCTCATCATCCCCAATACGCGTTCTCAAAATCATCTTGTTCATCATGTGGACCCAACAAGGACTCATCTTCTTGCTCATTAGACAAATCCTCAAGGGTATCTTCATCTTGGTTGGTTGACAAGCAGGGCTTCTCTTCTTCCCTCTTCTCTTGAAGAACAACTGCTAAGGTATTTGTTACATGATTTTGGTAATATGCTTCTAGGAGGAGAGCATTAGTGGGGTTTTCTTTATATTCACATTTCTTCTTATGAAGCTTCACCTCTTCTTTGTGCAAATGAAATAATACTTCATTAGAATTACATTCCCTTACTAACCCCTTGCATGACCTACTATATTCATCCATTCTTTCTTGCGTGATTTGGAGGTTTAGAGGATCCAACTCTTCATCGTCAGGGGAGACGTTCCTCTCCTCATCGCCATTGTCTTTCAATTCTATGACTGAAATTTTCTCATCATCCTCACTCACACTTGAGCTTTCAATGTCATCTAGTCGATTACCCATTCTGGGACTTTGCAATTGACTATAACATTCACCATTGATTAGGCCAATTAGAATATTCAAAGCATAGGTTAGGCAAGCAAGGTCAAAGAGGTGACTAGGATCCCCATCATATAAATCCCTCATTGTGTCGAGTTGCACTTGTCGTGATCTATAAAACCCGAGCATTAGTTCCATATCCATACCTTCCAATACATGTTGATAAGATTTTGCATATTTATTCCCATTCTTTTGCAATTCTTGAATGTCTTGGTCAGTGAGTTTTGCAAATGTAGAACCAAGATTAATCTCTCTTTTACTATAGTCCTCTATGATCTTGCATATTAGGATTGAAATGGGGTCGCCAAGGTGAATAAAAGTGCCTTGATAGATGCTTGCTTCATCCTACAAGCATTAACTTTAAAGCTTAGTGAAGAACTAGGACTTCGTTCTTCCAACATAGTTGCCAATAATGATATGTCAATATGTTGTATGGGGAACAAAGCACACGTTTCGTGTCCCCGACAACAATGCCAAAATGTTACCGCTCAAACTAGCAGGGGGTCCTAGAGGGGCACTTGCTAGGTCATGGGCAACAATGAAGTTAAAGCCCACTATCACCACAGCTAAAGCTTCCTACCCTTTACGGACTTTCACTGATGGGAGGAGACCGACATATAGAGAATCACTTATAAAAGATAGATCAACTAGGATGGGTGTGAAGTGATCTCAGGGATCCTTCCCTAGGGGAGGCTCAAGAATAGGACTTGCTTGCTTCTTAAGTAAGGTACAAAGCTTTGTAGGAGAAGGGGATGAGGATTTAAGTGCTAGGTTTAAGGAGTGTGAAATGTAAAGGAGCTTCCACAACCCTAAAATCCTTGTTGAACTTGGTTTCCCAAATGGTTTTTGAAGAGTTGACTTTTCAAAGGTATGGGACCATATGGGATCAAGTGGACCCACGTTAGGTCAAGAGGAAGGAGTTTAGCAACCAATGATAGATTTAATCTAAACAAGGAAGAGAAGGGGATCAAAGAAGTGATTTTCACTCAAAGGTGCAAAATGATCCCTATGAGGAGCTAGCTCAGGGAAACTTAGTGCAAAAACCAATCTTGAGGCTAGGGCTTAGGATATCTCACAACCCCACCGTCGGAACTTTCTTAAATTTGGAGGAGGACTCAGAGAGACACCAACGCAGTTGAGGCCAAGAGATCGAAGTTTTTCTATGGGTGGTATGTTGGGAAAATGATGCCCTAGGAGCCCTAATGTGGCTTGACCTAGAATAAAGAAAGGGAGGTGAAGAAAAATGTTTCTTTAGGTGATCACCTTATGGTAGACCAGCGCCTAATCCTTTGGGGAGATTGGAGTCATGAAGAATATGAAGATAGACTTTGTTTCTAGGTCAAGGAAGCCTTAAGATCAACTTCGCTTGTCATTAGGGCAAAGGAGAGTGACCTTAAAAGCTTTTATACTTCATTTTGCAAGGTGAAGTGGCTTACATAGATAAATTCAACCATAGAATTATCCCTAGGAAAATTCGTTCAAATACATGTCCCATACATAGAGATATGCTATATAGAAACATAATTCCACAATTTCATAGTAAATGCATGCAACAACTAGCCCTAGTATAGCGAAAATTTCATTATCATTGTATGTGACAAAGTAAAAGAATAATAGCATTAAATTTGCACCCACATGTAAGAGAATATATCCAACCACCAATAGATTTGCCAATCATAAAGCTCCAAGATAAGAAAGGACAATCCATACATCAAAATTCATCCATGCTCCAAAATTTCGTCCACCAAGAAGAAATAGCGGAAATCTCAAGAGAGATACAAGTCCAAACCAAGTGATGATGAGAAATGAGCTCTCATCATTTGTATTTATACACTCTTAATGAGTTCGATTTAGCTACTTGAGCCTACATTAGCCCCTAAAATAAAAATAATGTGCAAATAACTAACATTTGGTGACAAACCCACCAAACTAGCTCATAAACAAATAACAAGCCTCTCAGGAGGCCGAATGATCATAATACATATTGTTGGGTTGTCTAAGAAGCCTGATGAAGTCCATAAGTGCAATAATGATGAATAAGACTTCCAAAAGTAAGGGACAAGGGTTTGGCCCCTTGTTCTCCACATAATAAACCTGTGATGCTCCCAATGGGTGTGAGGGCACACAAGTAACCTCATGGGCCTCCAAGTAAGTCGAAGATGCCTGTAAATCATTTGTAAGGGCTCAAATGATGGTGTAAGTGATGCCACATCAACATACAAGTCTTGGGTCATCTGCCAAGTGCATGGTATAACTGTGGGGCTGGCTTGACAAAGGTGACCCAGGTGCATCTTCCTCGTCCAATAGGTGAATCGTGAGCAATCTCTAAACATCTTTGGGGATCCATGGAGTGTTGTCTACTGCTGTGGAGGCCCATGGCTCTCAACACACACACCACATGTGCCAATGTAGCCCTCTGGAGGGTTGGGACCCTGTATAGGGAGACCAAACCCAAGATGGAGACCACCTGCAATCCTTTATAAGATCCAATGTGTCCCCTAGTCTTTTAATAGAACAAGCCATCAAAGAAATCGAGTAAAAGAACTTGCAAACCATGGATAGTAGGTGGGGACTTCATAATGGGCTTTGGCATGTTCTAATGTCCCCAAGCTCCAAATAGGGTTAACCAAGTATCCTATTAGGTGGTTTCTACTTCTAAAGAGGATATTATGTCCAAGGTACATCCTTTAAATGTGGTGGCATGTGATAAAGAGATGAATGGAGTAGGGAACGAAAGGGGCAACCCTGGGTCACATGCTGGGGTACTAGGGTAGCTAATACAAGGGAGGCCCAAACCTGGGTATATAATGTATAGGAGGGAGCAATCGTGGTACATGACGTGCCTCAGCTTTGATTTTTCCACCCTTCTTTATATGTGTTTTGCCTTTTATGATTCTTCTTTAATTGATTGCTCGGGGCTTAAGGGGCAAGAGCATGATGTGTAAGATATAGCAGTGGATATCCCTATTAAGGTAGGGCGGTTTATTGCCTACCAAGGGTTGGGACAATCATGGGTACCTGAATGAATGAAAAAGGAGGCTCATCTAAGGCCTATAGGAACTAGGGTTATGGCCATGATGATGGGGTATAGCTCATGTATTAGATTTTGTCGACATGTTAAATGTGTTTGTCTCGACCATCTTTTGTATTTTGTGGTATATTTTCTTGTTGAATGTGGCCAATTATGCTTTTACTTTTTTGTTCAGTTGCATCAACCTCCGAGGCATCATTCTAAGCCCAACCTAAGGTGTGGGCAAGGGGAAGGGGAAGGCTAACCCTATGTGTACCCAATGGAGGAATGTGGACCTAGGTGGGAGAAATGATGAATGGGTTTATAATGAGTGGAAGGGGAGTAATATATATGGATGAGGGAGCGGGACCACGCAACCAAAATTAGGGTTTCCCATGTAATACCATCCCTAAAACCCAAGGGTCATTAAAACAGGTCCCGTGGGAGTAAGGTCTAAGGTTAACATCCAAAAGAGGTCTAGGGGACAAGAGCGCAGACCTAACCCACTCCTTTCACCATATCCCCCCATTAATCCATGCCCAGAAGTGTCCATGATAAGCAAACTACAATACTCAATTACCAAATGACAAGGCATACCTTTAGGTTCTGGATGCCCACCTTCAAACTTTCGATCATGGCAGATGGGTGAGTAACCACATTGTTGGCTTAGATGCCAGAGAAATGTCACAACGAGCTAGTTGGTAGCTAGAAGGGGCGGTTGGCTGCTGACTAAGGACCATCTTGGAATTTTTTTTTCTCTGAGGGATATCACCAACAAAATGGTGGGTAATAGGACTCACCTAAGACTTTGATGAAGAATTACACACTAGATTTGGAGTGAGGCTGAAGGGAAAAACTTTGCTGACCATTTATGTTTAGAAACACACATGAGTCAGTGAGACGAAAAACCTCCTAGGACGAAATTTTTCGCCAAAAAATAGGCTTACCTAGGTTTTTAACATATATTCAAGGTCTTACTAACATCATATATATTACATAACTTGTAGAAAGGGTTTACATTGACATGTGGATTGCTGATAGATGACCTAATCATGTTGAAAAAATTTGGCACTTCCACTTGGAAATTTGACAAATTTAGTGCAATAGGGCCTTTGCCACACCTCAAGGCCTAGAAAGTAGTGCATGAGTCCAAGGTCCTTTATCTCGAATTTCGAGGCTAGCTCCCTCTTACACTTGATCATCAGGGGCTCACTACCCGTTAAAAATAGATCGTCAACATATAAAACCAAAATCAATGGCATACCTTGGACTACCTTGAAGTGGAGGTTGGGATCGACATTGCTTCTTGTGAATCCCAGCTTCCCCAAATAACTGTCTATGTGGGTGTACGATGCTCTAGGGACTTTCTTCAAACTATACAATGCCTTCTTCAACCTACAAACATGTGTCCTTCGATCCTCTACTTCAAACCACTACGGTTGCTCAACGTACACCTCTTGCTGTAACATGCCATGGAGGAATGTTGTCTTCATGTCCATTTGATGTAGAGTGCATCCTTGACTTGCGGAAAGAGAAACTATCGAATGAATGGTTGTTAATCGAGCCACAGGTGCAAATATATCGTTATAATCTTCTTCCTCTTTTTGGGAGAATCATTGGGCCACGGGCCTTGCTTTATATTTCTCAAAGCTACCATCAACTCTATGTTTGATCTTGAATAGCCACTTTGAAGTCACCACAAATTTTGCCTTTGGTCCCGGCATAACATCTTGTACGCCATTCTTCATAATGTATTCATATTCTTTGGCCATAGCATCCCTCCAAACTTGTTCTTTCACAACTTCTTCAAAGGTGGGAGTTTCAACCTGAATCATAGTGCTCATGGAAACAACATATCCCTAGTACCTGCATGGCTTCTTCCCTTCTCTAAATCATATTCGAATGGGAACTCATCTCTCATCATCTTGTAATGTGTCACAGAGCCAAAGTGGCCTTTTCTTGGCAAGAGGATCACATGGAGGAGAATTTAAGGGATCCATAGGTTCCATGGGATCATCGACAATGTCGGTCACGGATCCAGGCACGGAAGGACCATCTAAAATATCCATATCATCATTCTTATTTTCATGAGGAGGTAGAGGAAGGTCCCTTTCTTTTCCAAGGGAAACATCTTCATCGAACTCACATCCTTGCTAATTTCAACCTTCCTTTGACCAGGAATATATATTCTAAAAGTATTAGAATTTTCACAATATCTAGCAAATGTACCTTTTCTTCTCGTGGCTTCCAGCCTGTTTCTTTTATCCTTCAGCACATGGAAATATACAGGGCAACCAAAGATACGAAGATGGCTAACATTGGGCTTGACACTTGTGAACCTTCTTCTGGGGTCTTGTTCTCCAATGCTTGATGAGGCACCCTGTTTTGAGCATATACAACAACATTCATTGCTTCTCCCGAAAGGAACTTTTTCAACTTTTGATCGTGGAGCATAGCACAAGCGACTTCTACAATAAATCTGTTCTTTCTTTCAACTGCTCCATTTTATTCGGGAGTATAGGGCACAATCATCTCCTTGATAGCTTCTTGCAAAAATTGATGACCTCATTCGAAATGTACTCTCCACCATTGTTAAACCTGAATATCTTGATTTTCTTCCCTGTTTGATTTTCGACCAAAGCTTTGACTTCGTTGAACATTTCGAAGGTTTCATCCTTGTGCTTCAAGTAATAAATCCACATCTTTCTTGAGAAGTCATCAATGAAGGTGATGTAATAGAGATGGCCATCAATAGAGTGTATGGGCATCAGACCACATAAGTTGGAATGAATGAGATGGAGGATATCATTTGTCTTGTTATTGCTAGAGAGGAATGGTCCCCTTGTCTTCTTTCCATTGACACAACCTAGACATACTCTATCATGTTGGGCTTGAACATCGGGAACACTAGAAACCAATTTCTTCAATTTCAGAAGAGCATCATAATGTAAATGGGCCAATCTTCGGTGCCATAGTTCGCTTAGATGATTTGTATCACGGATCAATGCTAGAAGAGGTCTTCTGATAACTCTGTAGAGTCCTTCAAATCTTGATCCCAAAGTAAATGCATCTCTCATAGGTGATCCAACAGGCCAAGTAAGAACCTTTCCCTTGATGAAGGAAACCCTCATCCCTTTGTCTTCCAAGCAGATATCGATACCAAATTCTTCTTCAATCTCGGCACATACATAACATCATGGAACAAAATAGATTCCCCAGACTCCATATGAAATTTGACGGACCCAAAGCCTTTCATGGGATGTGTGGAGTTGTGTCCAAGAATAATTTTCAAATTTGACTCCCTCTCTACCAAATTAGAGAGAACTTGTTTATACCTAGAGAAATGATGAGTGGCCCCATTATCAACCAACCAGCTATCCCACAAATCTGTAGGAGAGGAACTAGTAAGGGTAGAAATAAGAATATATTCAGATTGTTTGCCAACATTACTTTCATACCTGAAGTACCTTGACTTCTTTTGAGGACGACGATCTTCTTCATGGTCACTTGGATCATCTCTTCTTATTTCATCTCTTCCATTGTGATCATTCCTTCGGTCATCTCTTCTTCTTTGATCATCAAACCTATTGTTGTTACTTCTAGTGTTGTAGCGTGGACCATTGTTCTTCTCAGGGCAATCTCGAGCATAATGACCCTTCTTGTGACAATTGTATCATTCAATGTGAGATGATGTTCTATCTTCCTTCTCTTTGCATCTTGAGGTTGAGGCTTTCTTGAATTTGATGGACCTCCTTTTCCTTTCTTCTTCTTGTTTTGATTACGAATGCAGCGGGCTCTCCCTCTTCATGCTTTTGAATCCTTCCTCTTGATATCATCCTTGATTCTTCTTGAGTGAGCTTTCCATCAATATCATCAAATGACAAGAAGGCACTATTGTTGCTTATGGTAGTGCTGAAGGTTTCCCAAATGGGAGGGAGACATCTAAGAGTCACAATCAACAATTCCCTATCAGGCACACTCCCCAACTCTTTCTAATTGATCTCTAAGACGGGATATCCTGATAATGTAGGATTGCACAAACTCTCCCTTGTTCATCTTCATGTCTTTGAGTTGATATTTCAAAGAGATGATTTCATTCAAATTGTTGACTTCATACATGTCAGCTATATTATCATACATGTCCTTACACTTTCTCAAATTTGCAATGTATGCAAGTAAACTATCTTGTAAACCATCAACTATAATTTGCTTTGCTTTTAACTCACTTTTGTTATGCTTGTTCTTGGCAGCAGTGGAAGCACTCTCTAGAGGCTCAGGTACTTTTCCTTGAATGTATTCCAAAACATCATTGTTGTTAGCTATGATCTCCAACCCAATCTTTGTAATATCCCTTTCCAGGAATATTTCTCAAACACCAGCAAACCCCAACCAGAAAAAAGTACAAGTGCTATAATAGCAGGAAAACTCACAGAGATGAAATAACTATAGTGTAGCAAACAACAATGTATACATGAAACGTAAACAAATACTCAAGAAATGCAGCGAGAAATGCTAAGTAATAGACAGAGTACAAGAGGTGATCAAGAAGATAGCACCTCGACTTGCACCAGGCAAATGAAGAAATATACTCAGAATAGCAATGTAATGGCCCCTCTCAGAACTGCGTGGAAGCTGCTGGAGAATTGTTGTGTTGCTGCTTCTGCTGGAATCAAGTGAGGATTTGGGGTTGTTCCCCTCTGAAAATACTGAAACTCTGGAATCGGACTCTACTCATGAAACCCAGAAAAACCTAGAAAGCTTTCCTGGAATGGCCGACCCCCAAAAATCACCCCCTTGGTGTTCTGCGCAGTCTCTCAAGGCTCTGCGCTGCCACTGAACGAAACCCTCTAGAAATCTGCTTGCAACCTCTACGAAAACCCTCCAATATGCAAGGGCTGATCCCCTGCTCAATCTCCTAGCACAAATCCTACTGCAAACCCTGAAGCCAGAACTCCTGCTAGAAAGAACTGCGTCATCCCTCTCAGTGCTGCGCTGTCCTCGAAGATGCTCAATCTTCCTGGCAGTGTTGCAGACTAGCTAAACAACCAGTGTGCTCTAAGTCGAAGTGACTAGCTCAAATGCACATAATCGAATGCCAAAATGAGGAAGCCCCTCTCTCCTTTATAGCCTTTGCCTCTTTCAATCCCAAGGCCCACCTTCTCCAGCGTAATCCCTCTCTTGCCACGTGTTTCTTCCCTACTGCGCAGTCCTTCCAAGTGTTTACGTGGGCTCCATTTCTGCATCCCCCTTTTTGGCCCCCTTGGCTCCCCTTTAAGTCACAACGTTGTGCTACTAGGAAGTGACTTTTATTCTAAAAGTGAGGCATGTCCCCTTTCCCTCACCTTTTTATTCATAAATAACTATAGAAGGCAAAATTAAGCAAAATCCAATATTCCAATTAGCCATGGCTAATTAGGAATATTATAGTCTCCCCTGACAAAATGTTGCTTGTCCTCAAGCAATTAAAGTGATGGATGCTGCAAGATTTTCTCACTCTCCCAAGTGGCATCCTCATCCGGTAAATGCTTCCACCTCACCAAGAATTCCTGGACCATCCTGCTCTGCAGCTGTCTCTCCCTAGTATCAATAATAGCCTCTGGCTCAATGTTGCACGAAGCGCCCCCCCCCCCTCCCCCCCACGGTTCCGAGCCCGGAAGCGCGCTTCCGAAGCTTCCAAATTTTTTGCCACTTCCTGGAAATTCGGAAGTGTGGTATGGAAGTGCCACTTCCGAAGCGCCGAAGCACGCTTCGTACGGCGCTTCGGGCATCGAAAGCGTGGCGCTGGAGGAGGAAGCGTACGTTTCCGGAAAAACATTTAGAAAATCGTTTTTTTTTTTTTTTTATTTTAGGTGAGTTTGCTTGTTGGGGGTGGGTCCACCTTGGGTTAGGGTGACGAATGAAGGCAAACAAAAAAATAAATATAGCAGATGCTCCCTCATGGTAATGTTAAATTCTTAAAGTAAAAGTGACATTCTCCTTTATTTTTCATTTTCATCCTTTTAAATTTTTAACATTACCATGAAATGACTCAGGATGTTTGAGAGTGGTTCCAGCCTCATTGGACTTCATATGGAGAAAAGAGAATTTCATATCCTATTCAAAATTCAGCAGACTTAACAGTTTTCAGGAATTCATGATCAATGGGATTGTGGCATTTCATTAGATTATATCAAGTATGAAGGTATGAGATTAGCATTTAATCAAGAGCACCAAGCCCTATATGTACCATAGTGTTGGTGGTGTTAATTGTTGAACTTCTTTGGCACGTGGCACGCCCTTAGCAAAAAGTTACCTTTCAATCAAGTCAAAATCATCGATCAAGCATGTTAAGCTTTTTCTACCATATTTTAAGTCTTGAATTAGGTAGTTTGATCAAAATTGGACAATGTTGACTAATATCCCTAGACAATCGAGGTAGAGGCAAAGGCTAGACAAGAGGAGAAGAATCTAGATTCTAGACAATTGATGCATCTAAATGGTTGATGCTTGAATAATTAATCATTAATGTACAATGGATGTTATATCTATCTTGATTTATGCAAAAATATGCATGTTTTCATGTCTTTTACAACTAATTTGGTATTTGGGATGTTTGTTTTGAGTATAAATGCAAAAAAACATATATATATATATATATATAGCAGATACTTCGCTTCCTAGATTTTTGGAAAATGACGCTTCCGCATCCCCGCTTTGTCCCCGCTTCGTGCAACATTACCCCTGTCAGCATACAACTTCTGTTGGTTCTACGTTGTAGCCATGTTATCCTGGAGAGCTCGAGAGGATATCCTAACTCTCTTGGATCCAAATCTTGGCTCTCGGAGCCTTGCTATCACCAAACATCATGTCAACAAAAGATAAAGGATGATACCCATACAAAGCATAGAATGGTGACATACCAATGGACATGTGATGTGTAGTGTTGTAGCAGTACTCCCCTAGATGCAGCCACTTCAGCCATGCTCTCTGCTGCCCACTGATATAGTTACGCAAGTAGCCATCCAGCCACTTGTTAACTATCTTTGTCTGTCTATCTGTCTGTGGTTGATAACTGGTGCTCGGTGTCAAGTCTGTCCCCACTAGCGGAAAAATCTCTTGCCAAAACCCGCCCATGAAACGGTTGTCCCTGTCACTGACGATGGTCTTAGGAAGACGATGTAGCCTGAAGAGTCAAGACCTTTCTGAAGAACAGCTCAGCCACCTGTGCTGCTGTGTAGTGTGTGGATATGGCAAAGAAATGTGCATACTTCATCAGCCGGTCAACGACGACAAAGATACAATCCTTGCCCTATACCATGGGCAACCCTATGATGAAGTCCATCGAGATACTCTCCCATTTCCCCTCCGGAATGGGAAGACGCTGCAATAAACCCGCAAGATGGCTCATCTCCCCCTTGTTCCTCTGGCAAACGTCGTACTCCCAGATATGTTGGAGTACGTCCTCCTTGAGGCCCTTCCATGAGAACCTCTCTCTGATGGCCTTGTAGGTTTTGGTAAACCCTTGATGGCCGGTCAATGGTGAATCATGTGATGCTTGGAGTATCTTCTTCTTGAGCTAAGATCCCTTAGTCAAGAAGATCCGATCCCTGTAGTAGATGATCTCATCAACCACCCTGTGCCTATCATCCGCCACCTGCCCATCCAAAACCTCACATGAAAACCTGTCCTTGGAGTACTCTACTAAGAGTCGAGCCCTCCAGTCTGTGTCCAAGCTCATAAGAGACAACATGGTTGGTCTACGTGAAGGACATCTGCTACCACGTTGTTCTTACCCTTGACATACTCAATGTCAAAGTCATATGCTTGGATCTTGCTGATCCACTTCTGCTACCTCTCCTGTAGCTGCTTCTGCTCCAAAAAGTATTTGAGGCTGTTGTGATCAGTCCTCACCCTAAACCTGTTACCCACTAAACACTGCCAGAACTTGGCCAATGCATGCATGATGGCCAGCATCTCCTTGTCGTATATAGAATACAACCTCTCGTGCGGAAGGAGCTTCCGGCGCTCATAGGCTATAGGGTGACGTCCCTGCATCAGTGTTGCGCCGATCCCCTCTCCCGACGCGTCACACTCCAAAACAAATGGCTATGTGAAATTTGGCAATGCAAGCACTGAGCAACTGCTCATAACCTCCTTGAGCCTGTCAAAGGCTCGCTGCGCTGTATCCAACCAACTGAAAGCCCCCTTCCTCGTCAAATCTGTTAGTGGTGCAGTAAGCTGTGAGAAACTCTTGACAAACTTCCGGTAGTAAGTACAAATGCCAATGAACCCCCGGAGTTCTGTCACATTTCTCAGCTCCAACCACTCTCTAATGGCCCGGATCTTCTCCTCGTGGACTCTCACTCTGTCCACCCCTATGATGTGCCCCAACTACAACATCTCCGTTAACCCAAACTCACACTTGGAGAGTTTGGCATAGAACTGCTGCTCCTGCAAGATATGCAACACTGTCTCAATGTGCGGGAGATGCTCCTCCCAAGTCCTGCTGTAAATGAGAATGTCATCAAAGAATACCAACACAAACTTTCTCAAGTGACTGTGGAAGATGTGATTCACGTAGGACTGAAATGTGGCGGGGGCGTTGGTTAGGCCAAAGGGCATCACCAAGAACTCAAAGTGCCCATAGTGACACCCGAAGGCGATCTTGGGAATGTCCTGCTCCCTCACGCGAATTTGATGGTACCCAGATCTCAAATCAATCCTTGAGAAGAACCGTGCTCCTGTCAACTCGTCAATCAACTTGTCGATCCTGGGTATGGGGTACCTATTCTTCAGTATCTTCTTGTTCAGGGCCCTGTAGTCAATGCACATTCTCAATGTGTCGTCCTTCTTCTTCACCAATACCGCGGAAGAAGTGAAAGGACTCGTGCTCGGCCGAATGTGCCCAAGAGCTAGCAATTCCTGGATAGCCAGCTCAATCTCATCCCGATAGGCCTTGGGGTGCCTATAGGGGGTGGTAATCACTGCCTATATGCCCTGCTCAAGCTCGATGGTGTGCTCAAACCCCCAGTCCGATGGCTGTCCCGGCAGAATCTCCCCAAACACTATGGCATACCGGTCAAGGATGGACTGTATCTCTGGATGTACCGCCTGCCCTGTAGTCCTTGACTCTGATGCATGTAGCTTTACTGCCCACTCTACGTCCCCCTTCTGGAAGATTGCCTCCATCCGATGAGCCGAAACAGTCTGAGGCAGATATGTGTGCTGTCCCTGTATCTTCTCATGCCTCCCCGTCTTCTCATCATCCCACTCCATCTCTAGGGTCTTCTAATCTGTCGTGACCTTCCCTAGAGTGATAAGCCAATGAAGACCCAGTATTATGTTGGTGTCCGGAATATCGACCACGAAAAAGTGGTCAGTCAATGTGTAGGTGCCCATCATCACTGACAGCTCTGGAACATAACGAGCACACATCATGGTTTGATCTCTTGGGACCAAGACTGAAAACCCATCGAAGCACTCTGTCTATATACCTCTTCGCTCAACCATCTATGCATCGATGAAGTTGTGGGTTGCCCCACTGTCAACCAAAACTGATACTCATTGGCCATGTACTGTCTCCCGTACGCATAATGTCAAATACTTGGGAACTCCTCGCAGTGCTGCAAGGGCCCTTCCGGTAGGTGCAAAAGATGCACCACCTGCTGCTGGCGGTGGAGGTGGCAAGGGTCCCTGCACGGCATGACTATCTCCTGCCTCCACATCATCCTCATCATCCTCTTCCCCACTGCACTCGGAGAAGACCTCAATAAAATGTGCTTTGCCAGCAGCACATCTATGCCCTGGTGCCACGGCTCCTGACAGGTGAAGCACAACCGCTTCTTCTTCAGCTCCCTCCTGGCATCATCGTCAATCTATGCTCGTCCTGGATTCGCCTTTGGAGGTGGAATCATCAGATCCTTCCCCTTAGACTGGAAACTCTATCTTTGGGGGTAAGGTGTCCGGGTCTTGGGTAAGACATCCTGTAAGTCCCGGGTCCTGCTAATGGCATCCTGGAGTGTGGCTGGTCTAGTGGATCGGACTAAACCCCGAAGTGGCTCTGCTAACACCTCAACATACATATAGGTCCTTCGTGCTGTGGATAGATCTGGCACCATCACTGAGACCCTCAAGAAATCTGCAATGTAGGTCTCTGGGCTCTTTGTCTGTTTGAGCCTCGTCAGCTCAACAAAATGTTGCTTTGGATCCCTTCGATCAAATTGCTCCATCAATCTCCTGGTGAATTCGGCATATGTTGTCACTGTGGAGTGTCCGAGTGTAACCATCCCTTGAAACCACCAATCCTGAGCCTCACCATCCAAATGCAATGTTGCCACCTTGATGGCCTCTGTCTCTGACATCTGGTTAAGCTGGAAATAAATGTCTAGCTTCTCCACCCAAGACTTTGCCAAACTGTTTGATGAACCATCAAACGTAGGCAAGTGGAATCTACTCGTTACACGGTGGGTGTTACCATCATGGAAATGTCGGTACCCTCTATGATGGTTGCGGGGTCTACTATCCCGCTGGAGCTGAACAAAGTCTCTGAATGAAAGAGCATCCCTGAACTCCTGCCTATAGGCCTGGTACTCTACAAAATAATCGCCCATATGACCGGGCTCTGCCTCTTGCTGGGCTCCGGCCCCCGTGTCTGCTCCTAAGAAAGTGGGCATGGTAGATCGTGTAGGGGCATGCAAGGCCACCTGCTGCGCAGTATCATGCTGCTCTGGAAAATGATGGGATGCACCTGATCCCTCACCAATTTGAAAAACCCGTGGGCTCTCACGCTGTTTGGCCTCTACTGCCGTGATTCTCTGCCCCATCACCTCAATCTGCCTCGACAGATCCTTCACTGATTTGAGGAGCATATCTGCAAATCTCTTCCTATCGTCGCCTGCCATCGGATCCTTCTACTCTGCGTCCACCATAGGCTCCTCCTGTTCTGCATCCACCACCAGGACATAGTCTCCCTCTCCGTAGGTATTCTCTAACCTACGCTCAATGTCTCTGTATCTCCTACCTCTGTAACAGATGTAGGGTTTTTCCCCCGGTGTCATAGATTGTTAGTTCCACAGGCTGAGCCAGATCTATGCTCTGATACCACTGTAATATCCTGTTTCAGAGATATTCTCCAAAACCCCAACAACTCCAACCCAATACGTACAAATGATATAATAACCGGGAAGCTCAAAAATGATAAAAATGACAGTGGTGCAATGTATAATAATATAAACGTGAAATATAAGCAGATACTCAAGAAATGCAGAGAGAAATGCTAAGCCATTTTATTATACTGAATAATAGAATGAGTACAGGAGGTGATCAGAAAGATGGCACCTCGACTTGCACAAGGCAAGTGAAGAAATACACTCAGAACAGCAAAGGAATGGCTTCTCTCTGATCTGCGTCCTAGCTGTTGGAGAACTGCCGTGCTGCTACTACTGTTGGAAATCAAATGAGGATTTGGGGCTGTTCCCCTGCTCAGAAAAGGCTGAAACTCTGGAGTTAGACTCTACTGAAGAAACCCAAAAAAACCCAGAAAGATTTTCTGAAATGGCCGACCACCGAAAATCACTCCCTTGGGGTTCTGCGCAGTCCCTCAATGCTTTGTGTTGCCACTGAATGAAACTCTCTAGTAATCTCCTTGAAACCTCTGCCAAACCCTCCAATATGCTAGGGCTAATCCCCTGCTCAATCTCCTAGCACAAATCCTGCTGCAAACCCTCAATCCAAAATTCCTACCAGAAAGAACTGCGTCATCCCTCTCAGTGCTGCACAGTCCTCCAAGATGCTCAATCCTCTGCCAAGAATGCTGATGAAACTACTACAAAAATGTTGATGGAAATACCTTGCCCAAGCAGGCACTTGAAGTCCCCCGGGGCTAAGGGTGAGATCTCCGAACGGAGACGCTCAATGCACTAAACAGTGCTGCAAACTAGCTAAATAGCCAGCGTGCTCTAAGTCGAAGTGACTGTCTGAAATGCACATAATCGAATGCCAAAATGAGGAAGCTCCTCTCTCCTTCATAGCCTTTTCCTCTCTCAATCCCAAGGCCCACCTTCTCCAGCATAATTCCTTTCTTGCCATGTGTTTCTTCCCTTCTGCGCAGTCCCTCCAAGTGTCTGCGTGGGCTCCATTTCTGCGTCCCCCTTTGGCCCCCCTTTAAGTGACATTGTTGTGCTACTAGGAAGTGACTTTTATTCTAAAACTGAGTCATGTCCCCTTTCCCTCACCTTTTTATTCATAAATAACTATAGAAGGCAAAAGTAAGCAAAATCGAATATTCCAATTAGCCATGTCTATTTAGGAATATTACAGTCTAGGAGCTACGCAGACGTCAACCTGGCTGACACTGAGATTGGGAGAAGTGCTGATGAATTTTCTCTCTGTTGGGTATTCTAGTTTGGCACCCGTTGTACTGAAGAATTGCTGAATAATAAAATCCTCCCTTGCTGCACCAGTTTTCCCACATCGGTTTTTCCAGGTACTGATTGTCCAAAATATTTGTGTCGATGTGTTAATTCTTGTGAATGTATTTGTTTCTGTATTATGATGTGATATCTGCAACATAATTTATTTGAATGTTTACTGAAGGATTTTCATAAATAACTTATTAGGAAATAAGTAGGTAAAATAAATCAATTGTTGCAGTGATAGAATTTTCACAATTAGCAATCACATCAGCATAGTAGTAAAGTGCAGATAGAACATAAACATAAACAGTAGAAGACAAGCCGAGACAAGAGGACGCAAGATGTGGTACTAGCTAGGGAAAAACCCCAATGTGGGGAAACCCTTGATCAATTCTTCTTATATTCTTCAATAGTTCAATAGAGAGAAAGAGATAGAGTACAATGTTTTGAAGTCAATACTTGACTTGCCAAATAGGAGATCAGAAGATCTTCTGAAGATTTCTATACAACAAGTGATAGTGCTTGAACAAGTCAACCAATCACCCAGAGTATTGAAGCTTTCCTTCCATAAGACTCTCGTTCTTTTGCTGCTTCATTGATCATGTTAAGGATGCTAATCTGGGACCTTTTACATGCTGCAAGGACTGGTGCATTTCATGGAAGCCTTGGTCACTGGTTAGGGCGCAAGCTCTGAGTGCTGCAACACCCTAAACACATCCAACAATCCACCTATTGACTGCGGCTAGCCTTCATATAATCCCTCTAACTATACGCTGCCTTATAGCACTACTATCCTTCTGAACACAGCTCCCAAAGGCCTCCAATTGCTGGCTATGGCCTGCGGGCTAGCCCAGTAGTGGACTGTAACTTTGGTCCCCTCAATCAATACCCCAATCAACACTTAAACTACAGTCCCTTGCTCCTTTTGACGACTTCTTCTGCCTTTGAAATCAAGGTCAAGAACAACTCTATCATGCCCAAACAACATTGAATTCGACCACACTATCACCTACAACAATGTGGCATTAACATAGATCCTTCACGTTGTTGTAGTACTACTTTTGCTACGGCTAGGTCCAACCTTCTAGCTGCGTCTTAGGGTCCCTTGAAGCTATGTTTGGGGCTCCTCTAATTGTTGCTTTAGGCCTTCTTATGCTGCGGATTAGGGTTGCATATTTAAGCTCCTTTAGACAACAAATAGGTCTCCTTTAACTGCAGACAGAACTCCTCACAAGACAGCTGCTAGGTCTTCTCCCTTCAACTGCGGCTAAGTGTCCTTGTTAGATCATCTCCTTTATGCCTGCGGCTAGAGCAACATTAGACCTTTCTTGATAGCAGCTAGGGCACAACTGAACAACAACTTGCTTCCTCCTTGACTGCATATGGGAGCCTTCTCTTTGACAACATCTAGGGCTTCCTTTTAGTTCTACGACTAGGGTTAGATCTCCTCTAGGACAATGTATAGGGCTTTTCCTTAGGATAGCATATAGACCTTCTCTTCTAGACCTCTCTTTCCACCAAAACCCAAACGAGTGGAGAGAGAGATCACAAGAGATGTGAGTGTCAAAATGACATGAAGACCTCTTATATCTATAATGCAACGTTGAGGATAAGTTGGGGTAATTTGGTTGTTGGCTGACCTTGACAAATTGTCAAATAATACAAATAAATTCATATCTCCATGAATACATGTCGGAATCGGATAATCTTTAGATCAATCCTACACCTCTCAAAGAGAAGAATCCAAGAAAAATACCAGCTGCCATAAATAAGATGACCCACATGGAGTTTGGCCCTAGTTTCCAATTTTAACAGTGTTTCTAATCTTCATCAAAATATCAAAGTTTAGATGTCCTAATCGCTTGTGCCATAACCATCTTTCATCTGCTTAATTGAAATAACATCTTTATTGTATTTTGCTGAGAATGTATACGATTTCTGTTGCTCTTACTCCTTTTCTCACAAGTTTTCGTAAAGAAGGCTTTCTTATTTCACAATCCTTGGCACGAAAGATGATATCATGTCCTTTGTCACATATTTGGCTAACGCTTAGAGGATTGTGCTTGAGTCCTTCAACAAATAATACATTTTGTGCTTTGCCTTCACCATTTATGAGACTCACTGTGCCTTTTCCAACAATTTTAGCAAATCCACTTCCAAAAGTCACATTTCCATCCTTCTTGTTTAACAAGATGAACTTATTTTGTTCACCAGTCATGTGCCTAGAACATCCACTATCTACAAACCATTTTTTTCCTCATTTTCTACACAAAAAGCTAGGTGACATTTTTCAAGGGTGGATTCTCTATTTTACTTTCTCCATACCCTTTCTCTTGATTCTAGTGGATAATTTTGTGCTTCATGACCTAGATTATTGCATTTGGAGCATTCTAGACTATACTTTGAAAGAGGAGCAAATGAATTGTAAGTCCTTATTTGGTTTTGTCTCCTTGAATCAATAGTCTTATTTTGGTAATTAGTCCCATACTTTCTTGAGTCAACATTATTACCTCCATAAGCCTTGGAATGCTTAGCCTAATGACCAAAATTTTTACAATGAAAACAATGACCAAGGAAAATAGTTTGATACCTGTTGGTATACGCTTGGCTTGATGTGACATTCTTTTTTGGATAAGACAACTTCTCATTCCTTGGTTTATTGCGAAGAGGTCCTTTTGGTGTGTCATTTTGTTAAGTTTTAGGTATGTTCTATGCTTAGAGCACTTTATTTCAATTTTCACGGTTAGCTCAATATCTTTTCCAGTTTAACAATCACATCAGCATAATAGTAAATTGTAGATAGAACATAAACATAAATCGCAAAAGACAAGCCAAGACAAGAGAACACAAGATGTGGTGCTAACCAGGGACAAACCCCAATGTGGGAAAACCCTTGATAAATTCTTCTTACATGTTCTTCAATAGTTCAACAAAGAGAGAGAGAGTACATATACATCAGAAGTCAACATTTTGACTTGTGTAATAAGAGCAGAGATCATCTCTAAGAAGATGATACATGAGGTAGCTGAACTCAGTTGAAGACATGCTGCTTCAACTGATTCTCCAAGGTGACTCCATCACCGTGCAACACCTATCATTGTGCTGCACCTCATCATCATGTCGCGCCTCACTGTCCTGCACCATGCTGCACCCATCATCACTATGTTGCTTCTTATCATGCTTCAATAATCATGACTATACCCATCATGACCATGCTGCATCTCATCATGCTTCACTAATCATGACTGTACCCATCACTGTGCTCAATGTATACTGCAATGTATCATCACTTCAACAAGTTGTTTCAATACCTTTTGCTATTGTATTCTTCACATCATGCTCATCATCACCAAGCTCTACCAATATGTTGCACTGTACTGCATCCATGCTACCTACAACAACCACTGCATTTATCATGCTTCTTTATGCACCTTACTGCATCATGCTGCCCATGCATCTTACTGCACTATCACTATGTCTTACCGCAGTTTCAGGGCTGTAATATAGTTGTTGTGACTGTGACTGGTTAGGGCATATAGGCAGCTCCTAAACAGTCACCCAAACAACCCTCCTTGGCTGCGACCTATACTAGGAGAGATGCTCACCTGACTTGATGTTGTTCTGGGCATGAACAACCCTCAATATACCCTAAGTTGCCCTTCAATAGTGAGGTAGGGCCTGCGGCCTAACCACAACAATCTACATTGCCTCTCCCAAGGCTTCTCCACCCAAGAACCACCTTAAACAACCCTGAAACTTATCCTCCCTGTCTCGGCCTTCAAGAACAGACTTCAGACTTTGTTCAACCCATGAAATAGTCCTCCAACCCATGTTGCCCTAGCCTCCCATGTTGGGTTTTCCTTTAGACCTGCGGCTAGGGCTAGGGCTTGAACTCACAACAATTTAGGGCATATAGTAAACCCTTATAGAACAGCGAGGGAGCCTACTTCAATCTCCTTCAAGATAGCGGTGAGGGTCTCCCTTTGGACAACGCATTAGACAAGGGTTGTCTTCTATGACAACGAAGAGGATTAGGGCATGTCTGCTTCTTAATATGACAACGTCCTGTTGATTTGGGGTAGCATCGGATGTGCTCTAGCCTCAAAAATTGGTGGAGAGGCTAAAGCACATGAGATCTCCAATACGCAGAAATGGTTTGGGCAAAATCTAACCAGTTTGGGAGATATTAAAATAATTAATATTATTAATATACAATTGGAGTTAGAGTGGTCCAAAAGTCATGGATCAAGCCAAATCTAATATTAGTCGTTGATTAGGGACTTAATCTCGGTCGTTGAATTTTCAGCGAGAAAAGTATAAGAGGAGGCTTGAGGATCACTTGGAGAACACACCGAGTTGATCAAGATTTTGATTTTCTGGGGCAAGGTTTGTTGAGGAAGTCGAAAGAGTGATCAGAGTTGTAGTTGCGGGGCAGTGAATACAAAAGCAGAGAGGCAGAGAGTGTACCAGGAGAATCAGTGCAAAAGTTGGTAGAGAGGGACGCAGAGCCAGCTAGAGGCCATGCAAAGCCAGCTAGGGCCCACGCAAAGGCAGCCAGGAGCTGTGCAGTGCCTCAAAGAGCCAGCGTGGGTGACACAAAGGCTCTAGAGGTTGATGCAATGCCTCCAGAGGTTGATGTAGGGGTTATTGGGCTGACGCTGGGTTGGGAAGGGCTGACGCAGGGCTAGGAAGGGCAGACGCAGTCCTTAGAGGCAGACGCTACGGTTTTTGTGGGGCATGTTGTCGCATAGATTATCACGACAACACTCAGACCGGGGGCTGTCACTCTGATCCCCGATCCCTCCGTTTAAGCCTGTCTCCCGCGGCTAAGGGGGGTAGACCCTGTAGGAAAGTGGAAAACCAACTGTGAATCAGTTGGTTTGGGAGACACGAAAGGACGAAAGCACTTAATAGATTTGTTTAATTTAAATGACCAGTGCCTTATGGGTTTGACGTTTAAATGATTACTTACTGTATGCTGCAGAAATGTAAACCCCAAACAGTAATCATAACAATGCAAGATATCCAGTAAACTCACGATGTTTTTTACGATGATCTGGCAATTTGAGAAATAAACTTCGAAAGATACAACCATGTAAACTTGCACATTAACCAAATGTTATATTCAAGCAGCCAGATAAACATTAATCCCAAAATTTTAGTCTCAGCAAAAATAGAACGCGATAAAATTTCCAGGCTAAGACTTCAACTGATAAAAAAAATTCACGATGCTTTTTTTATGCTTTTTCAGATGAAATAAAATTTTAAAGCTAAAAATCTAATTTAAGACAAAATTTAAAATCTAATCTAAAGCCTAAAAAGAAAATTTTATTGTCTTTTTATTGATTTTTAAAAAATATAAAAAAAAATTTATGATTTTATTTATTTTATATTTATTTTTTTTTAAATTAAATTATTTTTTTTATTGATTTTATTGATTTTTAATTTTTTAACTTAAAAAATTAAAGTCTAAAAATCTATATTTAAATCTTAAAAAAAAGGAAACTATAAAAATCAAAATTAAAATCTAAAGGTCTAAAGCCAAAACCCTAAAGCCCCTTTTTATGATTTTTATTATTTATTTCACTAAAAAGATTTAAATTTAAATCTAAAAAGAAAAGCGTAAGCTAAACTACATAAACTACAACAAAAACTAAAGGGAAAAATAAAAAAATTTAAACGCTACCCTAACCTAACTACAATCTATATGTAGTGAAATTAAAATTTAAAGTTCTGAAAAAACATTTACGTTGAACCCAAAATATGACTTCTCCCTGGAGACCAGAACGAAAAACGTAGATGCACGTTGATACCTGAATGCAGTTACCTGGCCCGTATGAGAAGAAAATGCAGTTTGCAGGTTCAGCTTGGACAGCAAAACAGAGGCTGCACGATTTGTTTATAGCTTATCCAGCTCCCACAAAAGGAAATTTTGAATTTGTTTACCTAGCCTGTTGAGAAAAGGCGTGATTTTCTACAGATGCACGGAGCTTTTCAACAACTGAAGCAGCTGAGGAGGACAATGGCCGTATTTCCTTTCTCTATGCAAGTTGACAAGCCAAAAACCAATATGTTTAAATGCTTAGCGTGAATGCTCAGGCTGTGTGCAGGTACGTGGAGCTGAAGAGCGTACGGCTTGGAGGCTGTGTTTCAAAAGCTGCAAATGCAAGGAAATGACAGCGCTTTATTTGCAGCAGCAAACAGGCAGCTGGCTACTCGGCAAGGGGTTTGCCCAAGTTACAAATGTTCTCAAGAAAAAACCATCGAAACCCTTGTACAGCATAAATTTCCACTAGATTTGATCTCAGACCTATTACCTGCAAATAGGAAACAAAACCCGGAAGATATATGCAAAAAAAAATTAAAATGAAACCCTGCAAACTGATTAAAAATTTCAAAATTTATAGCTCTACAAAGCCAGATTTGTCAGTTACATCAAATAATTTTCAGAAAACTTCAGATTGTTAAAAAAAATGCCTTAGAAAGTCTCTCATGCAAATCATAAAATAAACTAAATGATTAACCCAGGGTCAAAACTAGCTGGGCTCTGCAAAAAGTGCTTATGGGAGTTGGCTGGTTCAGCCGAGAACTTCCCCGAACGCCCACTGATCCTCAAGGTTTTCCTGCACAGCTCACTTCAACCTTCAAATAAGAGAGAAAAAGCAGTACTAGATCTCAAAAACAATGGAGATACCTGCCATTACATCAGAAACCCTAACACTACTCAAACCCTAGCATGTGAACAAGATACCTATGCTCAACAATACTCTTCATTACGCTGCTATTAACGGCTGAAAAAATAAAATATGCAGAAATGAAATGGCTCACAACACTTTAAGAGAGTAACACCAGCAAGCTTTTGACCCCAAAGTCTTCTTTATTAGCACTAGAAAATATTTACAAGAGAGAGCTTCTTCAGCACAAAACGCAGATCCAATATCTTATCTCAAATGACCCCTAGCACCCTATTTAAAGGAAAAATCCCAACGGCTAGTTTGAGTGATCCATGTCAAAACGATCTCGACCGTCGATGAAGATCAAGACATCTCTTAATCTCATCCGTCGAATTTTTTAATGCATTAAAAAATTGAAATTCTCAAAATATTATTATTT
>APFE031688370.1:74375-93413 GCA_000404065.3 Pinus taeda | reverse complement strand
CCTCTGAACTGACTTACAATGAGGCTCGAAGGCCTATTTATTGTTGAGAAACAATGAAAAACCCTTAACATTCCAAAACCTAACCCTAGGAGATGAAATGCCAAACTGTGGGCCCCGTTTGGGGGTAAGTTGGTACATCAACTTCCCGGGGTCATAACTTTAGCATTTGATCTCCGTTTGACGTGTACAATAGCTCATTAGAAAGATCTATTCGAGCACTATCATTGTTGGAACAGGCAACATCGATCCATTGCATGGACCCATTTTGCCCCTGGATTCCCCAAAAAACGTCGTTTAGGGCCTCAAAACGGCTCCGGAAGTTCAGGACCCGAAAAACTGCTAAAAATAGTAAGTTGTGCTATAATTAAGGGAACTGAAAATGCTGAGAAAGACAATGGTGGGGGTCCAGGTGGACTTGGCAGGTGGCCACCAATATCCACCTGGATCACTCCACAACTTGAGACCAAATAATTTAATGTTTTCAACATGAAGACATGGGTAGGCCATATTTTACAATTCAAATTGTGGATCTAGTTGCAAGGCAACAAATCACTAGATTTAAACCCTAACTAACCAAAACTTTCACTATGAAATGTGGCAAATAACATAAAATCAAAATATTACCTAAGAAGTAACATTTCAAAGATGACACCCAAATATTCGAGATGTCAATATCAAATATGACGGTAAAAGTCTAAGGTGGAGCTTCAAGCCTAGACATTATACAAAATGTTGGTGTAGTTGCAAATTATCAATCAACTGCCAAACAAATAGATAGGCTGCACTAGAATAGTAAGTTATTACATGCCCTATTGCAACAACAATCTCAACTCTAAAGAGGTGTTATGACATAGATCAAATAATTTAATGTTTTCAACATCAAGACATGGGTAGGCCATATTTTAAATGCAAATTGTGGATCTAGTTGCAAGGCAATGAATCACTAGATTTAAACCCTAACCAACCAAAAATTTCACTACGAAATGTGGACAATAATGTAAAATCGAAATCTTACCTAAGAAGTAACATTTCGAAGATGAAACCCAAAGATTTGAAATGCTAGTATCAAATATGACGGTAAAATTCTAAGGTGGAGCTTCAAGCCTATACATTATACAAAATGTTGGTGCAATTGCAAATTATCAATCAACCGCAAAAAAAATAGATAGATTGCACTAGAATAGTAAGTTATTCCATGCCTTATTGCAACAACAATATCAACTCTAAAGATTTTTCAAGCTAAATATATTTGCACAACAATATGAAATGCAGTTATAGATATACATGAGATAGTGATGATGAGATAATGGTCAAGGATATATTAGATGAATTCTATATACAGTTCATTTGATAAGATTAGATCCATCTCAGAGATCATTAACCGATGTGATAATGGTCACAAGTCATGGAAACGTTTGATGGACCTAAGAACCAACAAGAGACGAGAAGCAATACAAACTCAATAAGAGTAAATATCATAAATTGACCATGGAAGCACATAAGTTCAAACTTCATGTTGGGCTTAACTCAAAATCGTAATTATACTATATTTGATGTTACTAAGATCATGTTTTAAAAATTCGTTATTATTAAGTTTGCAATAAACATGTAGATGCATCAAATATTGATAGCCTTTTCTTCAAAGAAGTTGACCAACAACATTGATGGTGTTCTGATAAGGGTAAAGAATACCTTAAGATATTTTTTATGAATAATATGGAATATATTAGGGGCGTAACTTCATTCTTCAATTATTTATGACTATTATACTCAAAATAATAGACATATTGCAGTAGTTAATAAGATTTGAGATTTTATACTGTTTTTTAGGTGAAGGATTGACCAAAAAATATGGTCTTGATGTCATATGAATCTTATATTTTTATCAATCAAACAACTAGATTCACCTTTCAATATGAGCATATCGACAAATTTGCAAAAGAAAGGGAAAATTGACAATTTTGACATCATGGAGGCGGTTTAAAAGCATAGATTAGGAAGAAAGAAGATGAAAAAGTACCTTTGAGGCTCAAGTGATTTGATCACCACTCTCACCAATTGATATGTTGGTAGCAACTTTTGCACCTTAATTTCCCTCATGGGTTGTTCAGTTTCTTCTTCACTGTCTGGAAATAAAAACATGATGACCTTAAAATGAAAACCTCCAAAAGCTAATGGTGGGCATACCTAATTGAAAATATCAAGTGGAAATACTGAAAGGGTTATCTCAGAATAGTGAGAGTATACAATATCATTCAACAACCTACAGTTTAAGGGCTTGAAATTAAATCAAAATGGAAATCCCATAAACCATTTTGGATCATTCTCTGCTACTTCTACCCTTGAACTGATGATACCGCCACCCAAAGCCTCGCATAACCATTCAAAACCCTAGCATGATAGGAATGATAAACCCCAGGCACTTAATAAAACAAAATATCAAGAGTAAATTAATTTAAAATCATAGCTTAGGAAGAAATATGATGAAAAAGTACCTTCGAGGATTGAGTGAGCGGATCACCACTCTCACCAACTGATATGTTGAGAAACAACTTCTGCACCTTAACTTCCATAATAGGGTTATCCAATTTATTCTCTGCCAACTGGAAATAAAGACATGATAAACTTAAAATGAAAACTTCTTGTAGATAATTGTGGTCACACTTATTTGAAAATATCATGCGGAAATATAGAAAGAGTTATCTCAAAATAGAGAGAATATACAATTTCATTCAGCAACCTACAATTTAAGGGTGTGAAATTAAATCGAAAGGGGAAAAAAATGAACCATTTTAAATGATGATTTGTTATTCCTACCCCTACTTATGTTGATACCTCTTCCTAGAGCCTTGCATAACCATTCAAAAACCTAGCATGAATTTAAATACATAAGAATAATAAATCCTAGGAATTTAATAAAACAAAACATGTGGAATCAAAATGTTATGAAGGTAGTTGATATGATAGTGTATGTCATGGAAGCTTGGTAGTTGAGATGATAAAAATCTAATCGATCATATTACTTTGAGCATCTAACAAAGCGATCTAAGGGCTCATGTCTACACCATGGCATGGGAGGGGATTTCTTCTCTAAGGGGAACGCCTTACGGCGTAAATATATTTTATAAAGTGTAAAATATAATATATTTTGTGAAATATATTATCTCCATAAATTTGTATATTATTGGGTTCCTTTTTTTATTATATTTCATTATAATATAGTGATCCTTTCTCATGTTCCCAAACCATGCATGGCATTAGACTCGACAGATATATGGCTAACCCCAATAATAATAATAATGGGATGTTAGCCAATAGAATCAAGTAATTCACTAGCGTTTAGTATATTTATTAAATTATATTACTGAAATTTTTAACTCAATGCCTTCGTTACCTTCTTAATAGTTAGGTATTTCATTAATTATTAATTCATTTATCTATTTTTAGACATTCACCATAGCCAATTAGTATATATACTAGTACAATGCATGTGATGCATGCATATGCAGCTATCATATGCATGCCTTGTATGCATGTTAATATTCACATTTTGCTCATAATTTGAGATGGGTCACTACACTTCCACAGCTCCTCTTGATCTTCAGACAAATCATTCCCTTTAGTGGAGAAGGCCTTTTTATAGTCCCTTGCAAAGTGACCGTATTCATGACAACAATGACACTTGAAATGGATTTTCTCATATTCAAAGGTCTAGAAATGAGTCCATTCTCATTGATTTATATTTATCTCATAGGGCAAACCCTTTTCCAAGTTAACTTCCAAACAGATATTTGCACAGGTGAACTAGGATCCCTTGCACTCAACACAATCTACATATTTTCCTACCCCATTTCCAATGGATCTTAGGTAGTCATCACTCTAGCAGGAGATCAAAAACCTGGGGAGTTTTACCCAAACTAAGATTTTTGTAGGGATATCCTTATCTAGATTGAATTCTAAGGACCATTTGTTGAGGCACATCCCCCGAGCCCAAAAGAAAAATGGCCCATATATGAGCACTACATCCTTTTCTTCCTTAATCTCAAATAGGAAAGAAAAAAATTAATCTCCACAGGCATAAAGTCTGATATTCATTTTCATTGTCGACCTTTAGGTATTTTTTATCCATACCGCCATTGAATTTATGGATGGCCACATTCTTGTAAATTTACCAATGAGTGCTCTTTCATAGAAGGCTAGTATGGTTCTATGGAACCCCGTTAGAAGAGCTACCAAAGTAGTTGACTCCACTTTTTTGACAAATTTTGAGTTCACCTCCTTGTTTCTGGGTCTATTTTCAATGGCTACAACTATAGCACATTTGATCCAAAAAATTATGATGAAATGTTGACTAAGATTTTAGGCCAAATTTGTGCACATGGGAAAAATTGAAACTTTGAAAAGTCAGGGTAATCTTGATGACCAAAAAATTTCTAAATTATATCACACGTGAAACCTTCATACACAATGGTGGATAACACCACTTTAAAGCTTACAAGTTGTTGGGCACAGCCCAACTTGGCCTCGTTTTTGGAAAAGACTCGGCTTTTTGTGGAGCTGAGCACACAGTGGATTGTGTGGTGGAGTGCAAAGTGGACCACACAGTGAAGTATTTTTTAATATACCATGCAGTACAAGGGCTTTAGGATAGGGAAAAGCCCATTCTTTTTGTAATAATGTAAAAGACCAATGGGTTTTGGGACCATCGCTGCTTGTTTTAGGGAGTCCATGGTATTGTAACGATATAACCCTTAATGTAATAGTATATATAGGGTCAAATAATACAAAGAAAGATAGATCATTGAAATCCATATCTGTGTTATGGTCAAATTCTTGTGATCTGTATTTTGGGAAAGAAGGCAAGGCTCTGCAGCTGAGTCTCTGCAACTAAGTGTGTAGAGGCCTGGGTTTGCAGCTAAGTGCACAGATGACCTGCAACTTAGTGCACGAGTCAAGAGCTATTTGTTGTACAATATTTCTTATTATGAGAAATAATTCTTGTGGGCGTGGACCCACACTGGGGTGAACCACGGTAAAATTAGCATCTTCATGTGTATATTTTCTTATTATTTGTTGTAGCATAGTAGTTTATTGTAGTTGCACTTTATTTTAGCACAATGATAATTTATGGCTTTATATGATATATTTAAATGATGGATGTAATGTGGCAAAGTGATGTATGGATGTGAAGTGTAAGAAAACATAATAATATAATACCACATCTCTACATCCCTCAAGGCTACAAAAACCTGGTTCTGCATCCTCCAATAGTCACTTCGACTGAGACTGCGGTCTTCTTGCAGGTCGTTTCTGGGACTAGGATCTGTTTGAGGGATATGAGGATGTGGCACCCATCGAAGAAAGAAATTCAAGATTGGCTAGAAATAAAAGAGTAATAATTTTCAAATCAAGAAAATAGAAACCCTCATCTAATGTCTAAAACTTGGTTACATAAGTATATTTTCACAAATCAATATGAAATTTTATTTGCATCATTTCTTGTTGAGTTGTATGAGTGGCTATCAAGTTTGAACAAAATAAAGAAATGTTTTAAAGGTGAAGAACCTATGATGTGGACTCCTAAACTAATACAATGACTCAAGAGCACTCACACTAGGATTTAAAGGGTTGTCGATTTCTGAATTAATAACATCTTGGGAGGATTTATTACTGAGTTCGCAGTAGACTTGGCTGTGTCCTAAAGCGAAGAATAATGATGATTCTTCAAAGGACCACAAGGTAAGTATTTAAAATCCTTGAAACTTTGGATTAAGATGCTTCTATGTGAAAAGGGAGTTTTACAGATGTAGCCATATTGCTAGTTTACTTATGTTTGGAAGAAAAGAGAATAAATATGAGCTAGAAATCGCAGTAATATGATGTATAGAATAGATACCAGAAAGAGAGCTCGTGGACAAGACCCAAATACCTTTGTAGAGATTGAGTATAGTCCTCTTTTGGGTGAATCTGAAAGCGAAAGAGAAGATAGCCACCTTGATATACCCCAGGTAACTTCACAGTATTCACCCTCCCAGCATTAGAGTTGCAAAAGACAAAAATCCAGTAATATCCAGGGTGTTTTAGCTCTCCCCCTCCCCCTCCCCTCCCCATTTCTCCCCTACTCCCCTTACCCCATTCCCATCCCCTTACTCATCCCCCTCCTCCTCCAAGAATAAGTATGGATGATGATATTAAGCTATCTATTTTCAAAGGAACTGGATCAGAAGATCCTGAACAATTTTGGTTTTTATGTGAAGCTGTATGTACCACGAAGAAAATTAACGATGAAAATATAAATAAAGTGTAACTCATTATGACATTCCAAGATAGAGCATTGACATGGTATATGAAGTATTCAAATAATCAGATCAGAAGATTCGCAGAGATTAAAGCAACATTGATCAGATCATTTAAGAAGTTGAAGTCTAAGTCGCAGTGCATAATTGAGTTAAAAGAAATTAAACAAAAACCTACTGAGTCTGTTTGGGAATTTGATCATAGATTTAAGGTATTTTTGGATCAAGTGAGCTTTGACATAGCTCCGCATAAATGTCAAGAATGGTTTATAGCTACGTTGTTACCACATATCAGATTACCATTACGCAAAAAAAAAGATAACAAGTCAAGCCAAAGCTCTACATATTGCGATGAAGTTGGAAGCTTCACCTATAGGAGATACTAATGCAAGTATGCAACAGATTTAGAGTCAGCGAGCGAATGTAACCATGCAGAAAAATATATTAAGAAAAGAAAAGAAGATAAAGAAGAAGTATGGTGTACAAAGTGCATATCGAAGGGCCATTCTAATGAACGATGTTCTATCTTCAGGGACTATATGGCTAGTGGGGCACCGAATCCCTTAAATGCATGACCCAGCTTGTGGTGAGAGATATGTAAGACCAGAGGCCAACATCGCTCAGAAGACTGCTACCTATTACATAAATATGTGTAGACTCCAAGGAACATATATTACAAATTATGTAAATCAGTAGGACATGATGAGAATAATTGTTGAGCTTATGAACTAACGATGGAGCGCAGTGCTAACACTTATAGAATGAAAGTAGAAGAACATGGACATGAAGGTGGTGGACAATGCAGTGGTTGGGGAAGCTACCAAGGAAGAGGTCAAGTTGTTGGATCTGGCCGAAAATGTGGACAGATCATTTGCTATAACTACGTCTAGGTAGGTCATTCTGTGAGAGATTGTGATAACCCTACAACTACATGTAAGTATTGTAAATCCTTTGACCATGTAATTAAAGAATTCCCTTTACTTATGGTAAATATGCAAGAAAAAGGGAATCAATAGTTGACATAGAATATTCAAATGATGATTGCTGAAAGGAGAATTGACTAACCTCGAATTAGTATTGTCACTAGAAGTGGAGTCGCAACTAGAAATGATAAATAAGATGAGAAGAAAGAATCGAAAAGTACATGGGTTAGAAAAACTGTTGAGAAATTTCTTGGTTTTGATATTCAAAATAAAAAATAAGTATTTATGGAAGCAAAGCGAGCTTTATGGATGCTGAAGCTTCGACCTCCAGTGTGTAGCCAAAGCAAAGAACTAGCTGTGACGTGTTATCATCTTTGGCACAAAATCAAGCTTCAATGCAGAACCGATCTTTGACACAGGGTCGAGCTCCAACACAAGACTAGGATTTAGCAAAACAAGCAGGTACTTTAAAATATTTTTTGCAGACTTGTATGAAATTATTAAGAGATCAAAAGGTTGTAGATGGGCTTCAAGAGTTGATATATTCCTCTACATCCAAAGAAATACTGTGAAATGAGATGCGCACAATAAATAATTTGCACCGACAAAAGAGAATTGGAAGAGAGATGAGGCTTAGCATGTAGATAGGAGTATATGATATGGATCAAGTTATCCTGGATCTAGGATCTGATGCTAATGTCTTGACAAAACAGACATGAGAATTAATGAGCAAGTCGAGGCTATAGTGGTCACCTATTTAGTTAAGGATGGAAAATCAACAAAAGATCTTCCCCTTAGGAAGACTACTAGGTGAAACACTGGACATTTAAGGAGTTTGCACTATTGTTGATTTTGAAGTAATATAGATCGTTGATGACAGTAATCACTATCCTACATTTCTTGGACTTGATTGGGCATTTGAAAATATGGCTATAATTAATATAAAGAAGAGACAGATGATATTTGAAGGGAATAATATGAATAATTGTTCCCTTGGATCCCTCAGAAGGAGTAAGATATACATAACTAATTAGAGAATAATATTTTGCAACTGATATAGATAATATCTATCAAATGCCATTATTCGAACAGGATTGGGTTAACCCAAATGCAGAAGGAAATTTGAGTTGGGGGCATGATATTTCTTGTGCCTTGAACTTAGAAGAAGAGTTGGAAAACTAGCAGAATAGGTTGCATGGAGTATCCACAAGGAATTGTGCAAGAATCACTAAATCAGTTCATTGTATGATATCTGAGGTATGTAATATTCCTTCTTATGATGGCTTGGGTGATGTAAATTCTTTTCTTGATGATTATGAAGAACAGGTTCCAGAGAATCAAAGGTTGTTAGCCTTGGATATATGTTACAAGTCTATTTGGGCACATCACTCCCGACATTCAAGTCATTACTTTTAGGGCTCATCAAACCCTAATTTAGTTGTTACATGCCCTAGAGAAGTCAACTCATTGAATGAATCCTTCTATGAAAGTTTCATGGCATGAAGCCCTCCTAAAAAGCCTCCTTGGGATACCAGCGCAGCCCAAGCCTTGAGACAGTGCACTGAAGAGCAGGCAAGCCCAATGTGGCCTGCACTACAGTGCACTTAGGCCCTCTTTAGCCTGTGTTGGGCGAGATTGAGTGAAATTTTCATAGGGTTATGGGAATATTCCTTCATTCTGGATTACTCTAAAAGGTTACCTTCTCTTATCCCCTCCTATGAGCTCAAAATTGGATAGGCTAAGGATCCATTAACCTCCTACCCTCTCATCCCTTGCTCCATAGAAACTAACTCCAAGATTGGAAAGCCATTCAATACCCTCATTTATGACAAAACCACCTCCATTTCCTATAAATGGAGCACTCATCATAATGATCAAGGGACTAGAATCTGAAGTTTGTAATGAAATTTTGTTGGTTTAAGGATTGACTTTATGTTAAGCATTGTTATGTTGCTGGAGTGTTGAGATTTTGATGTGGCGAGGGTTGAACTGAAGCTGGAGGAGTGGCATAGGATCGAACTGTATTGGGTGATACTCTTCCTTATACATTAATAAAAAGTTTATTCCTTTTATCATATGATTGTTCATATCTATGATCATTATGTGTTTCAATGTATTCGATTCCATTGTTTTATAGTTGATATTTCATGTATGCTTTGATCATTCCTTGTTTTTGTTTCTCTTGATGCATGTACCTTTTGAGCAGATTTAGTTCAAGTGGGAGCAATGGGAGTGATTGAAAAGAGATTTAGGAAGTGAAAGGCAACAATTAAGTTCCTCTATATCATCTATCTTCTATAATAAAAGGTTAAACTACTTTCTTTCTGTTGTTCTGGGTGTAGTCACCCACCTAGGGAAGATGTGTTTATCAATAGATGAAAATTCCATGTAACAAATTGGTGACCATACTGGGGAACAACTGTCATTCTTGGTGTCCTACACTCATCATATTACACCCTAGTAGACTTTTCTTAGCTTTATTGATCTTATTTCAATCTTTTTGAAGTGTTTTTAGTCAAAATTTGTGCTTGAATGTCCCTTGAATTGACTCCCTGGCACCAGCACAGTGTTAGTCTTGACACAGTGTGCTGCAAAGTAGCCCCTGCCTTAGAGACAGTACATTGCAATGCATTGTCTCCCTCTCTGGCCTGTGTTGATTCCTCTTAGGCTAAAAAACCCACCTTTGGTCTGATTTTTCCAAGGCTACTTCTCTTGTTGTTTGCTAAAAGATCAATGATGTTTGTGGTTCTAAAATCAATTTGTATTTCTCTTCCTAGCCTTACTTTGTCCTTGATTGTTTAGTGTTTCTTAAATGATTTCTCTATCATTATAAATTCATTGTCAAAGTTAGCTTACCGTCAATTAATCTTTGTTGAAAAGAAAGTGTCGTAAATTCTTCATTTATTTCGAAAAGGAACTATCGTAAAGTCTTCGTTCTTGCAAAATATTGATTGATTATATGTGCATTAGTTTCCTTTTGTTCATCTCAACATTAAGGGAATTGAAAAGAAGAACTTGCATTATGAAATTAGAGGTTTGTGTGTGCTTATAGGAATAGTTTAGGGAAATTGCATTAGATGTGCTCTTTGCTCTTTGATTAAACATTTTGATTGTTCTATCCCTTGTAGTTAAGGTTTTCATTGTTAAAAATCAAATTAAAGAATGTTTCTCATCATAGTTGCATTCTAGGAATTTCAAAGACATCACGTGATGAACCTGAAAGAAAAACTCTTAATCAAGATCAACTTAAAAGTTATCTCAATTAACCTAATGGAGCATTTTCACCTAACGAATAACATTTAGAGGCTCTAGGCTAGAGACATGTTCTAGTGTACATAAGTACATCGTAGCTCGCCCACGTACCTTCGGGTAAATAGGTGGTGTTATAGTATGAAAAGTATAAAGGAATGCTCTCAATGTGCGGTTTCACATTAGACAGCACTAACATGGATTGGGCCTCCACGTACTTTCGAGTATATATGGGAGGACTACATTAGGTTACTATCCATCCTTAGGTAACCGAATCGGCCGCCATGTACGCAGTGATACACCAAACACAACATTAGGGGATATTTCCTGCATGTATGTTAAGTCCTTAGTTTACTAAGGTAGTATATTGCAGTTCACAGTTGCTTGGTAATCCTTTTGCCTAGATTACCCTCTTTTTGTTTATTTCTTTTTATAATAAAATCAATCATCAATCATGGAGGAACATCAGACCTTACCCCATCGTTCGCAGAGGATAGCGAGTAAGCTACATTTACCCCCTGAAGATACACCTAGCCGGAAAAAGTAGTCTCATTTGACTTAATCCAATACATCACAAACTTCTGGTTCTTCATCTAAATTACCAGAGTTACTCCTACAATTACTGGTACATCTATTACTGAAGTGGAATCTCCACAATTACCTGAGGACACTAAAAGTGAACCTAGTGAAACAGTAACCAAAGTTGTCCAACATGAAGTTGATTCTCAACCTAAAGTTGTTCAACAAGAAATTACTTCTAAACTTGAGTCTGTTTAACTAGAAGTTGATATTGAACCTATCATTGTTCAATCAAAAGTTACTTCTGAACCAGAAGTTTTTCAAGAATCCCAACCTGAACCTATTGTTCTTTTACCAAAACACTTGGATATTGAAGTTGAACAATCAGAAGTTGTTACCCTACCGGAAGATGATCGACCGATTCATCCTCAGACATCTGTAACTGTCGAGACTTCCCCTTTACCTCAGGAACAAATACCATAAATATATTACACACCTGACGGTGAAATCCTTCCACCTAGTTTTATTTCGATTGAAGAGGAACCTGAGGAAGAAACACCCAGAACTCTAGTTTGATTTGGACCTGGACTTTATCTTTATTCTCATACTCCTCATTTTACTGCTCCTTTGATCCTGATTACTTTCAGACACCTATTGATTCGTTAGGAAATTTATTAGGACATTTGACTATGGCAGAGTCAACATCCCAAAGTGTACCATCTATTACAGCTATGGCAGAATCCTCTGTCGCTACCTCTTCGATATTTACCACAACACCTGGGTCACATTTGTATGGTGTTCTATTTGTCACATCGGGTTACCAATCTTTATTTGGAATCCAATCAAGTGTTGCTTCTAGTCCATGGTCTTCACCCATGTCCTCTACAGGAATTTTATCTGGTTCTTCATTAACGGATACTGAACAACTTGATCCATCAAGTCAATATCAAGTTGGTTCATCTGGTTATCATCGAATGTATCTGTGTTACGCTATATTATCCCCATACGAATAACAATATGCACAATCTCCTTATCCTCCATTTTCTGGGGGGCAACCATATGGCAGTATGTGACGTCTTTAGGTTAGCCTGGAATGATTGTTTGTCAGTGGCAGCCAAGAATGCCCATTCAACCAAGGCTTGTGTCCATCACAACCTATGAAATATGTCTCATCCATACCTACTATGCCTGTCGTTACAACTTTACCACAATCGCAAGCTTAGCTAGTTGTATCTCAACCTTTGCAAGTTGGTCCTTCAACCTCAGACCCCCAAGTTTCAAGTTTACAGATTCGACCTTCTCAGGCAGTTTTACGACAACCGTTTGTGCCTGAAATTCAACAACCTCAGGCCAGTTTACCATTTACTGGAATGACTCATGCTTACACTAGATTAGTATATGTCATACAAAAAAATGACCTCCTCATCAGCTCAGAAGAGAAAGACATGATGGCTGAAGTAATAGCCAAAATCACAGGCCTTGTTTCCACACTAATGTTGTCTATCCACTGACAACATGCTTTATAAAGCTTCTTTGTAAGCCTAAGGGAGCATTAGTGACCCTACTAAATCTACTTGTTGGTTCGGGGACATCATTAGTGGACCCTAATGAGAATCTAGAGGTCAAAGGAGCGAATTGACTCATAAATATCTCTATATTCCCTCCTAAATCTACTTAGAAAAGTAAGGAAACATATAGAGTTTGACCTATTTGAGGGATTTATAATCCTAATGAAGGAGACAAATGGTAAAGATCTCAAAAGCATGAAAACATCATTTCTTTTACCAAAAAAAAACTCATGGAGGAACTTGGCAACCCTAACTCAAATGCTACATAAGCAGAGCTAGGGTTATGATGATAGAGGTTAGATCATTTGAAAGGATAGCTTACTTGATTGTCAAGCATAGTCTCAAATCTAAGCATAAGAATTTGGTAACAAGGGAGAGAGAGAGAGGAGCTGGAGGGGTAAGGGAAGTCTAATGTAACAGATGGTTGTAATCACTCTTCTGACATTAATATAGAACTGTATTTGTATTGTCTACTCCAAGGTGTTGGTACTATCATTCATTTATTTGTTTATCCAATACCTTTTAGCATGAGTAGCTTAGTTACGTGTAACTAGATGTCTTTTATATATTCATGTATTAATTATCAAGGTTGTATGATGTGATTATGCTTGTCTCTTCTATGTGTAGAACTTGATCTGGAGCCGGCTCAGGGAACTTCCATCTAGCTGCATTGTGCTCTCCAACAAACATATACAGAGGCTTGAGGTAATGAATCTGTCTTGATTTGGTAGTTAGTTATTGTTTATGGACAAGCATGTATCTTTGTGACAACAGTAGATAATCCTACAGTCTGCCAAGGGTCTCAGGAAGACCCTTGAGGGTATCTCCATTCTCCATACATTGTGCATTTTATCCTGTAGAAAAATTGGCGACTCCACTAGGGACTATACATTAGTTCCCGGTTCACCCGGAAAGTTCCTAGTTTCCTCCTCCTTCTAGACCTTCCTATACTTCTGCATTCCTTTTCTGACCCATCAAGACCTTGCAGCATTCTTCCTTCATATATTCAGCCCTGGATCTGATCCCCAAAGCCCTGTTTTGAAGTATTTTCCCACACTAACGCAGGTTAGCAATATAGATAGAGCTTTATAAAGCTCTGTCTTTGGATAAAAAACACGTTAGTACCTCTAGTAACTCATTGTGGCCTCTAGCACATTAGTCACCCAAATTTGGACATGCGGTTGTGTCTATAACCTCAAAGGGATGGGAAACCTGCTCATGGACTGATAAAGGATCTGTAGTTGTATTTTGTTAGCAAGATCTGTGTCCTGAAACAATTTTTTTTTTAGGAAATCGTTTTTTTTTCTTTCTTAAAAGTTTTTACAAAGGAAAAATCAAATTTTTTTATTCATTCTTTTGCTTAGCTGGTTAAAATCTACTTTATTTGGTTTCAAATAGTTGTTAGAAAGCATTGAAAAATTTATGTCGGTTATGCTAGTGTTATAATGACTAGGATGCAGGGAACAAATATGAATGTATGAAAGACTCTCCCTTGTAGAATACAACTTATTTCATCGAATTGAATATTTTTAACCATTGTCTTTTACATGATTTTGTGTCAGAGTCCCACCAAATATCATACGTCAACACCCCTACCAAAGACACTAAAAAAGTACATGTAAAATCTACCTAAAATCAATCAGTAACTCTTTCTAGCACAAACAAACATTAGTTCAGGCTAGGATCTTGGGATAGGCAGTGTGAGTAAACTGCCCAAGATAAAAAACCAAAACTAGTGTCATTAAAAGAGAGAAAATTCCTTTTACAATCATACTACTGAGACCACTCTAGTAAAAGTGGAGCTAAATACGAAACAACATCAGATTGTAAGTGAAGGTGGCCCACCTTCGCTTACAACTCCTTTGGGTATTATGTGTATTGGGGATCCCTTCGGGGATTTCAGAGCTGAGTCGGGGACTCATGTATCCTACCCACACAACGTACTATCGGCAACTATGTCCCCCCCGGTAGTGTCTGTGATCCAAGGTATCCTTAGTGGCCATACTTTTAGGGCCTTACACAAGGTGACTGGGGCAAGCTGCCCTGGTACCTAACATAAACAAACCTACTCTGTCTTCAATTTTTGGGAGGATGCTCGTCTTCACTAGAGTACTTCACCCCTCAATCTAAGGTTCGAGTGAAGCTCTAGAGTAACCGTAAATGTACATTTGGCCAGCCCTCTCTATTATTCATTGTGATATTGGGTTTCATCTTCAGTGATCGATGCTTATTAGACGGGGTCATTTCCCTCTATTTGTTGATTGATTCACTTAGCGTATTTTTTATTTTTTATGTGTTAGAGTGTTATCATTGAGACTTTAATAAACATCACAATAAAATTTATTGATAAAAATTATCGGTCATTGTGGCTACATCCGACCCTTGTTGTCAATCTAGACGATTGTTAGGACTTCGTCCAGTCATTGTGGAAGATCCATCGAGCTCCAGTGAACCGGATTCCCCATCTTCGGGAAATCAATCTCTGAGATCTCACACAGAATTAGTTTGGACAACCAACGATTCAAGCTTACTGGAGGATTTCTTTACTGCAATATTTCTTCCTCCCTATAACCCTCTGATCACAAATCCATTGGACCCACTCTTGGTTCGCATTGCACCTATACCTCTTTTGTCTTCAGTTGGAACACTTCCACCCATCCCGTCAATGACTAATGCGTTGTGGAACTTTTTGGAAACTTTTGGTCCCCCACCACTTCCCCAGTCGACAGTCACTACCACACCTTTGATGGCAAACCCTGTTATCCCATTTGTACCAGGTACAAACCCTCACATGACACCCTCCATGAGTGGAACTCAACCTATGTCGGGTTCCACCCCTTTAGTGTCAAAATCTATACCTTCGACAAGTGCTACATACAGTTCTCCGTATAATGCTCAATATAACACAGTTAGTGGGGGTTCCTTCAACCAACAATATGGTTGGCATCCATTATATAGTTCTAACCCCCATATTCAAATATCTGGGGGCACTCCCAATATGCATATACTGGCTGGGAATGTAACAGTTCCCCCTCCTTTTTTAGGCATACATGGTCAGTCACTGATTGACATGAACACCCATTATGCCAGTCAAGGACATATGGTTAGTTCTGTCATAGGCGAGAATCCTCAAGGAGGTCCCAACCAACCCATGGGGGAACCCTACTCAACCTCAAATGAGTCAAGGGGGCATTGCTTATCATGGGGGAAATTCTATACCCCAGCATCACAATCCCCATGGAAATCCACAATATAATGCCATACCCCAAGGTAACTACTATACCACACAACCTATGCATAATATGGGGAATCAAACATGGGAGGACCGCAAGGATCCTCAAGTCATATGTCATCTCCTTGGTCTGATTCGGGGGCATCACACACTCTGCCTTTCTTGGCAACGTTGGATATCCCTGACTTGTACAAACTTACAAATGACCCCATTTATCATAACTTACTCTGTCCGCCAATCCCGCATAAAATACCAACAAACATCCCTAAGTTCGAAGGGAAACAAGGGGAGGATCCAAGTACCCATATCACCACCTATCATCTTTGTTGTGTTTCTAACTCCATGATGGATGATAGTATCTAGTTACATCTTTTTCTCCGCATCCTTACTGACAACGCAACCAAGTGGTACATCGAGTTACCATGCCCATCAGTCAATACCTTTGACGCTCTAGTGATGGAATTCTTAAAGCACTTCCAGCTACCCATCCACTGTGAGACTAGGATGGAACTCCTCACTTCATTACATCAAGATACTGCCACCCACATCTCTGATCATATACATGAATCGAGATGTAGGTGGAGGTTAGTCAAAGCTCCCCTCCCAAACTATCTCTTAGCGGACTGGTTCTGCAAGTCTCTACTCCCCCAAATCGCTAAGGATGTCACCTTAAGTGGTGCAGTCACAGAAGACCAATCCATAAATCGTGCCCAGCACTTAGATCTAATATATTCGCAGTTTGGCACTCTTTATGACATAATCCCCAATGCCCCTCGCAACTCCAATGCTCCCGCTACTTAGCACCCTGGAGCACACACCGATGGGATTATCGGCACAACCTTTGGGGCCGTTGTAAAACAACTCAATGGTCACATTTCCTAGATATTGTGGACCCCTCTACCAAATCGACTGCTCTTCCTACCACCATGATAAACTCTCTGCAGTCTACGCAAAGACCCGATGGTAAGAACAAGAAGAATAAAAAAAAGAATATCGTTCCTTCTGAGGAGCAGTCAACAAAGCAGCAAAACCCAAAGCATAAGGTTGTTACACCTCCTGACGATGGAAAGGACAAACTGGCCATATTCCCTTGCAAAATCTATGCTAAGGACCACATGACTTATTGTTGCCCGCGTCTTCAGGAATGCACATATTTCATTGCTAAAAAGGATATGGGTTGGACCCCCGTTTTCCTGAATAATCCTTTCCCTGCTTAGCACTAGCAACACCTCATTGCAAACTAACCCCAACCCCCGCAAGGGGGCAACTGTGGTTCACAACATTTCAGTTGGTGAAGGACCCTCTATTGTTTACACCTTTGAAATGGAAGATCTACAAATAAGAGCCAAATCCTTTGGAGCTCCTGTCGATCATGCAGAGGAACCTTCCTCAAGTCAAAAACCACCGTTGCCTAACGATTTTCATATCGAAAGCCCAATTGCTAACCTTGTGATTCGCCCCCATAAAGGGGCACTTCGACACACAATGCACAATAAATATGCACATGCTTCCCAAAACTATAGCATTGTAGAATAATTGGCGCAAGCGCTGTCGGCTATGTTAGTGCTCAAAGTATTACAAACATGTCCAGCACAAAGGAAATCTTTTCTTTCGGCTGTTGGTGGTATCGACCCATAAGATTCCATGCTTGCAATTTTCGACATGGAAAAATTTAAACCTCCCCTTTCCCACCAGCCTTTATTTCAAGTGCAAATCTTTTCGAAACGTAAAGGTATACATAGAACTGTCATTGACGAAGGTGCTTCTACTTGCGTCATGTCGGCTTCATGTTGGCTCACTTTGGGTTCTTCAACCCTATCCCCATCGTTGAATTCCCTTAAAGCTTTCAACGAGCAAACTTTCATCCCAAAAGGTTACCTAGCTAGCTACCCCATCACCTTGTATGGGAAAATGGTAACAGTGGACATAGAAGTCGTAGATAAAAATCTCGACTATAATCTCTTGCTGGGTCCCAGTTGGACGTATGCCATGATGTCCATTGTGTCTATTGTCTTTCACATCATCCTATTTCCATTGGATGGAAAGGCAGTCACAATGGACGAGCTGTCCTTTTGCAACCCTGATTATTCCCCATCACCAAGCAGCTTTGTACCCCTAGTAGGTGGTGTACCTGACTCTTACATCAGTATCAGTACCAGTCTACTAAGGGCTTCTTCCATGATGGGTTCTTTCCCTCTTCAACTGCCCAAGGTTTCATAGACTATCAATATGCTTTCATCCATACCTCATGAACAAACCGATCCATGGATCCTACCGGCTCCTTCAGGCATTAACACCTACACAGAACAAATTGCATTGTCACCAATTGAGTTGGCCTACCAAGCCATTCAATCTACATCCGAATCTCTGGTCACTTTGGTTACGACCAATAGTACCACTGCCCCTCCCATAACTGTTCCTCCTTTCGATCCACTCAATCAATTCCTACCTACAGATGAAGCTATTAGAGAAATCATGAGTTTATAAGAGCGACCTTGGGAGGACCCGCACCATCGTGCTTCAATATCTTATTCGGACATGATGCCTCTTCAAATATTGTCACCACACATACCAGAAATCATTTCCTCACCTTATACGACTATCCAAACTTTGGACGTGGAAGGAAACATGGGAAATATTTCAAAGACATTGCTCATCGATATTTCTGTCACAACAGGCATCGTGGAAAACATCCAAATTGGACCATATTACAATCCTGAGGAAATTGTAAGCTTCACTTGCATTTTTAAGGAATTATGTGATGTATTCACCTGGTCTTACGAGGAAATCATAGGTTCTAACCCTGTACAGAAATTACCTGCATACGAATTCTAAAACAAAGAAAATAAACAATGCGAGAGCATAACACATAAAACACATATTCACAGATATTTTCCCCTGGATCCCGAAACCGGGACTACCATCTTGATTTTTCATTATATTCCTTTCAATGTTACAATACATATTTATAAATACCGAAGCATCCAATACCATGGACTAAAAACCATCGCGTCCAAAACCATGGACCGAAAACAATAGTTAGGTTCACCCAACCTAATATAGGGTCCAAAAAAAAAAATTCCCGGGGCGCTGCCCTGGACCCTGTAGAGGGGGGCTACCCACCCCCCTTAAACCTCCCCGCAACGCAATCGGTGCAAAGAAGGGGGGCTCCGGCCCCCCTCTAACCCCCGGTTCACTACGTCGGTTAGTCGTGGAAAGAATATAACACAACCCAACAATCTCCCACTTGT
>APFE031688370.1:0-64296 GCA_000404065.3 Pinus taeda | reverse complement strand
GGACCGAAAACCATAGGTAGGTTTGCCCAACCTAATATAAGGTCCAAAAAAAAAATTTCCCAGGGCGCTGCCCCAGACCCCGTAGAGGGGGGCTATGCGCCCCCCTCAAACCCCCCAGACAGGGGGGCTGCCGCTCCCCCTCTAACCCCCCAGTTCACTACGTCGGTTAGTCGTGGAAAGAATATAACAAAACCCAACAGAAATGCCCCACATAGATCTATCTATTGTCGAGCTTGAGATCAAGCTTTACAACAATGCTAAACCTGTCTGTCAAAGGCTTCGACTGGTCCATCCCCACAAAATGGCATCCATCAAAAATGAGGTATAAAAGTTGTTACATGTTGGTTTCATCTATCTTGTTCCTTTAACGGAATGGGTTTCCAATCTGGTTCCTATCGATAAGAAACAAGGAACCATCCGTGTATGTCTTGACTATTAAGACTTGAATGCCATCTGTCCCAAGGATAATTATCCAAAATCGTTCATCGATCAAATCATCGATGACTTCCTTGGTTGTGAATCATTTTCATTCATGCATGGATTCTCAAGTTACAACCAGATTGCTATAAAACCCAAATACCAGTACAAAACTTCATTTGCCCATGGGGCATCTTTACCTATCGAAAACTCCCATTCGGTTTAAATAATGCTGGAGAAATTTTCAAAGAGCCATGGACTACACATTTCATGATATCAGGCATATCGTTCAAGCTTACTTGGATGACCTTCTATCCCATTCCAAGCAACGAACACATCACCTAAACCATTTAAGAGCCATCTTTCTTAGGTGTTGATTTTATAACATACGTCTGAATCTGCATAAATGTGTTTTTTTTGTCGATTCTAGATGCTTACTTGGATTCATTGTCTCCAAGTACGGGATTAAGGTTGATCCCGATAAAGTAAAGGAAATTACTCAATTTCCGAACCACAATCCGTTCTGCATCTCCAACATTTGCAAGGGAAAGAAAAAAATTTACGACGGTTCATCGTAAACTATGTTGAGTTGAAAAAAGGATTTATGCACCTACTTAAGAAGGGAGTGTCGTATCTATGGGATGATCAAGCTCAACGACCATTTGATGCTTTGAAAAAGGTGCTTCTATCAGCCCCACTCCTTAGCGCTCCCAACTATGGTCGTGACTTTCTTCTATACCTAGCAACCTCGCCATCCTCTCTCGGAATGGTCTTGGTTCAAAATTATGATTACTAGAGTGAACATGTGATCTATTATCTGTTAAAAGGCCTGGCTGGACCCAAATTCAGATATTCACATTTGGAAAAGTTGCCAATGGAAGTCATCTTTTTTGTTAACCGAATCTGACACTGCATACTGCTGCGATAGACTACTTTCATTGCCTTGGAGAATCCCATGAGACACATTTTGTCTCGTCAAGTAATTGGAGGAAAATATTTGAAATGGATCGTGATCCTCCAATAATTTGATTTGGTTTTCACTACTACCAAGGCGAAGAACTCCTTAGCCTTCATTTCTGGTTGTAAGCATATTTCAGTATTTTCCATTAATGAAATGAAGTATTATTTCCGCTGCATCTTTGTGTATATGGTTATCTCGGTATTTTATTGCGTTCCTGTTTAAATCTGGATCATTTCCGCCCCGAACTATCGCTAGGTGACCATTGTCACATCTGCCACCAAGCATGACACTATCTAGTGATTAACGATACGTTATATCATCATGGTACAGATATAGTTCTTCGACATTGCCTCACTCATGAAGAGGTGGAACATGTTTTAAATGACTATCATGCTGGGGCATGTGGTGGTCATCTTTCTAGCATATCTACTGCACAGAAAATCTTACGCGCAAGCTATTACTTGCTGACCTTGTTCAAATATTGTGTCAAGGCCATCCGGTAATGCCATCCTTGTCAAGTGTTCACAAAGAAAATGTGCGCTCCTCCATCCCTACTGCACCCAGTTATCTCTGTCATCCCTTTGCCAAATGGGGGATAGACTTCGTAACCTGCAATCCTATTTCCTCTGCTAGACACAATTATATCATTGTAGCTATGGACTATTTCACAAAATGGGCCGAAGCCCTTCCCACCTACCAGGATGATGGGGAAACCGTGGTGCTATTCCTATTTAATCAGGTCATATGTCACTTCATTGTATCCTGCATGATCATTACAGACCATGGGTCTCATTTTCAGAATCACATGATGTATGACTTAACATCATTGTTAGGTTTTTGTCGGGATCGATCATCCTCCTATACCCCTAAGCTAATGGTCAAGTAGAGGCTGTCAATGGCATCTTAAAGACCATGATCTATAGGTTGGTAGGAAATCAGAAAACCAACTAGCATCAAATTTTATATTCGGCACTGTGGTTATACAGAACTACAGTAAAGACTACCACGGGCTTTACACCTTTTCAACTAGCTTACGACCTAGAAGAAGTTTTACCAATAGAGTGTCAAATCCCCTCCGTACAAATAGTCGTTGAACTCCTACCCGGCACTACTACTAAAGAAGAGAGCTTGCTATACCTCAATCAACTAGATGAAACCCATCGAGATGCCGAATTGGCACTCGAGGCCCACAAGCATTGGGTAAAAGTCCAGTATGACAAAAAGGTCAAGCCTTGTTCTTACCAAGAGGGGGATCTTGTTTTTCTCTATGATTAAAAACATGACCTATTAGCCTTCAACCCTTATGGCTAGGTCCCTATGTCTTCAAGAAAGCCCTCTCAAAAGGGGCATATGAACTTCAGGACTAGGAAGGAATCCCGCTCACTGAGCCCAGAAATGGGCTCTATCTAAAAAAGTATCATGCCTAGTATTGCACTGGCTATGTGCTTTGTAATTTTATGTATTTATAATTTTTGCTTCTTTTTTGGTGTGATTGGATTGTTTTGGTATTTATTGGAGTATTTGTCTCTTACATCCTTCTCACAATGCAGATGTCTTCGTTACCCTTAGCATACGTAGGATACGCTGATGGTGCTAGTCGTCACACATGGAACATTGTATCAGCTGCTTGGGTCATCTACGCACCTTAGTCAAAATTGTTTTGCTTCGAAGGAGTCATTCTTGGTACCACCACCAACAATATTGCTGAGTACATGTATGTAAGTTCACTTCTCATTGAAGCGTCATCAAGGGACATCTCCAATCTGGTTGTTAGGTTAGACTCTCAGGTAGTTGTTATGCAATTGAGAAATCATTATCACATTCGTAACCCAACCTTGTTACATCATTATTTAAGAGTACGACTCTTAGAATGTCAATTTGAAGTTATCACATATGAACACATTCCTAGAGAATTAATACAGTTGCTGATTCATTAGAAAACTATGTGTTAGATTGCCATCTACCTCATTCACTATAGAAGCATGCCTGAAAAGTAAAAAATTACAGAGTTGAAAATTTTACAAAAACATTTATGCCATCAAAATACTAAAATGTTTGCATATATATAGATAGAATCCAGTCTTTTACACTCAAATATTCCAAAACTTGGATGTTTTAAGTACAAAATGGCTACTAATCCTAGCTACAAACACCCATTGGCTATGCCAAAACACCTACTAAAAATATCCTACTGCTCCTGAAATGCTAAAACCACTCTAGCTATCCTCCAAAGAGGAACTAGAAACCACTCAGGTACATCAACTATGTGTTGCTGCATATGAGTGGGAATCTCCCTCATAGAAAAGGGGGGACACCCATGCTAAAGCCCTTCAGGTTCCTCAAAACCTTGCAAATACTATCGGCATCACCCCCCCCAGTAAGTAGTTGGCCTCCTCATCTCATATAGTGGGGTTCACCTACAGGTCGTAATGGTGCCACATTTGTGTTAAGCATAAAGCTTCATGGCAGTACTTGTTCACCCATAAAAAAAATCACATAAACATTCAAAAGCTAAAAAATACTTGAGGTACTCTCAAAAATCATTCTCACCTTGAGGACCCCATTTGGTCTCGGGTGGAAGCATCAAGTCAGGGTCGCCAGTGAAGTCCATGCCCTCATAAGCAAAGTCATCAATCATCATGGTCTAGCCATGAACCCATTGGAAGAAATCTTCCTCGAAGAAATGTTGGATCGATCCTCCTCCTCTGCAAGGATCGAGTGATGACCATCGCCCCTGTCTCGGCTCCCTTGGATCAAAGGGACCTAAGCTCATCCTTAGGCACATAACAAGTACCCCCTCAAGAATGAATGAGACTATGAGAGTACCATAACCAAAACTTTGTTAGGTTTGATTCTTGCATGCAGTTAACTCTGCCTTCAACTGGCGAAGCACTACTTCACACCAATTGAACATCTGCGGCTGGACACAGCCAACTACAAGCAATATTTGGGCCTTTGTTGCAATGTGGGGACTCTTTAACCCTGCCAACCACACAATCAACCATAAAATGGCCCTCATAGACCTGGACCTAATCCTCTCTATGGGGACTTTGTTGCTGACAAGTCCACTCTCAGGGATGCAGTAGGATTGCACCAGCTATAGGGTGGATCGTGATCAATCCTACCCCCAGTGAGGTTTGCTTGTGCCCCATGGCACGAAAAAATAGTTAAAAAGTATATGTCATCACAGTAAATAGCTAGCTTATGATCTACAATCCTAAACACCTGCTCATTTTCATCCCAGCAATGGATAATCCATCTCAATAAATCCTCCTGCCCTTTCATCAACTCCAACTTTGCATACTTCAATAAACCACATCGACGCAATGCAAGTATGCATGTTGGATCATTTTGCATCTACAATACTTGGCTATCATGGGCCCGTTCTCTCCATAGGCTAGTCATTATGGCCTGAAACCTATGCAAAATAACCCAAAAATTAGTCAAAATGGGGCAATAAAACTTCAGGAATCATTGCATGGGGTTTTCAACTACGCCCTCAAGCTCTAACGCTCCCCCCAATGGTACACAGGGAGGATTAACACCCTCCAGCAGGTCATACAAGGCGTTTAACACTCCCTATAGGCCAGGTAGAGGGTGTTAGTGTGCAAACACTGCTTTAGGGCTCCTCAAATATGCAAGAGTCCACCCCAGAAAATGATAAGAAAGGTTAAGAAATTCATAGAGCAAGGTATTTTCCTCTACCTAGGACTGACAGCACGTCAAATGGTGGCCCAAATCTCCTACAATGGTCCGTGGAAAATCTACTCCTCTTTGGCTCCAAAACACTCTCACGGTTCTAAAATAGTGAAAATGGTGAATGTGAAAGCTCAAAGAACTTCCTTATATTTATTTTTGGAGACATGATTTTTTGAAATCATTAAAGAGGAAGTAGTCCATTCCCCATGATTTTTTATCATGCATGAACCCATACAGATAATAATTGTTGTTTTTTTTATACTTTTTCCATTTTTTTATGAAAGTACTTTTACGAATGAAAAGCAGTAAATCACTGCATGCAATTCTCAATGAGCGCATTCTTTTATGGGATATTTTCTCACTCTAAAAATTGAAAAATCCCCGAGTTTGTCATCGTTGGACTTGTTAAACACATATGACGATAGTCCGAGAAACTCTTTTTCGCTCTTTTTCTAGCTCATTTAACTGAAAAAGATCATTAGAGCATTCTTTTAAGGCGCTTTTTTCTAACTCATAAAACTGAAAAAAAATCCCGAGTTTTTTTCTTTAGGCTCATTAAAAATTTATAAAGATGACCTGAGCATTCTTTTAGGTACTTTTCTCACTCGTTAAACTGAAAAATCATAATTTTTCGTCACCGAGCTCGTTAAAAAGCTATGGCAACAATAAGAGCACTTGCTTTTTTGGGACCATTTCTTTCTCTTAAATCAAAAAATCCTCGAGTTTTTCCCCTTCTTCGAGCTCGTTAAATCTACGAAGAAGGAGTGAGCAGCTCTTTTACCTCTTTTTCCTTCCTCAATAAACTGAAAATGATACCTTGAGTTTTATTCATCTGACTCGTTAAAATTTGATGAAGGTATTGAGTTTGTTGTTGCGTGACTCATTAAAAATTCACGACGAAAAACGATTTTAGTCTATCTCCTTGTGCTCATCACAAAATGAGGTCAACATCTATTGAGCATAGGTTTCTCTTTATCCAGACTCAATAGATTAACTCACGGAAAAGTAACCAATCTGAGTATACTATTAAACTTTTTTCACACCTGGTTAAAAACTATGACAAAGGGACCACCCTGGAGTCGTTCTTTATGATCTTTTCAGATTCTCTATATACGAAAATACCACTGAGTTGTCTCATCTAGACTCATTAAATTACAAAGACAAGGTATAGAGTCACTCTTTTTACGATCCTTTTCAGACTCTTAAAAGATGAAAAGATCGATGAGTTTACATGTCTGGACTCATTAAATTAATCATATAGGGCGTAGAGTCGCGCTTTTTGCGATCCTTTTCAGACTCTTAAAAAATGAAAATATTGATGAGTTTACTTGTCTGGACTCACTAAACTAATAAGATGGAGAAAGTAGACAATACAACTATATTCAGTATTAGAAAGTGTGGTTTGGCAGCAGTCATTCCCTTGAACATGGCACTCCCTCGGATAAACCTTCCTTGTAGCAGCCTCTCAATATGAATCCTAACATCCTATGATTTTAGCCTAAAAATACCCCAATGTTCTTACATCTCTATATCCTAAACCTCTTTGGTGTTCATGAGTCTAGTGTTGCATGGTTAAAATTGTTGTCGTGCCTTCTATTGTTCAAGGGTTAACCTTTTGTTTCCTCCATCAACCCATCAAGCATATCCTTTCATCATGCCCTCTGTCGTTTAGACCCAATGCTCAAAGATTCCTCCAAAAACAAATCATTCTTGTCTCGTTTCATGTCAATTGATGTAGGACACATTATTTCCTACCTTTTGATAGGTATCTTCCTATCGACTTCAACACTCTATCTATGAAGACAACCCAGAAACACATTCAGTACCTTGGTACTTTCAAACATTAGTGTTAGGCCACCTTGTGTTTGATCAGGAGTTCTCATTATTGGCTCCTGGTTAAGCGTTTCTATGGGTGTTCGAAGATAAGAACATTTTTCACACTCGCTAGATTGTATTATGAATCTTGGAGACCATCACCATTACTGGTGGCCTTCCTCGCATCTGTTAACGATCTCCATTATTGATTGGTAATCAAATTATTTTTTGCATGTTCAACATCAACACATATATTCACACATATTGATCTATGTTGTTCGGTGAAGCGGAAATCAATATCTTGGGTAGAGGCTTGCATCAGTCAACCTTGTTTCCTCTCCCAAGTTGCGTAAATTGTTTTTTGGAGACAACTCATAAGAATGATCATATTATGACATTAGATCCGCATTGTGCTTATCGGTGGCCAGCATCATCATATCTCTTTTATGAGAAAATCACTCTGACATAGCTACTGAGCATGGGAATGCCCGACTCAGGACATGATTTTAGTTGTTTTATATATATGTGTTGTATCAAGTTTCTTGTACCAGCCGAAGCTCTGATCCTCTCTCTCTTCTTGTTAAAGAAGGAAAATTACAGTTAAGTAAAGTATTTTGGCCATCGTCACAACCTCTAATCTCACACTTTAGAGGGCATCTGTTATACAGCAAAATGACCTCCTCATCAACTCAGAGGAGAAAGACATGGTGGCTGAAGCAATAGCCAAAATCACAGGCCTTGTTTCCACACTAGCGTTGTCTATACATGGACAACATGCTCTATAAAGTTTCTCTGTAAGCCTAAGGGAGCGTTAGTGACCCTACTAACTCTACTTGTTGGTTCAGGGATAGCGTTAGTGGCATGAAAAATTTAAGGCAGCTAATATTCGCAAGTAGGCTAATTTTCCATGCTTTTCCCAAACAAAAAAAATTGCTAATTTCCATTTTTCTTAAAAATTATTTTCCCAAATTTTATAGTATAAAACTATTTTACCTTAAAAATCACCAAAATTGTATATGGAAACTATATAGAATTATTATCATTTGAATAATTTTACAAAAGTATCATCAAACATTTTACAGATTGCATATTCTGGACTGCTGAGATTCGCTAAGGTTTCTAAACTTTAAGATAAATTTCCATCCTTAAAATTTTCCCTAGTTAGTGGATCCTAATGAGAATCTAGAGGTCAAAGGAGCAAATTGGATCATAAATATCTTTATATTCCCTCCTAAATCTACTCAGAAAATCAAGGAAGCATCTAGAGTTTGACCTATTTGAGGGATTTCTAATCCTAATGAAGGAGACAAATGGGAAAGAGCTCAAAAGCATAGAAACATCATTGCTTTTACCTAAAGAAACTCATGGAGGAACTTGGAAACCCTAACTAGAGTGCTACATAAGTAGAGCTAGGGCTATGGTGATAGAGGTCAGATCATTTGAAAGGATAACTTGATTTTCGAGCATAGTCTCAAATCTAAGCATAAGAAGTTGGTAACAAGGGAGAGAGAGAGGAGTTGGAGGGGTAAGGGAAGGTTGATGCAACAGATGGTTGTAATCACTCTTCCGACATTAATATAGAACTCCAATTGTATTGTCTACTCCATGGTGTTGGTATTATCATTCATTTATTTGTTTGTCCAATACCTTTTAGCATGAGTATCTTAGTTATGTGTAACTAGATGTCTTTTATATATTCATGTATTAATTATAAAGGTTGTATGTTGTGATTATGCTTGTCTCTTCTATGTGCAGGACTTGATCTAGAGCCGGCTCAGGGGACTTCCACCTAGCTGCATTGTGCTCTCCAGCAAACCTACACGGATGCTTGAGGTAATGAATATGTATTGCTTTCATAGTTAGTTATTGTTTATGGACATGCATGTAGCTTTGTGATAGCTATAGATAATCTTACAATCTGCTAAGGGTCCCAAGAAGATCCTTGTGGGTATCTCCATTCTCCATACACCATGCATTTTATCCTATAGCTGTATATTCACAAACTGGTCAAGCTTACATTGGTGGGCAACAGCTGTTAAATCAACAACCATGGCAACCACAGTATCAACAACAAAAATTCCATCAATACCAAACTTATCCTGGACTTGGTCAACAATCCTATGTTGGGTTTGGTCAACAACATGTTTACCCAAGTCCTGGTCAACAAGCCTATGCTGGGTTTGGACAACAGCAAATGTATCCTGGTGCTCAAATACCACCTTATACCAGATTTTCTCAACAAACTTACCCCTATCAAAGTTACCAGTAAGAGATGCCTTATGCTAGTATGCAAAGGCCTATTTCCCAGGTAATTCCATCTTACCCTAGTTATTCTCAACTTGACCTAAATAGACAGTTGCCTTTTGTTGCAACACTTGAATTACCAGATCTAAATCGGATTAGCAATGATCTAATTCTTTATGCACCTTGGTGGTTGGTGATTCCTCGTAAATTTCCTTCCAATATTCCAAAATTCAATGGAAACCTTGGAGAAGACCCGTCAAACCATGTTATGACTTTTAATTTATGGTGTTCATCAAACTCCCTGAATGATGATTCAGTTAGACTACGTATTTTCCAGCGAACACCTATTGGTCCAACTGCAAAGTGGTGCATTGAGTTACCACGAGCCTCATTCGATAAATTTATATCCTTAGCTACCACGTTTTTAACCCACTTCTAGTTACCCATACGATATGAAACTGGAACCAAAATACTGACCAAATTTAAATAGATTACTGCTACTGACATCTCTGATCATATTCATGAGTGGCATCATCATTGTCGAATGGTTAAGACTTATGTTCTTGATTAACTTTTAGCTGAGTGGTTTACAAAATCCTTGTTGCCATCTATCACCGAGGATGTGGCTAAAGGAGGATTTTTCACTTAAGAGAAAGTAATTACTTGTGCCAAATACTTAGACTTGATTTACACTCAGTCTGGCACACTCTATGACAAAATTCCAAGTGCACCCAAACTATCTTTTATTGTTCCTCCAACCCCATTGAGTAAGGACTCTCATGCTGGCGACGGTGTGATTGGTTCTTCAAGCATACAAATAGCAGGTAGACCATCTGGTCAAACACTTTTTATTTCCAATCAAACTTCTACTACATCTGATAACACTCCTGCTTCCGAAATAAATGTTGTGTCATCTAACAAAGGCAAGAATGAAAAGAAACCTGGAAGCAAGAAGAAGGGGAAAGCTAAAATGAAACAAAACCCTCCCCCTCAAGATAAATCATCTGATTCCTCCTTTGAATAGGAAACCTCATTATCCATGTTTGATCTATAATGAGAATCATTTTACGCAGGATTTTCCTCGCTGCTCTGAAGTCTCAAAACTTCTTAAGACTTCTAGTGCATCCACAGTGTTGATAGATCCTTTTCCAAATCCGGAGACTCATTTGGTTACTATAGATCATGCTTCCACTTCACAAGTGCTTATGTTATCTGCCTCTAAGCCTAAAATTAATGTTTAGGTGTCAACACGAAGTAAAGATTATGGTAATCCATCATCATCGTCAAATAAACAGGCTTTAGATCAACCAAATCCTTCGATTTCGATTTCATCTGATCCTATTCCACTGCCTATTACACCAGAGTTAACAATAAAACTGCCTAGAGGAGTTGTACATAAGTCTACATTCAACCCTCAAGCTTGAGCAGTGCAAAAATATAACATATTAGAAGATCTAGCTTTGTCACCTTCTGCTATGTCGATGCTTGAGGTGCTTCAAAACTGTCCCTCCCAAAAGCAGGCTTTATTATCAGCAATTGGTAGAATTGATCCAATGGATTCTAATCTTGTGTTTTTCAACCATGTGGGTTATATGCCGCAATTGTCAGCTCAATTAACTTTCTTGATCCAACTAAAGGCTTTGAATAAACTCATTCATCGAACCATCATTGACGAGGGTGATTCTACTTGTATCATGTCGATGAGTTGTTGGAAAACACTTGGCTCGTCGCCTTTGTCATGGTCACCTACAAATTTAAAAGCTTTTGATGGTCGCACATATATGCCTTGTGGAATTTTAATTAATCTGGAGATTGAACTAAGGGGAAAAACTATAACTGTTGAAGTTGAGGTCGTTGATGGACCCCTTGACTACAACATTTTGCTAGGAAGACCTTGGGTTTATGCTATGGCTATTGTGGTTTCGACATACTTTTGCATGATCACTTTCCCTCATAAAGGAAAAATCACAGTAATTTATCAACTCAGCTTCTTTGCCTCTAGTGAAGAAGAATCACAAAGCCATATAACCATATGCACAGTAAATTAACACACAAAAATTAAACTGGCAGAAAAAGCAGAGAGCCATCATGTGGTCTCTCTTGCTCATGTAATTCACATTATTCAAAAATTTTAATAATACATTTAAATACATGATTAAGTGGTCTTAAGATAGTGTGTCTATCTTAGACTCACTTGGTTGAGACAATTTCTCAACTTACACACTAATTTAGGAGAGCTAGTTGGAGAGAACCTCTCATCCAAACTAGACTCCTTAGTTTGAGGAATTCTCATGATTTTATTTATTTAATTTAATAATTGGATTTATTATTGATTTTTAAGAGAATGAGGCTAACATTCCCCCCCTCAATGATAAATCAAAAATGAACAAGGAACCATCTTCCAAGTTCTCAAGTTGATCCTAAAAAAAAAACATTTGCTTGAAAAACTACCAAAGCTGGATGTTGAAGAAACTACAATATGAAGAGACCATGAGTCAGTTACATGACTGATTCATCTCTAAATTTCACTCAACAATTCCATCATGTGCCAAGCCACAAAAGGATCCAACTGTCCTTTGCTTGAAAACAACATCTGATGTCCACTAACACAATTTGATGAACACCCGCTGGCGTATTCGCTGTTGATGATTGCCCACTGGCTGATGGAGATGCCCACTGGTTGCTTCACTAATGTTGTCGAGACTTTTAGTCTCAGAATCACTTTTCAATTTCATTGACATTTTCCCCCCTTTTTCAGCTAAAAGGAGAGGAAATCTTCTCCAAAATATATCTGAACTCTCCCCCTGTAGGTGGAGGAGTATTTCATTGGTGTACTCCCCCATTCAACTGCACGATAGTACCATCTTCATTTGACTGTTGGCTACAATATGTGTGAGTGAATCCGATTGTAAAACTTGTACAATCTTCTGGCTGTGGATGACCATTCCCAGGGATCAATCCATGAATAATTTATCTTCAATCTGGCTAACTGTCGTTGGTTGCAGCATTTCTCTAATGTATGATTTGACTTTCCACAATGGCTACAAGGATGGAGATCAAAACATTGATTTTCCAAATGACCGGTTATTTGACAATGAGAATATTTCAGTTTGTCTGCAACTTGAGTTTGTGTGCATTTATGTTTGTGTGCATTGACGTCAGTTTACAAGTTGCTGAGAACTTGCTGAGGTGATTTGTTCAAGTAATATGGCACTGACGAACTGAATGGGATTTGAATAATCATGGATATGTAAGTTGTCATTATATTTGACATATCCTGAGCCGTGTTGATTTTGATTATTTTTAATTTCTTCCCAAGGCTTGATGATGGGTTTGGAAGAAAGTTGAACTGGAACAAATTCAACAGTTGAAGCTAGTTGGATGAATGAAGTCAAATGATCAGTTGTCTCTAGATTGGTCAAAGACTTGGAAGCAACATGCTTCTCTTGTAACTCATTTCTCTGCAGTTGTGACTCTAGTTGAAGGAACTCAATCATTTCATGTGCATGTTGAATATGAACTTGAATGTCATCAAGATTGGTTTTGCGGATGTGCACCATGTCACCAGCTGATGATAAAATCAAATTGGTAAGAATTTGGGAGAGTTGAATGTGTGTCGCCATGTTAGCTTGCTTAGTTTCTTTTAATACTTGTTGCATTTGTAGAACTCGCTCGCTTGATGTTTGATTGATTGTTGCACGCTCGCTTGAACTTGTTTTAACAATTGATTGTTTGAACTCACATTTGCTTGCTTTCACGCTCGCTTGATGATGATCGCTTTGCTTGAACGCTTCACTGACACTTTGTGAATGTTTCAATCAAGTTCATACTAGCTCATTTGTTGTAGATTTGATTTTAACATGCTCGCTTGCTTGGTTGTTGTTATGAACACGCCTGCTTGCTTAATTGTTTGAATGACACACTCGCTTGCTTTGCTCGCACTTACTTGATTGATTACTGACACTTTGTGCTTTCTTGAATTTACTCACTGAATGCGTTGATTTTTTAAAAGGAATGGTGTCGAACACTGTTGAAAATGCACCAAAGAGACAAATGACAAATCTAGATGACTTTGTTGAAGACTTACTTGACTTAATGTATTCACCTTAACAATTCAAATTAGGGTGTCGGTTACAACCGAGAATGCACCCTTACAATTCAACTTAAAAACAGGTTTATTTGCAAGTGAAACAAAAGTGTTGTTGATGTCGTTAGGCTTGAAGTTCTTGATTTGTAGCGTCCTTAACTTGATGGCGTGAATTAGCTATTAAGAAATGTTGTTGCAGAATATTACTTTTATCAATTCAATGATGTGACGCTTTGTGCTTATGAACTTAATTGATTATGGGAACTTTGATTTCAGGAGCTTGATCGATGACTTGTGTATGTAAACTTTCTAATGTGCATGTAGTTGTTTTGTTTAAGCATAATAAAGGGATAATTTGAACACAAGTCATGCACATGCATACATTACACATGGTGTACCTAAGATCCCCTTATTCAATTTCAGGCAGATCTAGGACACAATCACCACCAAAAGGATATGTTTTTATTTAATTATGGGAGTACATCAATCTTCACCTTCACAACATTATGAATGAAATTTCACAAACAATGAGAATGTCACGCTCACACAGCCCCTTGTCTCATTGATTCGTGATTTTTTTATTTATCTCATTGATGAGCAACTGATTATGTTCTAAAATATTATGCACGTGACCAAAGCTTTTATGACCATACCATTGATTCGGTTTCCATTCATAGGAGCATAATATGCATCCTCCTCCATATTTAGATACAACAGGAACAAATCTAAAATTGCATAATGAACTTATCGGTTGTATATCAACAACAAATTTGAACCCTTTATCCTCCTAATCCCCTTCAAAAATCCAACGAACCCCTTCAGCAATCCAATTAATAAACTGACATGTCTCTTAATCCCCCTGCATTAAAAACCAACAGATATTCACAAAGCTCCAAACACAATAGCCAAAAAAGGAATATCATCCTACCACAGATGAAATTTTGTTTATAAAACATGGAAGATGCCACTAAACAATTTAGACAAATCAAAATTCAGACTCGTGAACTCACAGTCGAATCCATAAAAAATAGTAAGCCTTTAAATCCAGAAGAGGGAACAAAATGCACCCTATGAAATTTTGAAGAATCGCCAAAAGGGTGAATCTCAGAGGTTTGCTTTACAGTTCCTAAAATCTAAGTAGCCGAACGAAGGGAAACAAATATCAAGAAATGATTATGATTGAACAGATAAAATTCAATTTATGTGAGATTACTGTGGCACATTCCCCACATCATCGATCAATACGATCATCTGAAAGACACCGATGCCTGTCCCTTCGTGGGCACCTTGAATTCACTTCATAATTTAAAATCTAATAATTTGAGTATTGTTCCTGCAACTTCTTTTCTCCATCCCCATCCAAATAAAATACCATCTTATAACTTTTTCGATGTCAGTTTCAAGGCTAAAGAATAGAAATTACGCATCATTATTGCATGAGATTTTCACCGGATCAACAATGTAAAAAGTTTGGACTGAGTAAAAATCATCGCGGGAAAAGCCATGTTTTGTCAATTCTATGGAATAATGCAAAAAATTGAAAACCACCATTGGCATCTACAAGTATAGCCTGAGAATATCTCAATATCTTTGCAGGTGCCTTTAGACCAGTGCAGAACTGCCATGTGTGAGGGGGCTTGAAAAATATCGAAGCTCAGATTCCAACCATTTTACATTGTATGAAGGGTCCATGCAAATAGTGAAGGAGAATCAAGTTCTATGATTGTTGATTCGCTTGCTCTCTCGTCAAGAGGAGACTTGGGTTTTGTCATCACCTCCCCTTAGAGTTACCAAAGGATGTTGGGCACATGTTTCCATTATGTTGCAAATCTCCACACTACTAATGCTTGAACTCCTGGTAGCAAGCTCTCTTTGACATGGCATTTTTCCTCACACACATGGTCTGAAAGGCTATTTTTGTACATAGTCTACCACTTTGTTCAAAAAGATTGATGTGGATAATATAGGGTTTGTGACAAGGGACCAGTTTTTCTATTATTGGATTGATGAGAAAATGGTAACTATGGACTTGTCAAACCAAATCTTCACAGTTATAAGGCATCCAAACAAGAACTATCTCACTCAGGATGATTACAAGCATATATTGAGAGAGCTTCTAGCTACACATCTAGGATTAGAATTCCTACACAGTACACAAGAATTTCAAGAGAGATATGCAGAGGCTGTGATTTACAGAATATTTTACTACATAAATTGGCGTGGAAATGGCCATATTACACTAAGAGAACTGAAACGTGGAAATCTCATACCATGATTGCTTGAGAGAATTTTGAATTCGACACATTCAATGTTCGATACTCAAAGTTCAAGGATGCCACAGAGAATTTTGTCGTTGTGCAGTTTGGAGTGTGCTCCTTTTGCTGGGATAACGCTCAATTCCAACACTCAACTCCATGCTCAATCCCAACGCCCACGCTCAATTTCATTGCAAACTTCACCGAGTCTTCTTGGCTCAATACAGGTTTTGACAGACTTCTTCAGACCTTCAATGCCATCTCTCCATGGGTTTTACTAACATAATCTTCACACATAATAGCTCTTAATATGCTCTGATACCACATGAAGAAGAATCACAAAGCCATATAACCATATGCACAGCAAATTAATACACAAAAATTAAACTGGCAGAAAAGGCAGACAACCATCATATATTCTCTCTTGCTCCTGTAATTCACTTCATTCAAAAAATTTAATAATACATTTAAATACTTAAGTAAGTGGTCTTAAGATAGTGCATCTATCTTAGACTCTCTTGGTTGAGACAATTTCTCATCTTACACACTAATTTAGGAGAGCTAGTTGGAGAGAATATCTCATCCAAACTAGACTTCTTAGTTTGAGGAATTCTCATGATTTTATTTATTTAATTTAATAATTAGATTTTTTATTGATTTTTAACAGAGTGAGGCTAACATCTAGTTCACATGCTACTGGAAGCATTCTGTTAGTTCATGAACCCTTGATATCTCTGAACGTTGAAGTAGGTCACTTTAAAGATCCTTCCCTAATGGGTACTTTTTCGCTACCATCAACATCACAAATGGCGGAAGTGGAAAATTTTGAGACTTGCAACATGATATCTTCCACTTCATCTGATTCATGGAAGATTCCCAATAATTCTGAAGATGATATGCATAATGAAATCATGCTGCTAAGCCCCATTGAGCTTGCATAGAAATCAATCTTTTTGGTTTGTGTTGAAAACCCAAATCCATTATGACCAATTGGATGGGTTGATCATTCGTTAGAATATGGTACTTCTTCTGATCCTTTTTCACATACATTTTCTACTGATGAAGGAATCATCCAATCAATGATGATAGAAGAAGAACCATGGGAAGATTATCATCATCGATCCCATCTTCCAGATCAAAGAGAAGATGTTTCGAATAAACTAGATCACCTTTCAATTGTTGATTTCCTTTTGAGTTTTGTATTTATAGACACAGTCGATTCTGAACAAAACTTGTCAAATATTGAAGAAACCATTTCTATCGACATTTTGACCAAGCCTGGAATTGTAGAGAACATTCATGTTGGAAAATCTTGTTCTCTGTTCGAATTTGAAACTTACCATGCTCTTTTCTGTGAATTTCGTGACATATTTTCCCGGTCATATGAGGAAATGCCAGGAATTGACTCTAGTATTGTTGAACTTGAAATCAAAATGTATCTTGATGTCAAATCAGTACAACAGCGCCTCCATCCTATTCATCCAAAGAAGGTTTCTGCCATAAAAGCAGAAATTGAAAAACTTTTGCATGCCAATTTCATTTATGTTGTTCCTTTTAATGATTGGGTTTCCAATCTTGCTCCTGTCATGAAGAAACAAGGAACAATATGAGTGTGTGTTGGTTATAGGGATGTTAATAACACCTATCCAAAAGAAAACTCTCCCACTTCCTTTATTGACCAGATAATTGACGACTATGTTAGATGTGAAATATTCTCATTTATGGATGGATTTTCCAGCTATAATCAAATCAATTTCCGCCCAGAAGACCAATATAAAACTTATTTTATTTGTCCTTGGGACACATTCGCATATAGGAAACTCCCTTTTGGTTTGAAGAATGCTAAGGCAAATTTTTAGAGGGCAATGAATTATGCCTTCCATGACATCAAACACATTGTTCAACCCTATCTAGATGATTTACTTGCTCATTCATAGAAACGAGTTGATCACCCGCAACATCTGAGAGATATATTTTTACAGTGCTGACACTACAAAATTTGACTCAATCCACATAAATGTGTGTTTTTTGTTGGTTCTTGTCGTTTTCTTGGTTTTGTAGTGTCTAAAGAAGGAATTCGACTCGACCCTTTGAAGGTTGAGGTAATTCTTGATCTGCCTCCACCTTCCAATTTACTGCAGTTATAGAGACTCCAAGGGAAGCCTAACTTTCTAAGGAGGTTCATTCCCAATTACACTAAAATGGCTAAAGGATTCACTTGTCTTTTGAGAAAGGGGATACCCTTCCATTGGGATTAGGTTGTGCAAGATTCCTTTGATTCTCTTAAAGATACCCTGATTCGAGCATAATTAATGTATGCCCCTAATTATCAAAACAGCTATTTCGAGTCTCTTGCCAATGCAAATACAACCATTGCTATGGTTTTAGTCCAATAAGAAGATGGGACTAAACATCCGATATATTATTTGAGTCACAATCTCAATGATACAGAAGTTAAGTACTCTTATGTCAAAAAGTTAGCTTTGGCTACTATTCAAGATGTACAGAGATTTCACCACTATATCCTACTTCAAAAGACCACTTTCATTTCGGATTACAACCCTATGATATACATTCTGTCACGTCAATTGTTGGGGGGCAAATACTCAAAATGGATTGTCATTTTGCAGGAATTTGACTTGGAACTCATCAAATCCAAATCAAAGAAATACCTAGTCTTTGCCAAGCTTCTTTGCTACCTTCCCTCAACTGATATTGATTCAACAATGGAACCATCAATTCTGGATGAGTCTCTGATCTTGATTTCATCATCTGACCCGTGGTATGGAGATATACTGATCTATCTCTAAACCCAAACTTTCTGGCTTGATACCTCTCACTCGCAACAGTGACGTATTCGTTACCAAGCCAAATATTATCTGATCATTGGAAACACCCTTTATTATCGAGGTATTGATACGATTTTATGGAGGTTCCTCACTCGTGAGGAAGTCGAGAAAGTTTTGAAAGATTGCCATTCTAGTTCTTGTGGTGGACATTTATCTACTTATGCTACTACACAAAATATTCTTTGTTTTGGTTACTTCTGGCCAACTATATTCAAAGATTACATTATTGTTGTTAGAAGTTGGCATGCATGCCATATTGTTTTACCACAAAACACAATTACCACCTACACCATTGCATCCTATCATCATTGTTGGACCATTTGCAAAATGGGGCATAGATTTTATGACATGTAACCCTACCTTGGTCGGGGGGCATGGGTACATTATTGTCGTTGTGGACTATTTTATGAAATGGGTCGAGGCCATGCCTACATTAAACAACAACAGTGAGAAAATTGCTCTTTTTTCTTCAACCATGTGGTTACACAGTTTGGTGTACCATAAGCTATAGTTGCAGACCATGGGTCACATTTTCACAACCATATGATGACCAAATTGACTGCCAAGTGTTCTACTCCTTATTATCTGCAAGCTAATGGACAAGTTGAAGCTATCAACAAAATATTTAAGTGAATGCTCCAACGTATAATAGGGGTTCATAAACGAAACTAGCATTTAATCTTGTACTCAGCTTTGTGGGCTTATCGAACCTCGGTGAGAAATGCAACTGGATTCACACCTTTTCAATTGGTGTATGGTCTAAAGGCAATCTTGCCTATACAATGTGAAATTTCGTCATTAAAACTCACGATTGACCTGTTACCCGACACTTCTAAAGAAGAGGCACACTTCTTAAAGCTCATCCATCTAGATGAAACTCATCGTGAAGACACATTGGATAATGAAGCACATAAGAAACGAATAAAGGTGCAATATGACCGAAATGTCAAGCCTCGCATTTTCTCAAAAGGAGACCTAGTCTTACTTTATGATTAGGAAGCTGATAAACTAGGAGCAGGAAAATTTGAACCATTATGGATGGGCCCCTATATTGTCAAGAGTGTTTTGGCAAAAGGTGCTTATGAGTTAGTTGATTATGATGGGATTCCATTGTCATAGCCCCATAATGGGTTGCATTTGAAATGTTAATATGCCTGATTTTGCGTAGTAATAAGCACTATATGTATGCTTTGTTTGCATGCGTGTGTGTTAGTGTGAATTCTAGAGTTTTTATGTGGTTAAGTAATCCACTATGCATTTTTTGCAGATGTCATAATCATTGGAACTATTTGTTGGTTATGCTGATGCTGCTAGTCATAGTACGCGGACCCTATCTTCTGTAGCATGGGCCATATTTGCTCCAAATGGCAAGTTAGTGAGTTTTCAAGGGATTTGTATCGGTCGTTCTACGAACAATCTTGCTGAGTATAATGCATTGATCGAACTCCTCTCTGATGCCATTTCGCTTGGTATTCGCCAAATCATCATTAGGTTGGACTCACAACTTGTCGTACTGCAATTAAAAAAAAATTATACCATCCGAAATCCAACAATTTATCGTATGTTCCTCAGAGTTCATATCTTGGAAAGACATTTTGATTACATGAAATATCAACACATTTCCAAGAAATTTAACACATTAACTAATTCATTAGCAAACTATGTGCTAAATAGACATTTGCAACACATGTAAAAGTAAATTTTTCAATTCACATCGATAGTTGAATAGGATTGCACATAACCATATATAAAAACACTAAAAGAAAAAATAGATAGATGTTTTTAAAATTTCTTACAAAATTTGTGACCAAGACATGTTGGTCATCTGACCTCGAAAATCAAAAGGCATAAATAAAAACATCCTAAGTAGACCTAATGATGCTCATGATAACGGGTCACAGCCTGAGCTATCATGCACAATAGCCTCATCCAATGGATAGGAACACCAACAGTGTGGTGTTGCAGCCTCATCGATAACTCCTCAAACTGGATATCAAGAATACAGAGGGTTAACCCCTCTATATGATCCTGCAACTCTGTCAGTGTCTCGGTCAAATCCAAATCCTGGAGAATTTCTCTACCGACATTTTTCCACGATGGTTCGCCTGCCTCCTATTGATGACCCATAGGTTGAACAGTACCAACATCTGCATGCATGGGTAAATTTTTATTTTAGTCTTGGAAACATTAAAAACACAAAAACATGTAGAAACTTAAAAATCAAAAACATTTGATCAAAACAATTTACCTATAGCACCCCATTGGGCACCTACTGGTAACCTCAAATCTGGATCTCTACAAAAGTCCATCCCCACATATGGATGCTCCTCGATGACAAGGTGTTGTCGACTAAGCCAACTAGATAATGTAAGAGGAAATGAGATTGATTATTGACTATCATGTCGAGCCATCAACTCAACCCACCTTTGCATCCGTGGATCTCTAGGACCAATCAAACTCAATGCCACATATTGAGGTTACATCAATGGAATTCTCTCTAAGGTAAAGGCAATCAAGATCAAACCATAGCTAAAATTCTTCGTCTTACCACTCTTTACCTTGGTCAGCTACTCTTTCATCAAAGAGAGAACTACCTCACACCAGTCGAATGTAGTTGGCTCAAGGCACTCAAGTGCGAACTGCATATATGATTTGTTCGCTAGATGGAGTGTCACACTACCTGCCAACTTTGCGATAGTGAAAAGGATTGTTTGCAAAGGCAAATCACGAACATCCCTAATGTTGATCTTCCCATCCTTGCTAGTTTGTGTACTTGGTCAACAGAACTATCGAATGTAGTCCCTCATTGATTCACCCCCATGGGTAGAACCTGAAAGAGATATGGGGGCACCATGTCTCTACAACCCTGTAAGGAAGTAAACATCATCGATCGATATAGGAAGCACTTTTCCTCCTAGGTGAAAATCTTGATCCGTTGGATCCCATGAATGAATTAGGAACTGTAGTAGTTCTAGTTATTACCTCATCCAGGACAACCTAAAGTATTTGAGCAACCCACAGTCTCTGAGGGCCTCAATTGTACCCGTATCATTAAGGGAAACCATATCCTGTTCTTCATGCTCTCTTTCTCGCCAAGTAATATTCATTATGATCCGATCAAAGCCTGCAATCAAACCATAAGCTTAGTTATTATCCATTTCATGCAAAAAATTGAAGGATTTTTGGGTAAAATAGGATAAACAAATTCATCAAATGTGCCCAATGCAGCCTAGGCCTTGAAACAGTGCACTGCAAAGCAAGTACCCTTCTGTTTGGATGCACTGCAACGTAGTCTTTGATGTGATAGGTAGCATTGATCCTAGGGCAAAGTATATTTACCCTAGGGACCCCAAAAACCCAAAAAACATGCCTAAAACTATAAAAGAATGCACTTAAATGGAAGAGAAAAGGTATCTACCTTATCCTAACAGTGCGACAAATGATCCATAGAATCTCTCACAATCAAGTACTAATGTTTGAGGTAAAAATTGGTTCAGAGCACAAAACTGAATGGTAAATATCAAATGGTGAAAATGACTTGGTAAATTCTTGTTTTATGGTTTTTTCATGACATTTAATGAATATACTAAAGGTTTTTACCCATTCTTACCAATGAAATAGGTATGTTTAATCCATTTGGTGTTTCTTTGAATAGATTTACAGCTGATATAATGAATTTGACGTGCACAATCATGAATTGTACTTTGACCACAGAGCATACTTTTATCACTTTTTAGAGCTCTGTTAAACATTAAAAAAGGAACCCCCTAGAGTCCTTTTTAAGCTCTTTTCAGACTCTCGAAATAGGAAAAGATTGTCGAGCACTTGTCCTTTTCAGCTCGTTAGCAGATTGGAAATGACATCTACTTAGTCTAAGTTTAACCCTTTTCTGGACTGAGATAGATTATTTATGAAAAAGGAATACGTTGATCGAACATGGTCAATAGGTTCTCTCTTATATTATTTTAAGCTTTTTCGGACTTGAGAGACAAACTTACAAAAAAGAACTTGTGGAGTTTCCTTTTTGTCCCTTTTTAGACTCTCTAAACATGAAAAAGATTGAGTTCTCATTGTCGATAAACTCGTTAAAACCTCAAATAGCAACAAATTTTTCCATCATGACAAGATCGAGTTTCACCTTCACTAGGCTCATTAAACACCGCATAGTGATGGAATCACCCAAAGGTGGAATTATATTACAAGCATATGTTATCCTCCTCAAGCTTGTTAAAAAATAAAGAGGTACTGGTCAGCCATGATTGGGGAAAATGGGAAAAGGGGTAAATCACTTTATGGTAGCAAGTCGCTCTTGAACATGACAATTTCACTTCATCTCTGTGACTATTTGGGTTGGGTTATCTTCTTGATGGTTATCATACCTATAGTATATCATACCATCCATCACTTTGGTTTTGGGTCAATGATGCCAATTCATTTAGTGTTGCTGACATGTTCAAGATAAGTCATTCAGTAAAACTCATCCTTTGCAATACTCATAAACATTCATTTTCATGACTTCCATTCTTGAACTTTGTGTTGTCAGTCACATTCCATCTCCAAAAATCATTACATTCATTTCGTGTCATTGATGGGGGATACCTCAAGGACCTCCTGCGACAAGTCACTTCTTATCGACATCAGCACATTATCCAGGAAGTTGACTTAGAAACACCCTTCTAGTACCTTTGGGCTTTCATACATCAATGGCAAGTTTCTCGCTTCCGGCAACAGGTTGACATCACTGGCCTTCAACTGAAATACTTTGTATGGTGTTCTACATCAAAACATTTATTCACACCATGTAGAATGTACTACAGTACCTTTAGAATCATTATCATTATTGGTTATCTCTATTGTCTCTGTTAACGGCTTACATCATTGGCTAGTAATCAGACGATGTCTTCCCATGTTCAACTTCATATCACATATTCACATGGTTAGACTCGTACTTGAGTGAATGATTGGATGAGATAAAAGACCCTGGATCTAGTTTCATCCATCCAGGCTACGATTTCAAGAGAGTACTAAATCATTTGTATAATGGCTTTACATTGATGGTCATCCCATCATAGGTCTATATGTGTAGACAACTATCTATGTACATGTAATGAAAAGTTTATATGTTGAGTACGGGTATGCCTTCCCTTAGTAATTCATGAAAAAATTCAAAATATCATGATGTAATGTATTGTAATCGATGCAGGTCACCATTTGCTTCAGTTCCTCTCTGTCACATCGTAAAGCATATCACTCGACAATATCATTTTCGACTTCATGCTTTAGGGGGCAATTGTTATAGTTCTATTTGGGCACATCACTCCTGACATTCAGATCAGTACTTTTAGGGCTCATCAAACATAATTCAATTGTTACATGCCCTACAGAAGTCAACTCATTGAATGCCTCCTTCTATGAAAGTTTCATGGCCTGAAGCCCTGCTGAAAAGCCTCCTTGGGATACTAGCGCAGCCCAAGCCTTGAGGCAATGAATTGCAGAGCAAGCAGGCCCACTATGGCCTACACTACATTGCACATAGGCCCTCTTTAGCCTATGTTGGGCGAGATTGAGAGAAATTTTCATAGGGTTCTGGGAATATTCCTTCATTTTGGATGACTCTAGAAGGTTCCCACCTCTTATCCCCTCCTATGAGCTTGAAATTGGATAGGCTAAGGGTCATTAACCTCATATCCTCTCATCCCTTACTCCATGGAAACTAACTCCAATATTGGAAAGCCATTCAATATATGACAAAACCACCTCCATTTCCTATAAATTGAGCACTCATCATAGTGATCAAGGGGCTAGAATCTGAACTTTGTAAGGAAATTTTATTGGTTTGAGGATTGAGTTTATGTTAAGCAATGTTATGTTGCTAGAGTGTTGAGCTTTTGATGTGGCGAGGGTTCAACTGAAGCTGGAGGAGTGGCATATGATCGAACTGTATTGGGTGATACTCTTCCTTCTACATTAATAAAGAGCTTATTTCTTTTCTCATATGATTGTTCATATCTATGATCATTATGTGTTTCAATGTATTCAATTCCATTGTTTTATAGTCGCTAGTTCATGTATGCTTTAATCATTTTTTGTTTATATTTCTCTTTATGTAGGTACCCTTTGAGCAGATTTAGTTCAAGTGGGAGCGAAGGGAGTGATTCAAAAGAGATTTAAGAAGCGAAAGGCAACAAGTAAGTTCCTCCACCTCATCTATCTTCTATAAGAAAAGGTTAAACTACTTTCTTTCTGTTGTTCCAGGTGTAGTCACCCACCTAGGGAAGATGTGTTTATCCGTAGATGCAAATTCCATGTAACAATATAGCCCTAAAAGATACCCCTCCTATATGGTGGAATGCACACAAGAAGAATATAGAAGGCTGGTAGGAATGTTGAAGATTGATGTGGATAAAGTTTGGACAGATAGATATAGAACTAAAGATAAAATATGATGGTGAAAATAATCCTAGGAAGCATATCCAGCTATGCACTACAGCATGGAAGGAGATTCCAAAGAAATAATGGATACATGGATTCATTCATACATTAGAGACAACCCCTAAGAACTGGTACTTAGAAACAAAGCTTCGACATGGTACAGTAAACTGGGAAGACATGGTTGATGGCTTCATATTAACATTCATCCTTGAGGATGATTTCCCATACATAGATTTGGCCCTTTAGAAAATTAAGAAGAGGATCTTTGAGAATGAAACCCCACTGACATGGTATCAACTTGATTGGGCTACACAAATAGAAAATGCACCAGAATGCTATAAACTTACTGCAAAAAGGGAAGAAGATCCTTGCAACAATGACACAACAAAATCAGAAGGACATCGTCGAGTAAATGGACATGAGTTAAAGATACCAAATATAATGAATCCACTAAAGACTAAGAAGGTGAACATAGGATCAGAAAAGGAACCTAAGTTCGCAAAAATAGGAGACTATTGGGATGAAAAGATAGTTAGTAAAGTTACAGAGTTACTTCATGAATATTGTTGTAGCATCCATTGTCCTTTTAATTCTATTTTCAGCTTTATTACAAAAAATGAAAAAATCAAATATTATGTTGTAGCAGAAACAAAGGGAAAAGAAGAAACTTAAAAGAAATAACTTATTTTATTTGATTGACAGATTTTTAATGTGAGAACCCCGCGAGAAGATCTAGGTCATCTGATCAACAAGCCACAAATCCAACAGTAATTGCACGATTAACTAGAACATGGTTTATTTTGGAAATTGGACACGATGATGTATGAAATACAGTTTAGTTTGTTGAAGTCCAGGCCAATTGCAATCGTCCATTGAAAGAGATGGGATCTGACAGATATCATGTCGAAAAGTAATCGGGTTTTATCTTTAAAATCAGACCCAATAAATCATTAACTGGCAGTTTTATTTCTTATCGAGTCTGTATGGGAGTCAAAGGGGTGTTGAAAAAATGGACACGATAAATTTTTGTTCAAACAGGTTTAAAGTTTCATGAGTTCTGGGGCATCAGGCCATCCATTGAAGGGGTGATCAAACGATGATCGCATACAGCTCAGGCAGACATGACAAGCTTATGAACCAGAGTTTTAATTCTTTGAGTTCTGTGGTAACCGAAGGTTTGCCACATTTTGTGTAAATTAATCAATTTTGTTGTTTTGGAAAAATGACCAAAGTTAGAGGCAGATGACTAAAATTCCAAAGGAAAGGTGATTGGTCGGGTTTCTTAGTGTTTCTGCCAATCATAACACTCCGGATATATGTGTGGGCCCAAGTTCACACATGGAGTTCTTGTAAAGTTGCAGTTTGTTGTGTTAAAATAGTCTAACTATCATCAGGACATCTACAAGGTTACAGTTTGCAGAATAACACTTAGACCACATACTCCAACCACCGATTCGAACAGCGAATAGCCATTACCTACTAATTTTTGTTACTTCCTGTTATTTTATTTTCTTGAGAATGAGGTGTCTTTAACCCTCTATGTAATATTCTGTAATAACTTTTACTTTAGATAGCTAGGAGAATAGTTAAGTAGTTTGATAGTTTTGATGATTACCAACTATCTCATAATGTATACAAAGAGGAAAATTCATAGAGAAGGGGTTCGAACTTTGGAGAACCTGGAGACTAGGCCACTATATTCCTGATACAACTGTTGATTAATGAAATAATCAGAAGTTTTCCATACATTGTTGGGTATGATTTTGTAACTTCTCTGTTATGTGTCATCAAATGTTTTCTTCCTTTAAGTATGTAATGAAGCTACAGGTCTTTATTTTCTTATGTAAATGAAGTTAAAATCCATTAAAAGAGCTCTCCTATACTTAAAGTTCCTGCCTCTACAATTCTTCTAAGTTACAGATAGTATATTCTATGTAATACATCATATTGTCTACAACTTCTTTAAGCTTTCTTCATTCATCATTTATGTTCAGCAATCAAATTTCATTCTGAGATTTTCATGTCACCTAAGCATTGAGGGTTTTAAAACCAAGTCTTTCAGGTCCTTCATTTGAGAATACCACATACAATTACGTGACAAACAAGTGACAACAATTATAAACATTAATGTCTTAAGCACAATTTCCACATAGACGGGAAATTTGTTTCTTAAGGTAAAACATTAATTGGCATCGTTGCCGGGGAGAGAAGACAAGAACACTTTTCCCGGGGTTCTTAATATTTTCCTCTGGTTGTTCAGTGAGGAGAAAATATTTGGTTGTTTTGAACAAAAGAAATGACTCTAACTGCAAAGAGACCCCATACAAGGTCAGATACCTCACAACAGAAAGTTCAAGCCCTTTCATATCCTGAGAGTCTAGATTCAAAGAGGGTTGGAAGGCCTAAAACTCCACTTACACCAAGTCCTACATTGTCTGCACCAGGAGTAGTTCATCACATCTTTCACATTCATCTTTTATTGATCAAGAGTCACGTTCTACATACAATTCATTTCAATAACCCAACTATCAAGAACAATCTTTAGAGTCTGTTTTTTTTCAGTATCTGCTATAGTTATTCAGCCTGAACCTATAACTACATTACCACCTCTGCACACTCCATTTACTCCTCAGTCAGGTTCGACATATGCTGGTAATCAAGGTTCAGTAAGTTCAGGAGCAAATATGGCAGCACCTACATTTTCTATGAATAGGTATGCACCTATTCAATTACCACAATAGTTGAATCAAATGCCACAAGAATACTTGAAGATTCTTCCTCATTTCACAGGGGAGGGTGAAAAAACAGCAGAGAATCATATATCAGTATTTTGTAGTTTCGTAGGAAACCTAAATTTTGAACACCTAGATGTTGTTGTAAGACTTTTTGTCCAATCCTTGGATGGAGAAGCAAGAAAATGGTTTAAAGGGCTTCCTAATAACTCTATTAGAACATGGGAAGAGATGGAGTGCCTATTCACCCAGAGATGGGGAGAAAAAAGAGACCATGGGTATTCACTCACAGAGTGTAATGTTATCAAGAAGAAATATGATGAAAGTGTTGTTGAATTCATCAGAAGGTTTAATAAATTCTACAATAGTCTTCCAATGAATATTAAGCCCCCTCCAGCTGGTGCAAAACTAACTTTTGCAAGGGCTTTTGAATCAAATTTTGGATTTACATTGAGGAAGAGGAGATCCCCAACCCTTGATCAAATCCAAAATAATGCATTAAAGATAGAAGCAAATCTACTGGCTGTAGGTAAAACACCAGAGTCACAACCTATCCAAGATAAGAGAAAGGCTAAAGTAGAATCCTCTCAAAGTCAAACATTGGAGGATATGAGTAGTGTAATTAAAATTTTGTCAAATAAATTGATTAAATTAGAGTTGGAAAGTAAGAATTCTCAGAGGCAAGCAAAACAGAACATAAATTTTAATCCTCAATATAGAAGACAACTTATGCAAATTTTTCAGAAGGAGAGAAAAGATCAAGATCATATCCAAGTACCACTATATATAGACGCAGATCCTGATGAAATACCAGAGCATTCCAGGGACCATGATGATTATATTTCCACAATGTATGGAGTAGATGAAGATGAACTAGGTGCTGAGGGAGAATATTATGAATATGCTAAAACAGATTCCATTTATGATGAGGATGAAATTTATGAGTATTGGAAGTAGTTTTCTGAATTTATGCAGGCAGAACTACATAAGAAATATGACTTGAGATCAAGGAAAATGTCTAGAAGTCAAGAAGAAGGTGACCAGCAAGTTCCATCTCCCTTACAAAAGGCGACTCCACAAGAACTGCGTCCTACAAAACAAATGAATAAAGGAAAGCAGCAGCATAATACAAGTAGCAAGACTCAAATGCTTCAAGGTGAGTCTTCTCAAGACAAAAGTGAAAAAAATCCCTTTAGAAAAACTTGTTTACATTCCACAAGAGATTTCAGTCATGAAGAGAGGTGAAGATGAAAATGAAAGGAATACTAAACAAGGTCATGTGTTTAGTCTAACTAAATAATTAGAGAAAATCAGAATTCAAGTGCCTCTCACAGAGTTAGTTAAAACACCAGTTTATCAAAGAGAGATTGTTGAGTTTACCAATCTAAGAGAGAATGCGAATGTAAATGACACTGTGAATCTGCAAGAAGATAAACCAATAGTAGTTTTTGGTCCACATATGGAGGAGCTAAACCTACAAGTCACTAAACCTTACAGGGACTTGTATTCTTTTGATTCAAATAAAGTCAAGTGTCTGGAGGTCATTAAACATATGGTGGTGTCACTAGCCCAGATCCTAGCTAGAAGCTTGGTAATGGATGTAGTGGTAGCAGATATCCCTGCTAGGTTTGTAATGTTGCTATCTAGGTCACGGGGAGAAACAATGGGTGGTGTTTTGAAGCTAGATTTTACATATGTTGTTATACCGATTTTGGGTGGGGAAAAAAGGAGGTTGTACAGAGAAACTAGATTTGTAAAAACAATTACAAAAAATGGAGCAAGTAATTCAACTATATATAGTCAAGAGAAAGATGATTTTTCTTGCTTCGTGTTGCATGACAACGTAGAGTTGGTTGAAGATAACCAGAGGCATCTTACTTCAGCCAGTGTAAATACAGAGCTGCAATCAGAAGGGGTGTGGAAGTGTTTTTTTTATGGAGCTTATTCTAAGGAAGGAACAGGTGTTGATTTCCTTATAATTGCACCTGGAGGTAATATGTTCCCTTTTTCTTTTAAATTGGAGTTTGAAGAAACAAACAATGTGGAAAAATATGAGTCCTTGATCATTTCTCTGCAAACAACAAAACAAATGGGAGTCAAGTCAAAATTTGTCTTTAGAGATTCAGAACTAATTATAAAGAAAATAAAGAACCATTATCAAACAAAACACCCTAGGCTTAGGGCATATAGAAATGAAGTGTGGGATTTAGTTGAGAATCTTTTTGATGCTTTCAATATTCAGTTCATTCCAAGGGATGGAAACAGATTGGCATACTCTTTGATTGTGGCTGCTTGTACTTTTAGTCCTCCTATTAATCCAAAGCTGAGAAATGAGGTTGAAATGAGACACAGACCTTTTGTTCCTAATAATATAAAGCATTGGCATATTTTTTAAGATGATCAGCAGATTAAAGAATTTTTTACTATGGTTGAATATTTTTAGGGCACAGAGATTAATCAGGATGAATACGAAGCAACAGAAGGTGTGGAGGTAAGTGGTTTGAAAAATTCCATAGTTGATTAAAATATTATTCAATTGAAAGATAATATGCTGCCAAGGGGGCTTGTCCCTCTTGAAAGTATTTTTAACTCTAATGATGTAGCTGTTGGTTTAGAGAAAATTCCAAAGGATGAGCAGATTCAAGATCACAATATTGGAACTCAGGAGGAGCCTAGGTTAGTCAAATTATTCAATGGATTTCCATCTAATTATAAGGAGAGATATATTAAACTTTTCAAGAACTACGTTGATTTTTTTGCTTGGTCCTATGAGGATCTTAAAACATATGATGTAAGTATTATTCAGCACAAGATTCCCTTGAAAGAGGGGATTAAACCATTTAAGAAGAAGCTCAGACAGATAAACCCTCTTCTTTTACCATTGATCGAGAAAGAATTCAAAAATTTGCTTGATGCCAAGATTATAGTTCCACTCAGGGACTCTAACTGGGTGGCCAATTTAGTGCATGCAAGGAAGAAGAATGGAGAGATAAGGCTATGTGTAGACTTTAGAAATCTCAACAAGGCTTCTTTGAAAGATAACTATCATTACCTAAAATGGATCATGTGCTGTAGAAGGTAACATGATCATTCAGGATGTCAATGCTGGATGGGTTTTCTGGATATAACTAGGTGGCCGTGGATAAAGAAGATCAAGAGAAGACTGCACTCACAACTCCTTGGGGAACCTTTATATATGCTAGAATTCCTTTTGGGTTGATGAACGTAGGTGCTACATTTCAGAGGGCTATGGACATTACTTTTATGCGAGATAAGTTTGTAGTGATATATTTGGATGAGACCACTATTTTCTCTAAGTTTGATGAGGAGCATCTAGACCATATAAAAAAAGACTTTTGAGAAATGTAGAAGATTTGGACTTTCCTTGAATCCTAAGAAGTCCATTTTTTCTCTGAAAGAGGGAAAACTGTTGGGGCATATTGTTTATAGAGATGGAGTGAAGATAGATCTAGAAAGACTACAAGATATGCAGAAAATATCCCTGCCCAGGAGTAAGAAGTATATTCAGAAGTTTCTGGGAAAGATAAACTTTTTAAGGAGGCTTGTGTCCAATTATGCAAAGATTGTAAAAGAAATTACTAATATGTTGAAGAAAGAGAATGAAGTATATTGGACCAAGGAAGCCAGAGATTCATTCTCCAGGATTAAAGAAGCATTGAAAGTTGCTCCAGTCCTAACAAGCCATGATTATCAAAAATATTTCCAAGTTTTTTCGTTTGCATCACCTAATTCAATAGTTGTTGTTTTGTTGCAGAAAAATTATGAAGAAAAGGAGCAGCCAGTTGCTTTCTTTAGAAAGATTCTCGGAGATTCTGAACTAAAGTATAATATTCTTGAAAAACAGGTATATGATTTGGCAAAATCCCTAAAGGCCTTCATGACTTATGTACTACAGTCATAGATCATTGCTTATGTGCCAAATGTTACGGTAAAGGATGTCTTAGTCCAAAGCAATGTAGAAGGCAAAAACGGAAAATGGATAGCCAAGATCCAAGTATGACTTGGACATAAAGCCCACAAAGTTGGTGAAAGGGCAAGGATTGGTGAAGATGTTGACAGAGTAAAATTTTTATGCATTGGGAATCAACTTGCTAACACCTGTGAATGAGGTGGCAATTGAAAAGGTGAAGAAAGATCATACTCAGGTATGAAGATCAGGTATAAGTTTTTATGTTCAAAATGGTACAAGCACATAGTCCATTATTTGTGTTTCCTCTCTTGTCCTCAATATTTGGATAGAACAAAGTATAGAGCATTAAAGATCAAAGCCCATCCATATGTGATAGTTGAGGGCAGATTGTATTGGAAGGATCCCGTAGGAATTTTGTTGTTATTTTTAACAGAGGATGAATTTACAGAGACCATTAAGGATTATCATGATAAGTTCTGTGGAGGACATTATAGTTGGAAGACTACTTCACATAAAATCCTCCAAGCAGGGTTTTATTGGCCTACTCTATTTGGTGATACATATAAGTTTGTCAGAAGCTGTCAGAAGTGTTAGCTTTTTGCTGAGAAGAAGAGGTTAGCTCCATTTCCTCTGATGCCAGTCTTCATAGAAGAACCATCCAGACAATGGGGATTGGACTTTGTTGGAGATATTAATCCACCTTCAAGTGGACGGCACAAGTGGGTTCTCACAGCTACTGATTACTTCACAAAGTGGGTAGAATCTATACCCACTAAGAGGGCAAATGACCAGGTGGTGATGAAGTTCTTCGAGGAGAATATTTTTAGCAGATTTGGATGCCCTGTCAAAACCATAACAGATAATGCTCAAGTCTTCAATTCAAGTAAGTTTATTTCTTTTTGTAAAAAGCATAATGTAATTTTGTCTCATTAAACAACTTGTCATCCATAGGGAAATGGATTTGCTGAATCCACTAACAAAACTTTGATGAAGATCCTTAAAAAAACTATTGCAGAGAACCAGAAAGACTAGGATTCTAAGTTAAAGTTTGCTCTATGGGCTGCTAGAGTGACTACAAGAAGGTCCATAGGTAAATCACCTTTTGAGTTAGTGTATGGAACTCAAGCCATGTTCCCAAGCCAACTTGTGAAGCCTGTGATTGCAATGATTCAGGAGGCAAAAGAAGAGCCCAATGCTATGATAAAAATAATGAATAAGGTATTGGAGTTGAGTGAAAATAGGGATAAGGTAAGAGACAACTTGATCATGTATCAATCAAAGATGAAGATTATTTTTGATAGAAAGGCTAGAGAGATTGACTTTAAAATTGGAAACCTGGTATTAAGGTGGGATACTAGAAGAGAAGATAAGGAAAACATGGCAAGTTTGATCCTCTCTGGTATGGCCCATTCAGAATTACAAAAGCAAGGACAAATAATACATTCTTCCTAGAGAATCTTGATGGCGAATCTTTGCAGCTGCCTGTCAATGGGTAGTACCTCAAGAATTACTTCCAGTTCTGAAGCATAAGCATCCTATCATTGTAGATACTGGAGTGAACTCATTGTACAAATTCCATAGAAGTTTAATTGGCTAAGCAATATGTGACTCCATGCTCGAGTTGAAGGCACTGATCTTTGGTTCTTAGTGCTTCTGTAGCAAAAGCACTATCCCTAGGTGGAGCCAGATGTTGTAGCATCCATTATCCTTTTAATTCTATTTTCAGTTTTATTACAAAAATGAAAAAATCAAATATTTTGTTGTAGAAGAAATAAAGGGAAAAGCGAAAATTTAAAAGAAATAACTTATTTTATTTGATTGAAGACTTTTGAATGTGAGAAACCCATGAAAAGATCTAGTTCGTTCAATCAACAAGCCATAGATCCGACGGTAATCACGCGGTTAACTAGAACAGGGTTTATTTCGGAAATCGGACACAATGATGTATGAAATACAGTTTAATTCACTAAATTCCAGGCCAATCGTAGCCATCCATCGAAAGAGATGGGATCTGACAGATATCACATCAAAAATTAATCAGCTTTTATCTTTAAAATCAAACCCGATAAATCATTAACTGGCAGTTTTATTTCTTATCGAGTCTGTATGGGAGTCAAAGGGGTGTTGAAAAAATGGACACGATAAAGTTTTGTTCACATAGGTTTAAAGTTTCGTGAGTTCTGAGGCATCGAACCATCCATTGAAGGGGTGATCAGATGGTGATCGCGTATAGCTCAGGCGGACGCGATAGGTTTATGAACCAGAGTTTTAATTCTTTGAGTTCCGTGGTAACCAAAGGTTTGCCATATTCTCTGTAAATTAATCAATTTCACTATTTTAGCAAAATTACCAAAGTTAGAGGAAGATGACTAAAATTCCAAAGGAAAAGTGATTGGTCAGGTTTCTTAGTGTTTTCGCCAATCAGAACACTCTCGATATATGTGTGGGCCCAATTTCATGCATGGAGTTCTTGTAAAGTTGCAGTTTGTTGTGTAAAAATAGTATAACTATCACCAAGACATCTACAAGGTTACAACTTGCAGAATAACACTCAGACCACGTACTCCAGCCACCGATTCGAACAGTGAATAGCCATTAGCTACTAATTTTTGTTACTTCCTTTTATTTTATTTTCTTGAGAATGAGGTGTATTTTACCCTCTATGTAATATTTTGTAATAACTTTTACTTTAAACATTTAGGAGAATAGTTAAGTAGTTTGACAGTTTTGGTGATTACCAACTATATCATAATGTATAAAAAGAGGAAAATTTACAGAGAAGGGGTTCAAAAATTGGATAACCTAGAAACTAGACCACTAAATTCCTGATACAATTGTTGATTAATGAAAGAATCAGAAGTTTTCCATACATTGTTGGGTATGATTTTGTGACTTCTATGTTATGTGTCATCAAATGTTTTCTTCCTTTAAGTATGGTAATGAAGCTACAGGTCCTTATTTCTTATGTAAATGAAGTTAAAATCCATTAAAAGAGCTCTCCTATACTTGAAGTTCCTACCTCTACAATTCTTCTAAGTTATAGATAGTACATTTTGTGTAAAACAACATATTGTCTATGACTTCTTTAAGCTTTCTTCATTCATCATTTATATTCACTAATCAAATGGCATTCTAATATTTTCATGTCACCTAAGTATTGAGGGTTTTTAAACCAAGTCTTTTAGGTCCTTCATTTGAGAATACCACATACAATTACATGACAAACAAGTGACAACAATTATAAACATTAATGTCTTAAGCACAATTTCCACACAACCAGGAAATTGGTTTCTTAAGGTACAACAAATACCAAGAACTATTTCCCACCAAGTTTTCATAAATGAAGGGTATACCAAGAGACCTAGGAGTTATGAATATTCCCCTTAATCCTAATGCGAAGCCATTCAAACAAAGACCTTACAAGCGGAACCCGAAGTATAAGGAGAAATTAAAGATAGATCTTGATAAGATGATAGTAGCAAGAATTATTGAACCTGTAGAAGAATTAGAATGGGTGAGTCCTATGGTGGTGCAAGAGAAGAAAAATCAAGGGGAAACCAAGATTTGTGTTTATCTAAGGAAGTTGAATGATGCATGTTTACATGACCCCTTCCTTACCCCTTTAACAGATGAAGTTCTAGACAATGTAGGAGGTCAAGAAGCTTACTCATTTACATATGGATTTTCAAGTTATCATCAGATTATGATTGCATCTGAAGATTAGCATAAGATCAAACTTTCTATAGAATGGGGCTCATATCAATACATGGTAATGCCTTTTGGATTAAAGAATGCCCCTACTATATTTTCTAGAGTGGTGGTTGCAGCTTTTAAGGAATATATCCACAAAGTTTTAGAGGTATATTTTGATAATTGGATAGTATTTGGGTTGCTAAGAAAACATATTGGAAGTTCAACACTTATGCTTGATAGATGTAGACAATATCATATCTCTTTGAACTTAAAGAAGTGCATATTTTGTGTACCCTTCGGCATATTTTTGGGACATATTTTTTGCAAGCAAGGATTAATGATGGACCCTCCTAAGATTACAATCATTGTGAATTTTCCTCCACCTAAGACAGTAAGACAACTTTGCACTACATTGGGACATACTGGGTATTACAGGAAATTCACCAAGGGGTATGTGCAAATCATTGTGCTTATGGATAAATTGTTAAGGATGGATGCAACTTTTCAATGGAATAAATAATGTCACAAGAGCCTCAAAATATTGAAAGAAAAAATGGTAGTTGTGCCTATATTAGTGTTCCCTTATTGGAATAAGGAATTCCATGTTCGCATGGATGCCCCTTGTGTAGCTTTGGGAGTAGTAATGGCACAACTTGGTGCAAGAGAAATTGATCATCATATAGTTTTGCAAGTAGAAAGTTATCTAGAGCATAAAATAATTACACCACTACAAAAAGGGAAGGACTAGCCATGGTATACACTTTGCAGAAATATAGACACTATTTACTAGGATCACACTTTAAAATGTTTACAAATCATTCCGCACTGAAGTATTTGGTTAATAAGACTGTCTTAGGAGGAAATATTTGCATATGGTTACTGTTATTCTAGGAATATGACTTTGAAATCATTGTTAAACCAAGAAGATTAAATGCAAGACCTGATCATTTGTCAAGGTTGGAAATAGGGGAAGAACCAACCAGCATAGAGGATAATCTCCCTGATGCACAATTATTTGCAATCAAAGTTGCAAATGACCGTTTTGTAGATATAATTCAGCGTTTTACCACGGGGATGGATCCTTTAGAGTATACTATGCAACAAAAGAAAGAATAAGTGGTTAAGGTAATTGACTTTTCATTAATAGCAGGATAGTTATATAAGATGGGACTAGATGAAATATTGCAAAAATTGTTCCTGAACATGAAAGATAAATTATTCTAGCAGAAGCTCATGATGGCGCAGCTAGTGGACACCATGCAGGAAACGATACTACACAAAATATTTTGAGAGTAGGATTGTTGTGGCCTACACTACATAAAGATGTGAAGGAGTATTGCATAACATGTGATATGTGTCAAAGAACAGGAAAACCTTCAAGAAGAGATGAGATGCCATTGGTACCACAAGTTACACTGCAGGCCTTTGATAAGTGGTCCATTGATTTTTTTGGACCTATCAACCCACCTGGAAAGAGGAATGGTGCGAGGTACATAATTACAGCAATTGATTACTTAACAAGATGGGCCAAAGCACAACCAGTAAGGGACTGCAGCACAAAGACTTTTGTGAAGTTTATTTTTTAGTATATATTGTCTAGATTTGGATGTCCAAATATTTTGATGAGTGACCAAGGTTCCCACTTCCTGAAAAAAACTATTGAAGCATTGACTGAGGAATTATATGTTTATCATCAAAAGAGTACCCCTTATCACCCTTAGGCTAATGGAAAATTAGAAGCATTCAATAATATTTTGGAGAATGAATTGACTAAGTTATGCAATGTGAATAGAGAGGATTGCGACCTTAGAATCCCAACAGTTTTATGGGCATATAGGACCACATGTAAAAACTCGACAGGTCAGACACCCTTCAAGTTAGTTTATGGGAAAAAGGTTGTGATGCCCATGAAGTACATTGTGCTTAGCTTGAGGATTGCAAATTTTACAGATATGGAAAACCCTCATATAATGGAGGAAAAAATGTCGCAGTTTCTTTCTTTGTAATAAGACAAATTTATAGCAGGATTTCATCAGCAGGTATAGAAAGCAAGAGAAAAGGCCTGGCATGACAGACATATTAAGTAGAAGAAGTTCCAAGTATGAGACCTTGTTCTCCTCTACGATAGTAAGTTTGTAAAATTTTCAGGAAAATTCAAGATGCATTGGTTGGGCCCATATGTTATCAACCATATTATTGATGGAGGCGCAGTTGAATTAGCAAAGTTAAATAGATAATTAATTCAGGCAAGATTAAATGGAAGCGGGTTGAAGTTGTATAGGGATAGCCCTTCCCTTACAACTTCTCTCCAAAGAAGAAGGGAGAAAATTCTTAGTGCCACTTGTAGTTGAAAGTGGGCAGTGGACTATAAACTATGTTGCAGAGAGCTTCAACATAGGAAGTTACTTCGCTACAAATTGGTATGTCGAAGTACATAGGAGTTGCAACGTAAGAAGGGTTGTTTGCTACAATATGGATGTGTCGAAGTTCGCTGGAAAAATAAAAATATAACCGTTAAAAGGGAAAGTAAACGTAATACATGTGGAAAGTTGCATTTTTTAGGGTAGATTAACAAGATCCAAGGATAGATATGCAATTAATGAACACAATCTAAACAAAATCTGGATAAAATCTAAGCTAACGATGAGGTTATAAACTTTAAATCACTATAAAAATCCACCTCCCTCCAAGATTTAACATTTTTCTTAATTGAGAGTTCGAGTGCTACTATTGTGAAGAAATTACAGAGAATTTCGACATGAACATCTTGTCAACTGAAGAATTCATTCGAATATTCAATGAAAAGGGCTTATCCGGAGTTATGGAAGCAGTAGCTGAAGTAGTAGTTGGTATGCCCACAACATCATTTGATATGCCCACAACAGCGTCAACTGTCGCAGCATCATCCCAAAAACAGTAGAGATCTCCATGGAAGAAACTGAACAAGGAGTAGAGAAAAATAAGAAACAAGATAAGAAACTTATTGAATAACCTGAAAAAATTAGAGATACTAAGGAAGAAACGGAGGTGTAGATGGAAACAGGCACAACATTTCCATCACCTCTCCCACCGTTTATTCTACCGAGAAAATTGAATGCTAAACCAGTGAAAGACTTAAAGGATGTGAAGTTTGGCACTTCATACCCCTATTGCCAGAGGAAGTACCATTTACTAGGGAATTACTTGGGAAAATACCACACCTAAATTTCACAGACTACGACTTCAATGACAGGTAGAAATACCCACAGTTTGCACCAGACCAATATTTGAAACAAGTGAACTACCCAGAGATCAGAGTGATGAGTTTAGAACCATATAACTGGGCAAATGGAATGGCGCAGTTAGGTTTGATGAACATGTTGAATGTGTTTTACTTCAAAAAAAGTCTGGGGAGCACTACTTATGTGCGAAAGATGCTCATGATGGTGCACAATGGATGATTATGGATTGGAAATAAGATCCCTATAGATCCAATGTTGATTTAGAGAATCACCAGACTACCGTATCACAGGTCGAACTCCGCGAAGGAATTCATTGGAAAAGATCAAGACCATGCCATAGCCGACAATATGAAGAACAAATTCAGTCTAGCAAAAGGAAAGAGGGGATATGATATAAACCCAATCATTGACCAATAAGTTCACTTCGCAAAACACATATTGGTTGGGAAGATCATGAAAAATTGTTGGGTTAATGAAGTCCCTACATCGGTAGTTTCATTAGCTGCGCAGTGCATAAATGGGTTTCAATACAACTGGGTTGAATACCTTTGGAAACAATTTTTGAATGAATTCCGCGAGGTCTAGGAAAAAGGTACAACATTTCATTATTCATGGTTAATTTGATTGTAACAACGCTAGCATGGAAAAAATCAAAGGATTTGCAGTTCCCTTCGGTAGCTTCCGATGTTTGTGACGCCACGTGGTATGTCTCATTGTGGTATACCACCCAACCGTCACGAGCAATGGAGAACAAGATTCTTTTCATGTTATATCACATGGATTTTCATATGTTGGTGAACCAGCACCCTCGCCTGTCACCGAGCCTATACAAACAATATAGAGTTGTTGCGAAGTTTAAGGCTGATTTCCACAAATTATATATACAAGCTCATAGGGACACCAAGAATAAATGGCATCCTCTTCCATACTTAGTAACAGAAGATGGTCTCCTCGCACAAGTACAACAGTGGCCCATAGAATGGGATTGCGCCATAGGTAGAGCTAGAAGATAGTATAACAGAGGAGGATACCTAGCAGCATGGTGAAGTGAGTGGAAAGGAAAAAGATAAGGATGATCGGGAATCAAAGGAGGAGGAGCAACATGATGAGGGTCACCACAATCCTCCTAAAGGAGATGAAAAGAATAAGGAGTCTGAAAAGACAGAAACAAAACAAGCTATGGCAGAAAAGAAGAAGGGACAAGGAGAAGATGCCATGAAGATCAAGAAGAAGTAGAAGGTGTATAAGATGAAGGATATCATGCCAATGGTCCTTAATGATGGGGACCTAGAGAAAATTAGGGATATAATTCAAGAGGTGATAGTAGAGTCATGAAATAAGTGGGAAGATCACTATAGCGCACTTCTCGCAAGTGTGCGGGAGCAGATTGCAGAACTTAAAATTTTGGCATAGCTAGTTAGACAACCCGCGCAGATAATGGAGAGGATTGGAGAAGAAAGGAAAATAGAGCCTACACTTTTAATGAGGGTAGCGCCAACACCACCTAGAGCACTACAGTCTGACTCCATCGAAGTACAGCAGCAAGCAAAAGGGTTGAAGCATGTCAACATGAACATCGTAGCAGTACCATCGCAAAGATTACATAAGCTGCATTTCAAGATAATAGATGAAATGAAGTTGCGCGAAAAACACACTTCGTAGTTGAACATTCAGGTAGAAAAAGAGTGGGATTTTCTACAACAGAGGCTCGACCAGATGATTTAGGAGAGGGATCAAGAAGTTCAGTAGAAACATAAGATCAAGGAGGTGATTGAAGCAACATGTAGAAAGATTACAGACCTTGATGTCCAAGAAGAAAAGCCAGTAGAGGAAAAGGTTGTGAAGCTCAACCTTGCAGTGAAAGGATATAAGGAAAAGATCACTACAGTACATTTTAAATATGAAATTCAGATCAATGAGCTAAAAATGAAGCTGCAACCAACCATACCATAGGAAGTACGGGAGTAGAGGGAGACTCACCTCAAGGTTGCAATGGCCATCATCTCTGCAGCAATGGTAGACTGTGGGAAACTTTTAGAGGAGAGTTCAAAAATTCGGACTTCGCTGCAAGAAGATACAAATGTAAAGAAACTATATGAAGACATTCAGCAAAGGCAACAGTAGTTGGAAGAGATTTGAGTAATTGCGAAGACCTTACCAATCTCACAGAAGCTCGCCAAAATCAATGAGGGAAAGGCCCTTAAGAAGAAGATTGAGGAACTAAAGAAGGAAGAACAGGTTTTAATAGAGAGGACTCAACCATGGGACGATGAGACTCTCCAATTATCACAGACAGTAGATGATAAGCTTCAAGAGCTTCGATAAAGGGAGATAACGATGGTGCAGAAGGATGCAGAACATGTGACAGAAGCACTACTGAGAGAGGTGCACAATGAAGCAAAGCAATTCACAGAGGCTTTGTAGTAGTTCAACAATACTTACAATAGTATTGCAGCAAAAATCAGAGGCAAAGTAGCTAAGTAACTTGGGACGAGTCACATGTGAGTATTGGGGGCCTGATGGGTGCAACCTAACTTGGCCTAGTTTTTGGAAAAGACTTCACGTTTTGTGGAGTAAATTTGACCACACAGTGGAGCAATTTTGAATATATTGTGTGGTATAACGGCTTCGGGATAGGGCGAAGCCCCTTATTTTTGTAATAATATAAAAGATCAATGGGTTTTGGGACCATAGTTGCTTGTTTTAGGGAGTCCATTGTATTTGGACCATGGTATTGTAACGATATAACCCTTGATGTAATAGTATATATAGGGTCAAATAATAAGAAAAAAGATAGATCGTTAAGATCCATATTTGTGTTATGGTTGAATTATTGTGATCTGTAGTTTGGAAAAGAAGGTAAGGCTCTACAGCTGAGTGCGCAGAGGCCTAAGTCTACAGCTAAGTGCATAGATGACCTGCAGCTTAGTGTGCAGGTCAAGATATATTTGTTGTACAAGATTTCTTATTATAAGCAACAGTTCCTGTGGACATAGCCCACATTTGGGTGAACCACGTAAAATTTATGTCTTCATGTGTATATTTTCTTATTATCTGTTGTAGCATAATAGCTTATTATAGTTTCACTTTATTTCAATACAGTGATGATTTATGGCTTTATATGATATATTTAAATGATGGATGTAATGTGGCGAAGTAATGTATGAATTTTAAGTGTAATAAAACGTAATAATACCACATATTCGCATCCCTCAAGGGTACAAAAACCTAGTTCTACATCCTCCCATAGTCACTTTGAGTGAGACTATGATTTGCTTGCAATTCGTTGCCGAAAGGATCGGTGATTAAGGGTTTTGTGGTGTGCAGTATATATCAAACCTGGGTCAGCCCAAACCAAGCTAACATAGGTGGAAGGAAAATAAAATGTATCTAAGACATTTAGATGAATTACATGTAGCTTGAAATAATTTGTGACAAAGCACAATGGATACATACTCAATGATTATAGGTTCTATACCAAAGAAAATAGAAAAACATATCCTCCAAAAAAATTAATGTGTGAAGTATAAGGCTTGTCTATTTTTTCACTTCATCATATTAGTGTTTGAGATCCAATCTAAAATGCCACTATTTTTGGAGTGAGCAAAACAATAATTGAATTGGATCAATTTTGTATGAAGTATATATCTTGTTCAAATGTGATCAAGTTTATGTACACACTAAGGCATGGATTGAAATTAATGATTTAGGTTCCAAATTAGCGAATTTGAATTGATTCTTGAGTCAAAAACATTCACAAAATGATCTATTTGTTTTTTCATTGTATGATGTCATAAGTGCCTCCTATAATAGTGGATCAAAATACTTTCTAAAATAACATAATGTGAGATGAATGCCTTCATACTTGTTCATATAATGGGTGTTTGAAGGATATTCAAAGCCACGTAGGTGTCATATGCTTATATTTAATAACCTATCTACAATAAACATTGCCTCTAAGAAGATTCTAAAGAGTTAACTACATGTGCCTAATGGAGATATCCTTCAAATGACACACCATCTTTGCGGACCCAAATCTAGTTCATCTTGTTGACTTTCTCCTTATGTTACATAGCTATGTACCATATCTTTTCATATGCAATGCTTTCCATAAAGTGGTGTCAAAACTAAACCTAGAATCAACTCTAGATCATTGATGGGGAATCAAATATATCGATTAGTTGAATATGCATATTTTATATCATAATATAATCATGCAACTAGTGGAAATGATATAATAATGACTTAGACTATGATGCCTTCTTGCTACTAAAAATGAAAAAACTATCATGAATGATACTATCACCATTCATGGACCTTTATGCTATCATAATTCTATGAAAAAAAACTTCTTTTCTAGAAATAAATGATAATTTACCCAAAATTCATCACACTTCCACCTTTCTAATACACTAACTATAAAAATTTGATTTCCTTCATGGTGGCATTTTTTATCCCAAGTTTTCCTACAAGACTTGTTATTTGATTATGAATTATTGTTGAGGAGTGAAAAAAGCCACCTAGTGGTTCATTTCATTACCCAATGAAAAATCACATGTTTTACTATCCAAGTGCTTTAGAATAATTACTTATAAATATTTTGTGGTTTTGTAAATGTGTGGAATAAAAAACCCATGAATATTGACCAGTAAATTTGATTTCTTTCCAAGCTATGTTTTGGTGTGTAACAGTACATTTTCTATGTTTGATTATTTTTTTTCCACATTTGATCCCAAAATGTGATATCGATGCCAAATATTGATGTTAGATGGGGCATCCACATTGTGCATACTTGAAGGATTGTTTTTTTTCTCTTATTGGTGTTTCTCATTAATGGGGGCTACACAAAGACTAGGAATGCTAAGTTGTTTGTATTGGAGGTTGAAAGGAGGAAGTGCCAATTGTAGAGAAGTGCATCACCTTGATGAAAAGTTTCTTGGAAGGAGAATAGGAAGTGGAGGTGAAGTGTGAAGACTTTGTATTGTTGGTGGTGTCAAGGTTGGTCCTTTATGATGCTAATCTAGTGGTTTTTGTATTTCCAGAACAATTGAAGACATGGACGTTAGTGAATTCATTGTACCAATACCTTATGTTGAACATATTAAGCTCTCAAGTGTTGGAGGTAGGATAATAATTTCCTTTGATGGTTTATGCTCTAAAAAATATGCAAATGCATGCAAAGGATGATCAATGGAACTCGCAACAATACAAGTAGTAAAGGATGGCTCTTCAACTTTCACTATTTGGTAATCTATCTATGGTATATCATATATATTAAAAACACTAAGGCTAAGAAGGTACTCTAGAGGTTTTCTTTTGTACAATATGAAGGTGAATAATTTATTTATGTTGGAGAAATCAATTTCCAAGTAGCATGCCAGTAAAACTCTTAATCTCATAAGATTTACACATGAAGTTTTTTTTGTGTATGTGTTTTCTAAACCAACTTAGCACTAGCCTAAATTGTAAAAGTACAAAGGAGGTTGTGTGTATAGAATGGAAAAGATAATGAATACACAAGTTGAGGTAGAGAAATTCAATGGGAAGAATAACTGTGAGCTATGGAATCTCAATATGTTGGATTTGTTTGTGCAACAAGGATTGCACAAGGCCTTAGATGGAAAGAGAAAGAAATCAATGGGCATGTTTGATGAAGATTAGGAAGATTTATATGTGAGAACCCTCAACACTATTAATTTGTGTCTAATAGACAATGTCATTTTCAATATCATTAGAGAGGAAACATATTCAGGCCAATGCAGTAGAATGGAGGGCCTCTATATGATGAAATCCTTGAAAACCCGAATCTACTTGAAGAGGAAACTATATAGTCTATAAATGAAAGGAGGTGCCAAATATTTTGATTGTTTGAATTTTTTTAATACACTTATGTGCTAGTTAAATAGCATGGATGTAAGGATTCATGAGTAAGATAAGGAAATGACATTATTGTTTTCATTACCTAAACCTTGGGATCATATAATCATTTCGATTTCTTTAGTACAAATAACTCTATTGACTATGATTATGTTGGGGGAGCATTATTGTTTGAGGAGGTGTGAATTAAATATAGTATAGAAACCTCCACACTGAAAGAAATGGTAGCTAGATGTAAATATAGAGAAACAGAGAGACATCAAGAGGTCCATTAAGATCTAAGTCAAATTCAAAGAATGCTAAAGTCAAATTTTTGTATTGCAAAATAACTAGGAATCTCAATAAATATTGTTGGAAGAGACAAGAATCCAAGACTCCAAGATGGAAGCAAATTAGGTTCAATTAGTTTCAAGTATGGTTGATGAAGTCTTATCTATCTGTAATGACTCCCAATTGCATGAATATTGGTAATTGGATTATGGTGTTTCACATCATATATGTCCACATAACAGTTGATTTTCCTCGTATCAAAATATTTATGGTAGTTTTTTTCTTATGGAGAACATTGTGTCTTGTAAGAGTGTTGGGTTTGGGAGAGTTAAAATTAAAAAAAAAAAGTATGGTATTTTAAGGACATTGACATAGGCAATACATGTACTTAAGATTAAAAGGAATTTAATTTATTTGGGAGATTTTGGTTTTGGAGGTTACAGTTTTACAAGTTAAGGTGAAGCTTTGAAAGTGTTGAAGGGCATTCTAGTGGTTATGAAGGCTACACAAATAGGAAAACCTTTTACAAGTTGGAAGGAAACACCCAAATAAATGATTATTGATGGCATCTAAGTAAAGACATGGAACAACCATAGGTAGTTATTCAAGATCACAACAGAAGATTTTGATCCAACTCAAGAAGCCATTGTATGGCCTGACGTAGTGTTCAAAGAAATTGAACAAGAACTCCTTCATAGCGATCCAAAATCTCACTAGAAGTGAGTATGAACATTGTGTTTCAAAAATTTAATGGCATATACATTATCGTAATGTTATATGTTGACAATATGCTCGGTGCAAGCATCATTGAGATTAATATGTCAAACAATAAATTGACTAGGGATTTTGTTATGAAGGGTCTATGAGCAACAAATCAAATTTTGGACATTGAAATACACATAGACAAGAAAATGCTAAGCCTTATTTATCATAATAGAATTATGTGGAATGTGAAACTTGTAAGTATTCCTTTTGCTTCCATTTTAAGCTTTATTCAAGGTTATGTCCTAGTAGTAGTGAATAAAAGAGTTATATCTCTTGCGTACGATATGCCAAGGCAATAGGATGTTTAAAGTATGTGATGAAATATTTCACATCAAGTTAGTGTTATCAATACATACATGTAAAATGTAGGTATAGATCATTGGGTACAAAGAAATGAGTGTTTTGATATCATAGATGCACAAGTGCTCATTGTGTCATCTTTGATGGAGGAGGAGTATATTTTGATAGGATTGTTACTCAATAAAGTTGTGACACAAATGTATTCCCCTTTTCTTACAAGAAATATGATGAATTGACTTGGGAAGGGTATCATCAAATTGTTGTCAAGGTGGAGATTGTTGAGTGGTGAGAATAATTTCTTGGTAGTTCATTTTCTTTCTCAACAAACATCCATGTCATTTAGTTGCCTAGCTTCTTTAGAATAATTTCTTATAAGTATTTTGTGGCTATGTAAATATGTGTAATGACAATCCCGCAAATATTTAGCAATAAAATTGAATACTTTCCTTGAGTTTTATGTGTAACAGCGTATTCTTTCTATTTAATTTATGTTCTTCCATATTTGATCACAAAAATTATGACCAAATGTTTACTAAGATTTTGGGTCAATTTTGTGCACATGGGAAAACTTGAAACCTTAAAAAGTTAGGGTTATCTTGATGACCAACAAAATTCTAAAATATATCACCAATGAAACCTTCATACACAATAGTGGATAACACCACTTTAAAAAGCTTATAGGTGGAAGGAAAAAAAAAACTATCTAAGACATTTAGATGAATTACATGTAGCTTGAAATAACTTGTGACAAAGCACAATGGATACATACTTAATGATTATAGGTTGTGTACCAAATGCACATAGAAAGATATACCCTCCAAAATAATGGCATTTTGGAGTGAACAAAACAATAATTAAATTGGATCACTTTTGTATGAAGTATATCTTTTTCAAATGTGATCCAAATTTATCTACTCACTAAAACATGGATTGAAATTGATGATTTAGGTTTCACATCATTGGTGAATTTGAATATATTCTTGAGTCAAAAATATTTGCAAACTGATTATTTATTTTGGCATTGTATGATGTCATAAAAAGTATTATATGTATAAGATCTAGTTGGGGATGGTTGGTACATAGTCATAACATTTCCTCCAAAGGGATTAATGAGCAATACAACACATGAACCTAATTGTGAAAGTTTATTAAAAGCTTTAAAATTTGAAGAAACAATGCACATAAACAATGAAACATAGTTGATGATGATGTTAATATACCCAAATCATGAAAGCATAAGGTTAAATGATGATAAATATAATATATTTTTCATTTAATTTTATTTCCTCAAATTTAATTTAAAAAATCAATAATTATATTTTTTTAATTTATAATTTTTTTTAATATAATATATTAATTAAATAACTCTAAATTTTCTTAATTTAAAGAAAACCCAAGGAATATTCTTTTTAAAGTAAAAATGCTTACAAAGTACCATATTTAAAATAAAATGAAACTCTCTTAAAACACCTCATATAACCTATATTAAGAAAATATAAATTTTGTTTCCGCTCATGTTTTTAGTAAGCCTAAGACAGTATGTAACTTCTCTTTGCATATGTTAATATGATTATAGGTAATATATATGAGTGCTTAGATTTTCATAATTAGAAATCATGTTGCCTATGGGAAAGTCGGTGCTTTCAATATGTTCTCAAAAAAACCAGATTTACTCTTGGTAATTTCTTGATGAAGGCTGAATAAGTTGGATTATATTAGGCTAAAAAAATACAGACTTGCTCTTGCTAATTTCTTCATGAAGGCTGGATAAGTTGGATTATATTAGTCTCTTCATAGTACAAAAGTCGGTGCAGTTTTACAGGATCAAGAGAGTTTAAACTGCACCAATCTCAACAATCTGAAAATATAGAGATGGTGACGATCATGGAGACTTTCTGTGAGATGGTGGTCTGAATTTTCTGGCCACGTCGTCTGCCTGCATGGGGAAGGAGTTGTGTCCCTTATGTCCAGAGTTGTGTATTGGGTTCGGTCCATGGTGCACTTCATGTAGAATCCGACGATCGTCAAGCCATCGTCTCGAACGCTTGTAAAGTTTTGTCTGAGAGGATAAAGCCATGGGAAAACCCTGCGTGCATTTGAGGACAATTTTCCATTAGATTAACCCTTTTCATCACACTATATATATATATATATATATATATATATATATATATATATTCAATCCGTTACCATAATGCCCAGGTCTAAATTCAAATTTGTTTACATACTGAAAAAAATCAGACTTTCAATCTATAAAGACATGAACTTTCAATATATCAAAATAGGAGAAGTATTCATATTATAAAAACAACTCCAATACTTAGAATAAATTATTCAACAGCAATGAATGCAGAAAGTGATCCGCATTCCATATTGGATTTTTTGAATGGTGTGGATGCTGGTGTTGTTGGGTTCAACCTGAGGATTCTGGTATTTGTTCATAACCTGAGGATTCTGGTATTGTGGTATTAGTTCAACCTGAGGATTCTGGTATTTGTTCATAACCTGAGGATTCTGGTATTGTGGTATTAGTTCAACCTGAGGATTCTGGTAGTGTGGTGTTTATAGTTATTGTTTAGAGTGGTGCGTTTCTTTTAAGGTTTCCTAGGTTTAAGAGGGGGAAGCCGAAGTCTTGGTCTCGACACTCTTGTATCTCTTACACACGAGAGGTTGGATCCTGGACTTTGCTCCCTGGATGCTGTAACTACCATGAAGGTTGGATTGGAAGAGGAGACGACCGTTTCAAATTTCATCTTCTGGGAGTTGGTAAGCTGGTGGAGTATTTTTTATATGCCATCTAACGATGAATGATTTGGGTGGTTGGAAATCATTTTGATAAATTTATTTTCGAATTAGAAGCTAAGTTCTGCAGCAAGTTCTACAGCAGTGATTCAATTTCAAGAGTTGATCTTAATTACTGTAATTCAATTTCAAGAGTTGATCTTAATTTCAATTGGAAGAGCATATAATGAAAAGTTAAAAGAAAATACATTTTAATTGATAATAATTGAAATAATGAAAAGTTAAAAGAAAATATATTTTAATTGACATTAATATATTATTTCTACATTTTATATTCAATCAAATTTATTTCTATTAAACAAATTAAATTTGAAAATTATGGAAATTTGTTGAACTGACAATTTTTTATGACTAAATTTGCATTTTTTTAATAATAAATTGGTTTGAGTATTTTTTTAAACCCATATTACATTCAAATTATGCATTCTCAATAATTAATATCTGTGATTTCATTCATTCTTCTAATTTTTAACTTAAAAAGTTCCAAGGACACAACACCCACCCACTAGTGTGGTTGTAGTTGATGGTTTTAGTTGATGGTTATCTCGGCTAGACGTGATATTTTGGAATTCAATTGAAATAATATTGGTCATTGGACTTGTGAGTGGGTTCATGGTACAAAACTACAGCATGGATTCCCATTGATTGTGGTTTATCGAGTAGTTGATGGTTTTAGTTGATGGTTATCTCGGCTAGACCTGATATTTTGGAATTCATTTGAAATAATATTGGTCATTGGACTTGTGAGTGGGTTCATGGTACAAAACTACAGCATGGATTCCCTTGATTGTGGTTTATCGAGTCTCCACATACAACAATAGTTTGTCTCTCAACCTTTCCAGCATCATCAGAGATGCATTGAACCTAGACATGACATGCAAATATGAGAAACCCTACAACATATGGAAACATATTGAGAAAGAGTAACAGGTTATTGATTCAATGATAGCAACATTAAACCCAACATTATCATGAACAAATAGATTACCTCGGAAGTTCACAATCCTAAGGCTTCCATCTCCATCTCTTGTAATTGGAATCCATTCTACATGTTTTTGCTAGTCAAAATCAATGCTACCATAAGGTCACAACCTAGCTAGATACAAAACATAGGATTCATCATACATCCATCTCCCCTTGAAAATATCACATTGGTGATTCCTACTAAATGAGACAAAGTTTATGGCATGGGCATGTTGGTGCCTATGCCTCCCATGGGCACATTATTAGCACTCTTGTTACCTATCCTTGGATTCGGCCTATTGACTTCTTGATGTGATAGGGTTTTTGCAACATTATTGGTATTGTATTCCACCCCAATATTACTCTCATATTTACCCAAGGAAACTCTTGAATCTTGTTGCCAATCTCTGATAATATTATATCCGAATACATTGTAAATCTTAGGATGGGAACCAAACACTTCCATCGTTGATGTATAAGCATTACAAAGACAACAAAAGCACTTATTTTTTGATATCCCACCCCTCTAATTCATTTGAACCCATCTTAATGAAAAGAGATTCTGATAAATAGGGGGGCCACCTCCCAACACAACATTATGTGGTGTCAAGCAATACATTGGCCCTCTAATTTTCCAACTCCTCTTCATTGATGGTCCCTATCCTAAATTCTTCCACCTATTTCGTTTGCTACTTTGATATAGAATTTTCCCCATAAATTGGATGTATTGTAATGCAATAAAATTCTCTTGTTATTGCCACATACACACCCTCTTACTGTTACTTCCACACATACAACAAGCCATCGAATGAATGAACGATCTTTGGTCATTGAAACAATCTTGAACAACCTAGAACAATATGCAAATCTCCCTTGTGTTGGGTAATGGATTTTGAAGTCATGAATAAGCACCACCATTGAAGGCCCATATCAAGAAGGCAGATAACATGAGAAAACCACCACTCCATTCCACCATGCTCGCAAAGCTATTACCACCTTTCTTTCCCATCTTTGTATCTACATGAGGTTGAAATTACCTATAGTTGCTCTGCAGGTCGTGAGCCAAAGCCAAATCAAAGGAAATTGCTCAATGCTAACTGCACTTTTTTGTCCTTCTCTTGATTAGCAAGATATGAATATGAAAAGCATTGGTGGAGAACATACTGAATCACTGAGTTGTGTTTGTGTGAAACTCATGAAATTTATTCAAATTGCAAAGATATAAACAAGTTAATTATGGCTCAAAATTCAATATTTATTGCTTGTAACCTAGCATGGTCGATTTATCAACAAACAATAAACCTTTTTATATAAATCTCTATAGAGTGTTTGAAGGGTATTAATACATAAGATGGTTTGGATTCTAAACTGAATTCCATGTTATTATTGTAAATGGTTTGAATCAGATAATTAAATCCCTTCATCAAATCACTAATCTCCACAACATTATGTAACCTATAATTTATCTGAAATCCTTTCGCCAAGCATTTTGTTATATTATTTAAATTTTTTAAAAACAAGTAGAAACAAAAATTAACATTTCTTTTACGCCTAATTTTTACTTCACACTTTTGGGACGTGCTAGACCCCCTTTGAAGGGCTATGACATGTTCAATTTTGAACAATGGTCTGAAGTTTTCTCATCCCTTGTAGTGTTGTCATTACTTTTCCCTATCCAACTGATTTTTATGGCATCACTTTGAATATCCACCTACCAGCTTGAGTGTTAATTCCTACATGGACGATCGAAGTTTTGGCATATGTGATATTCTAAAATATAGCTGGCATCCAGTTGTCTGCATGTAGATCGTCCTTTCTTGGTCTAGTTGTCAGCGGTTCAGGGGACTTGGTGGAAAAAGGTGTGTCAGTGTTTTTGGACACTTGGGGGCCATGCACAAGATAATGTCTCCATCATCGGAGACGTTGATCGAGATTGTTGTCCAAGTAGAACAGGAATCCCTTTCTCATCAGAAATCACTATCAGTCATCTCATCTAGACCATGGCCTATGCAAGAGGATTTTGGTGGGGAGGACCATGTTGTTGATGGTCAGTATCAGGCACAGGTGCCCACATTGATTGGTGTTATTAAGAGGAAGCAGAAGACACCAAAGGTGGTGGTGAATGAACAAACTCTTTCTCTTAGAGAAGGGTCTTTTTGGGAGAATATCGAAAGATTAAAGTAGGGGGCCTTAATGGGATGCTAACACTATCTAAGGTTGACTAGGGAATTAGTCAAAGCATGGGTGGAATCTAAATGGTTGTTGTTTTTGAATATCAACCGAAGGTGAGTATACTTTTCAATGGATGGATATGTTTTCATTTTCTCAGTGTTGAATATTTCGAGCACTTTTTACAGTTTCCTTGGGTAAAGGGTAGGGGTTTCCTAATTTTGAAAAGATGGAGGGATGGTTTTGATCCATTTAAGGAAACCCTAAGGAATAAGTTTGTATGAGCGAAGCTACCAGGATTACCCTTAGAATTTTGGAATGAATTTGCGATTAGGAAAATCACAAATCGCATAGGAAAATTCTAATATTGGGATGAGGGAAGCTTCAGGTAGCTTGATAAAAAGATGGCATGGGTCATGGTGGAGATTGATTATGGTGGGGGACTGCTGTAAAAACTAGATCTTCATTGGGGCACTTTCACTTTCAAGCTTCATATAGATCACTGGGGGTTTTATTTAGGTGTTTGCAATGTCATGAGACAGGACACCTGATGGTCGATTGTCCAACAAAATTCAATGCATCATTTTCTTTGCATGATAAGAATGCTCGTGGGACCAAAAACAATGCAACATTTCAATGCTTCACCCATTAGGTTGGCTTCGACACAGTGTTTGGATCCAAGTATTCTAAATAACCCCTATCACTTTGTTCAATTGTTGGTTTTCATGAGTCCTCGATTCATAAGATGGATAGCCATAAGGGGGTTTTAATTCGCACTAGGAGCATCCCTGATATGGTTTTGGGTTCTCCTCCACAAGAAATTAGATGCCTTGATGCCCAATCTTTGTCAATTTTACAACCACACAAATGAGAGTGGGAGTTTGCTATAGATCATTTGTTTTCCTCTCTCTTGTTTCCCCCAATGGGAATTAGGGAGTCAAAACATCCTCCTCCTCCTGGACATAGCCTTCTACTCCCTAAACAATTCTCGTTTGTTGGGGAGGAATACTTGTCGATGTCCCGTGATGAGGATATGGGGACTTCTTACCATTATGAATTATTTCTTCCAGACTCTGAAGGGGTCAGAAAAACCCGTGACACAAAATAACGTGGCGAATAGGAAGAAGAGGATGCATAAATTTAAAAAGGAATATATGTGTGATCAACTTGGTTTGACTAATCATCTTGGGTGATGGATACTTCTAGGTCACAATTTCCTTTTGATTTTGATTTCATCTCTGGGAACTTGACAATTTCTGATTTCAATGGCTCACGAGTCATTAGAAGGGATACGCATGCTTCACAGGTGCCCCCATGAAGGTTTTATCACTTAACATTCAGAGGTTCAGAGCATCCCACAATGAAACTCTCTTAAAGGCATCATCATAATGAAAAATCCCTGTGTGGTCCTCATTCAAGAGAATATGCTTCCTAGAGATTAGACCTCCAATGTTTTAATTTCAAATTTCCTTGAATGGTTTTCTTGTGCGACTAATTTCGCAGGTCACTCTAGTGGCGTAGGGGTGATGTGGAACCCTAAATTCATATCACTAAAATCATATCTCTCATGTGCATGGATTATCCTAATTGGCCTCATGTCAGGATCAAATATTAGGATGCACATCATCAACTCTTATGTCTCGTATTCTTGTTAGAGATCATACTATGAGCATGTCATCAACTCTGGTCTATGGGATTTTCCTTCCTTGATTATTGCAGGGGACCTCAATTTGACCTTGGGTATGGAGGAAATTTTGGGGGTTGGGGAAAAGGAAGATCACTTGGCATATTTTTTCAAGGATAGGTTGGCTTCCTATGCCCTTCAATACATTGCCTAAGATCTTATAGCTACAACGTGGTGGAATGGACGCATAGGGTTGGAAGGGATTTCTAAACATTTTGAATGGTTTATTATTGCTGAGTCTCTCAATATCGGCCTCCATAGGATTCTTCTATGATCATTCCCTCTTTCATTTCAGACCACCTGTCGATATTGTTGTCATGGGAGGATGTATATTTGAGGCGGACACACCCAACCAAATTTAAATCTAAATGTTTGAAGTTAAAAGGCTTTGAATCTATGGTGACAAAGGTTTGGAATCAATCAATTTCTCCCACTCCAAAGGACCATATGGGTAATATTTGTGCCAAATTACAGCCCCTAAAAAAGGAATCTCGCATATGGGCAAAGAGAAAAAGGGATCTCAATTCTACGTCTCTTTTTGTGATCAAAAATTCTCTCGAGTATTATAATGATCCCTATGATCCATTATTTTTTTCTTATCTATATAGGTCAAAAAATTGGCACTAGATGAGGAGAAATGCAAAATTCTTTTAGCACAGGAGGTTCAATGGCACTTGAAAAGTAGGGCCATCTGAGTCGTTGTTGGAGACAAAAACACAATTGTTTTTCATATGCTTGCAAACAAAAGGAGACAGGTCAATTCCATTCAGGGAAACTGAGATGAGGATGGTCATTTTTATAATACTCAATTGGATGTAGAAGATGTTATTGGTTGTCATTTTAGCAGATTATTTAATGAGTTTGCACAAGGTTTGCACAAGAGTTTTTGTTTAGGAAGATAATGTCCTTTTGGGTCAATCGATTACGAGGGAGGAATAATTTGCGATATTGAAGGATTGTGCCAAAGATTAGAGCCCTAGGCCCAATGGATGGGGGTTGGAGTTATTCATCTATTTTTTGGAACTGATGATCCTTGACTTGTTGGCAGTTATAGAAGATTCTAAGAATCTCGGCCATATTTCTAGGGATGCCACTTTTATTTCACTAATATCTAAGAGGGATAATCCAAGGACTTTTGCAAACCTCTAACCAATTTCCCTATGTAACTTAGTTTACAAGATGATTTCAAAATAATCACATCTCAGCTTAAAAAAGACCTTGTCTCTTCATATCTCGCCTGAGTAGTTTGGGTTTCTTGAAGGTTAGCAAATACAGGACTCCATTTCTATCACTCAAGGGTACTTACACGCCATTAAGGTTTGGAAGATGAAGGCATGCCTACTAAAATTAGTTTTGGTAAAAGCCTGTGATTATGTGGATTGGGAGCTCTTGATAATGTTATTACACAAAGAAAGCTTGAACCCTCGAAACATGAGATGGATTATGGCATGCATCATTACCACAAATTTCATTGTCGTCATCAATAGTTTCTCGTCTCATTTCTTCAGATATTTCTGGGTGTTACGCCAAGGTTGTGCCTTATGACATCTCCTCTTTCTTCTTGTCATTGATTGTTTGAGTCGTAAGATGGTGGATGCGAGAAACAAGTTTCTGATTTTGGGTGTGTAAGTGACAAGGCATATTGCTATCACACATTTGATGTTAGTGGATGAATTTCTCTTTTGGGGTGAGTCAAAGATGAATGAATGGTTACACATTCACAAGATTATTATGTCTTTCGATGAGGCTACAGGCCTGTATATGATCAAATCAAAGTCGATTATGATTTCTAGGGATAATGAGGATATGGTGATCAAGGATGTATGTAATTTGTTTGAGATTTATTCTAGTCATTTCAATGAGGGGTTTACATACTTGGAGTTCAAATTAAAAGCCAATAAGTATGGAATTAAGGACTAGAAATAGCTGGTAGAAAGATTCGATAAGAAATTGGTTGGATGGACACAGAGATGGTTATCTATGGGCAGGCATATGAATCCAATTAAGTCAATCCTAACACACATGTCAGTTTTCTAGATGCATTTGTTTTTGTTGTCAAAGGAGATTATCCACAAGATTGAATCTATAATGGCTAGGTTTGTATGGTTGGGTCATGAACATAGGGGGGAGATCCACTTGGTAAAATGGAAAGTTATTGTCTACCCAATCACATATGGAGGATGGGGCATATTGGACATGTTTTCTTTTAATAGATCTTTGATTATTAAAAATCATTGGAGGGTTTTGGATGGCAGTTTCATTTAGGTGCAAATCAACAAGGAAAATTACATGAATGGGGCACATTCTACAAGATGGATCAAAGATGGTGCAAAAAGAAAAACATGTTCATCATATATATGGTGCAATATGATGAAAAGTTTTCAATGACTACTTAGTTTTCCTTTTTGGGACTTTTTAATGGTGCTAGACCTACCAACATGTCAAGGGATCTCCCTGATAAGAAGTCCCAACTAGACCTCAAACCATTTGGAGTAGGAGTTCCAGCAGTAGATAGTACGGTATCACCTTGATTGCAGTTGCGTGCAGAGGTAAGTAACATGTCCTTGTTGGAAGCATGGGTGTGACCTTGCAGCAAGTCAAGGAAGATGCATGAAAGGCTCTAACACGTGAAAGGGTAGAAGAGTGTGCCCCTTAGAAGCCTATGATAACACACAGCTTGAAAGGGAACACACGAGCAGAAAGACATCTCGAGATGGAAAGTAGGATAGCCGACGATCCAAAGTGATGAGTTATACCAACAACACGCTTCGATAAGATTCATACAAACACATACAGATTAGTCCATACATACATGTGTAAATTATAGCTACATACATCATTAGAGTAACCAGGATAGTCGAACTACAATAAAAATATATGCATGAAACGTGTTGGCTCTGTTATATTAAAAGAGTTAAAGATCCAACCATACATACAACCATGACAACCACTAACCCCAATAGCAGAACATTATAGTCACTACCGCCTGCTCCTCCAAAGATATGTACTAGCTCTTCACTGTGGAGAAGCCAAGGCTTGCTACAATACACTCCAAGCTTTCTCTAAATTATACCTATCAAAAGTTTGGCTCCCAAAAGCCTATACAATAAGTTATGAGGTTCTATATATAGCAAAGGGTGGGGTGACCCTTGACATTCCCCTTTGTGACTCTTCACCTATCCTCATGACTCTTCAACTTACATATAACTATTTACATTCTACCATTGACACTTGATCTTTCACTTTACAACATGTTTACAATACATTATGCACATGTACCCATGTGAGAAAAAAATGGGCTTGAGTAAGCCATGCAAGACATCACTAATACTTGGACAGTTGTGGGAAGACTAACTCATCGACATCCTCTTGGTGATCGATGGTAGTGAATTAATGCCAAGCTTGGTAGTATGTTATGGTGTCTGCATACTCTATGGTGACATCCATCTGAAAGCAAACTCTTGCCTCCGTTGCATCTAGGTACACTAATTTGGAACCTCTATCCAACTTGTTAGATAGCATGTGCATCATGGTCTTGAGTGCAGCCGAATCAACGACATATTGGTGCATAGTGTCTGCACCCATCTACAAGTCTGCACTAGTGGCTATGCGCATCAACTGCTCAAAGTACATGTTCAACTCCAGTCGGACTTGGTTCTTTGCTTTCGCCTCAGTGAGTGTGCCAATGGATGGGATCTCATGTGTGTGCACAATGACATCCATGCTCCTAAACACTCATGCATGTGAAGCATGTAAGTTTGTGATGAGCTGTGGGAGTTTTGGATATGACTTCGGATGCATGCCTTCAACTCCACTGCCTTTGGCTTCATCATCTTTGGCAAGTACAGCAGGGCTCCATTGTACCTCATTGTCCATATCTTCGTGTGATCTACATCAGTGTGTATGTCTGACAAGAATGTGCTCTCCTAGCACAGCGTTGCTACTAATCGTTAAGATGGACAACTGACTTATGCATGGTGACGAACTTGAAGTACAACTTCCTCATGACTGTCTCGAGAGATGATACTTCATCAAGTGTCACTTTCTTCAACTCTGCTTTGGCAGATGTTGTAGCTTTCTCTTCTGCCTACTTGGTTGCTTGTAGCTCCTTAGCCATATGCTCATTCTCAGCTATCAAAAATCTAACACTTGAGTTGGTGGCTTTGACATATGCCTTTATAGGATCGGCCAATTGAGCTAGATGTCTATGCACATCAGACACAACCACTCATTCTTAAAATTTCTTAGGAGATACATTGACATCCGTAGTTAGCACTTTGTGTGACTACAAAACTCTATGTTGTGACTCGTCGAAGGATATGTTGTGCACATATACTTCCAATTGTCCTCAAGGATTTCAGTGTCTCCTTGATCGCTTGGGACTTGCTCTACTCCTGAATCTAGTGAAGCCAGTGGGGTGACCTCTTGGTCCATAGGCATGAGGTCAATGTCATGATCTAGCTCAGGTTGAATGATATTTGTGTCCATATGTTCAATCTCTTGAGCAAAAACCTGCTCCTGCGACTACTCACCCTATTTGTTATTTTCTAGCTATTCAGATAAATCAATAACATGTATGGGCATAGTTTCATCAATGTGTTCATGTTGTTCCTCATGTTAGTCATGTTCGTGTTGCACTTCCTTCTCTCTTCTATGCAGCTCTTGTTCCTCCCTAAGTTTTTGCTTCAACTCCTGCAACTCCTTTTCTGCCTCCTCCGTCTTCTTCTTCTCCCTCTGTCTTTGTGCAATACTTTTGTTGCGTTGTCTCCTCTTTACCTCAATCTCCAAACCTACTCTTAACACAAGTGGATCTGCTTTGAACTTGCAACTTTCATCTACCTTTTTGCTGTCGAAAACCTTCCTCATGCTTTTGTTAAGCATAGGTCTGCTACCCTCTACTGGTGTTGATGTTGCTCCTATCTGAGATGTTGTTTCCTTTTGCACTGCTAACCACTCTACAGCCATTCTAGCCAGTTCATTGAGCCTTGAGAAGTTATAGCAGTATCTCCATAGGTCTTCCTCAGGCCAATGACACGCCCTATGGATCCAAGGATGATACACTCTCGTAAGTGGCCTTCCACTAAGCAATGTGGGTCATATGGATTCAAACTTCTGGTGTCGAAGATGAATCTCTTTAATTCCTCTGTCTCGGCCTCAGCATGCTTGAGATTTTGGATCTCATACAACCTGATCTGCAAAGGAAGATCGGGCCAAGGTGCCTTCTTCTTCCTATGCAGTCTTGTTGACAACCCTATCAAGATGTGGTATGCAACCTCTTGTGTGACTAGCGTATCCATAGAAAACTTTTGTAAAACATGTGGAGCCTTCTCTGTGTTGTATCTCCAGATGAAGGTGTCAAGGGATGAGGCATACCAATCTTCCATGTTAACCAATGCCTCCATTGTTTCCTATGACATGTAAGGAGGATCTTGTTCAAAGACCATCATGTACAATGGGGTGACAAAGTCATCTCATAGTTGTATTATAACTCCACGGAAGCTACATTCAGAAAACAACCTGCAATAGGTGTGCACAAAGGTTTCTAAAGGTGTCCATGCCAAACCCAAACCAAGGAAGTACTGATGGGCACAGATTTCATCAAGTATGTAAGTGGACATGAATATATTTTCTTGTTGACCTTTGGGTGGATTTCGAGCATCTGTTACTTGTCCCTTCAGCTAGAGAGCCAACATGTCAAACCGATTGAAAGGTATTCCTACATTCACCAGCTCATCCAACACAATCACTCAACTCAACGGGAAGGTCTTTGTACTCCGTTGGCCATATAAGTGGCATGCGAAGATGACCAAGAACTTATAAGCCTTTCACAGTATCTTTGTCTTGTATACCTGGTTGGGTGTGTTCCTACACTTAGATGGTTATCTCACCGAACCCTTCAAGATATCTCTTGAGTTCGTACTGTTGTTGGGCCTAGTGAAGGGTGCATCCATTGTGACCATTGGTTGTGGCAAGTGATACATCTCTTGGAAGTATTTTTCCCTGAAGGTAGCAAGTTTTGTTCCACTAAGAGATTGTTGAAAACCTGTGATACCTAGAGACAAAGAAACACTCATGGCAAGCAAAATTTCAGTTGAAAACCAAAAGCAACTTGAGGGCTAACATGCAACACACTTGGGTGACTGACTGGAGGATTTGTGCAATTTACACAAAACACAGTTTGGACTATCAGTGAGCTAATTGACTGTTGAAACTGTGAAGAATGCAGTCCATCTTGTCCTACTAAGGACTGAAACTACAACAATGAGCAGTTTCAGTCAGCATGATTACAACCCAGGAAAATTGCATTACACAATTTTGGGGGCCAACTAAGGCACTGCATCTTAGAATTGCACAAAGAAAACATGGGAGGCCATTGTGAGATAATCTCTATGCAATTTCTGGGAGAAAGGAAAGGTTCATGCCAAGGCAGCTCAAACCCGCCGACGGGCGACTAAAAACAATATGGGTTGAATGCATGTGTGAAAATGGTGCAAACATTTGAACATGCATGCAATCAGTGAGTGCAAGATTCAATCAAATGGGAAAAACAACTAAGTGTGTGAAGTGATTCACCGCAACAGCAACCGTTAGTGAAAAAACAGTGGCATGCATGCGACAGCTAGGAGATGCAATGGAAAAATTGAAACAGTGCTTCTATGAGCTAAAATGCATTAAAACAATAGAAAGCGTTCAAAAAAACCAAGAAAATAGCACTCACACAAACCAAAATACAAAAAGAGACAAAAAAGTAGCAAAAGACATGAAAAGTGAACTTACCCAGAAAAAAGTTGAGCTCAGATTGCCGAAGGTTCCTAGATGCGATGGGGAATACCATAGCTCCAAGATCGAAGTAAAGAATGATCTCTTAAGTGTTGAATAAATATTTTTGACAAGATCGAGGCTTATGACGCACATGCCACAATTCTAGGAAAAAGTGACACTTGGTGGGAGGTTTCTGAAATAGTTTTGCATGTAACCCCTGGCTGCTAAAAATAGATCCCTAAAATTTAGGGATGCTTTTTTTTTTTTTCTTTGTTAGGAAAAAATTTCCCATGCATGCAAAGCAATATTTCTCAGTCCTAGAGGGGATCAGTCAACTTGGGTTCACATGCAATGGATTGCAAGCCCTAGAGTGACTTTTTCACAGTTTCTAGGCTGAGTGGCTCTAGCTGCCCCTCAAGCTCTATGCAATTTCTAGGTTGAAGCTAAGGCTGCCAACCAGATCTGTGCAAATTCTGAGAGCAAGCCCAATGATGGGTTTCTCTGTGAAATTTTCAAGGGGAAGGTATTTTGCTTTCTCTGCGCATTTCTAGAGAGCAGTAGGTTGCCTTGATACTCTACCCAATTCTGAAGAGCAAGGTTGGTTTCCCTCCAATTCTTTGCAGTTCTCTAATTGAGCACAAGATCCATCTGAAGACCAGGTTTTAGGATGTCAGCTTGCGGGTGAAAATAAAACAAGTTAGCAAACACAGGTTGAGAAGCCAAAGAAACTCAACTAAAAGCATATGTACCTAGGCATTGCAAGACATGCTTCTAAGGATGGTTGATAGGGAGGCTCCAAAATGAAGCTAAGGAACAAATTTTGGAGGATGGTTGTAGTCACTACAACATTGGTGACACACTGGTAGAACTCTAGCTCTCTTAATGAACCTTGTTTCATGAAAATCAAGTCTAACTTCTCCGAAAGTATTTTTTGATCACCTGATCATTGTGGTTTCGACACTAGCTTGAGTGAAAGATGTAGCACTTTCCATGCTTTTGATCAGTCAACACACATTTCAAGCCAATTCAACTTAGTTGTTTCGAGTGGGGATGAGGGGTATATTGTTGCACAAGTAATATGACTGACAAAGTTTAAGTTTCATCTCTGATGTTGCTCAGCTATGAGTAGGCCTAAACAGTACCTCGGCAAAGTCACGCAGGAACACAAGTATCGCTCCACTGCCAAAAAACCTGGTCAGTACCCCGGTGGAGTTACTTACAACACCTCTCTATGCAGGAAGCCTTTCTCTTCTTTCGCCTTATTCATTTTTTCACAATTTTCATATTTTCCATTTTTCCATTTTTCATGAAACTGTGCATAGGCACGTATTTATTTCAAAGGCAGAAGAGGGATCCTGACTTATTGAGAACAGAAGAGGTTGTTTCTTTAGAGAAGTATGTTATATATACCTCTGACATACTTGTTAATGTTTTCCCCCTCACCTTACTCTACTTAACTGAGCTGACAAAGGTTAACCCAAAAACAACCGACTAGAGTAGGTGGTACTAGTTAGAGCGCAATTGTTGTGTTTTCACCAATATTCACTTTTAGTAGAATGTATTTTCCATTGGTGTATCATTGATTGATGACAACAAGTTCTACATAAAGAGAGAGGAAAACAGATAACCAAGTGTTTATAGTTGTACAATTCCTCTTGTACTTTACCTTGCTTGTCTTAAGAGTCGCACACAGTTTCATGCGAAACTAACCTACGGACATAACAAGAAAACAAAACAAAAAAGCAAAGAGCAGAAGCAAATGTGAAAGCAAAGCGAGTAAGAAAATTAAGCAAGAAAAAAAAACACAAACAAAGAAATAAAGAAAACATGCATGCAATAAAACAAGACAAAAGAAAACACCACTCCTACTCCTAAGCTAACAGTGCATGGGTCTGCTCACGTGAAGTGATATTTCCAATGCAACCACTGACACATTGGTTGACCCATGTTGGTGAAGGCATGGTTCACGAATAGGATAGTCAAGTTAGCTAGCAAACATGAAAGATATAACAATGAATACCAACACACTCTGACTTTAAACACGTCCATAGAAAATAAAAGAGTGAAAGCACAAGACAAGCACCCTGGGGACTTAACATGGTGTTGAGACACACTAGGTGTAGATGATAAGTATGCGCACTCTCTTGACTGTGACAGACAAGAAAACATGAGAAAAAGAGACAACTTATGTCTTGCAAGTGTACTTGTTGTGTATGATGCCTCCAATGCATGAGCGATGGGACCATGTGATTCATGTGGAGGAAGCTCAATTTGTGTGTTGGATTGATCTTCAGGGCATACAAATGAGTGATGAGGAGCCTTGGGTAGTTCAAAATTTTCTTGATCAAAAATGAAACTATCCTCATGATAGTGAGGGCCTAACATAACCATCATCTTGGGCTGAAGTGCCTCGACAACCTACGGGGTTTCGACTTCATCGACAGATAGATCATCATAAATAGGTGGCTTTGATAGATTAACAATGAATAAATCAACATCGTGATCAAATACAGGAGTAAATAGATCACGACAGCTCCAATCAGAAAAATCAATGAGTTCATCGACATCCTTGTGATTTGATGAATTAAACGGAGGGGTAGATGAGAAGCAAGAGTGTTCACCCTCTACGTTTCTAGAAAAAGTAGATGAAAAATCAAGTGGATTTTCAATGAAATATTTGTCCTCTTTGCTGTTGAATGATGGACTGACATCGGGTGTGTTCTGGGAATGATCGGAAGTAGATGCATCTGTGGAGGGATTTACACAAGGAACATCATAGATAGAATAATCACCACAGATGTCAGGAAAAAGTGGAGTAGGCACAGACAGAAGGAGGTCATCCTTCACAATGGTTTCATGCTTAGATTCCCAGTCACACTCATCATAAATGACCGTGCAGGTTGGTTGTGCAACACCAACTCCGTCAATATCTTGATCCTGATTCACAACAGGTGTAGAGTCCTAAATGGAAGAACACAAGACAGTGTAATCTAGAGGATCAGGAGAACACAAAGACGGTCGTTGAGGTAACAAGTGCATATGACAACCCATGGGCTTCCCAACCAAATATGCACAGAAATTGAGAGTAGTGAGGGCGAGAGAATGTAACAGTTGAATAGTCTTATGTGCATGCTTTCCCACATCACTCTGGAGGGGTGGAGTTGTTTGATAAGGGGAAGGCAGGAAGTCACTTGTTTCAATGACTGTGTCCACTTGTGATTGTGTTGCTCCATCACCAAAGTATGCTAAGTAGGGTTTGAGCTTTTCTTCACTTTGAGATAGAGTGATTTGTGATAGACATACTCATATCTATCCATAAGATATTGGAATTCCATCTGACATTTTGGAGCTTCAAAAGAGAGTAGATGGAAGAATGCCCAAAATTCCATTAGCGATTCATGTGGTGCCTTCCATTGTTTTAACATTCTCTTATCAAGTGCTTCAGGATCAAAATTATGAAAAACAGATTCGATTAGATCACTGAATTTCTTAAATGAGTCCACACAATTAGGAGGCATCTCGCGGCACCATAGCAATGGGTATTCGCAAAGTGTGTGTGCAAGAAGCATACTGACCTCTACTTCATCATAACCTTCCACATTCTCCATGAATGCATGGAATTCATCTAAGTGCTTAGGCCAAGCCACTTTGCCTGCACCATCATATGCGATTTCCCACAAGTGAGCATAAAACTCCCTCTTGACTTCAAAGGGATGTCCGTTGGACATATATTACGGATGGTTTACTATAACAATAGCCATGATAGATGTGCAAAGATTCAAAATAGGATGTGAGGACTCGGTTTGTCATCTAGCCCTCCTTCTAGTACCAGAAATGTTGACAGTGTTGGACCCACCAACATGTCAAGGGATCTCTCCGGTAAGAAGCCCCAACTAGACCTCAAACCGTTTGGAGTAGGAGCCCCAGCAGTGGTTAGTACGATATTGCCTTGACTGTGGTTGTGCACAGAGGTAAGTAAGATGTCATTGTTGCAAGCAAGGGTGTGATCTTACAGCAAGTCAAGGAAGATGCATGACAAGCTCTAACACATGTAAAGGGAGAAGAGTGTGCCCCTTAGAAGCCTGTGATAGCATGTAGCTTGAAATGGAAGACATGATCAGAAAGACATCATGAGATGGAAAGTAAGATATCCAACGATGAAAAGTGATGTGTTATACCAACAACACACTTTGAAAAGATTCATACAAACACGTACGTAATATTCCATGCATACATGCATAAATTACAATTACATACATCATTAGAGTAACCATGAGAGCCAACCTACAGTAACAATATATGCATGAAACATGTTGGCTCTATTATATTAAAAGAGTGAAAGATCCAATCATACATACAACCATGACA
>APFE031688364.1:0-17419 GCA_000404065.3 Pinus taeda | reverse complement strand
ATTCTTTCAAGTTACAATGTTTTTGTCTACTTGTGTTTATACAAGAAGGAAATCTAAAACACATTAGATTTCTTTCACCTGGCAATGTTGTTATTGGCAATGTGCTTATCTTTGGGCTAGAAGTAAATCTTGCATGCACTGGATTTATTTTACAATGAAATGTTACTATTGGAAATATGGTTGCTTGTGCTAGAAGGAATTTAGCATGTGTTTCTTTCCTTTAGATTGCAATCTACTTGTGTTTGTGATAGAATGAATCTAGCATGCACTAGACTTCTTTAGTCTTACAATGTTGTTATGTGCTTGTGTTTGTGCTAGAATAAAATATAGCATGTGTTAGATTTCTATCAAATTGAAATGTGCTTGTGTTTGTGTTGGAAGAAAATTTAGCATAGGCTAGATTTTTTATACTCTATAATGTTGTTTTTAGCAACGTGCTTGTATTTGTTGTAGACATAAATCTAACACATGCTAGATTTTTCACTCTACAATGTTGCTATGTGCTTGTGTTTACGCTAAAAGGAAATCTAACACATGTTAGATTTTTTTTACCTTGCAATGTTGTTATTGCTAATATGTTTTTGTTTGGGCAAAAATGAAACCTAGCATGTGCTAGATATGTTTTGTCCTGCAATGTTGTCATTGGAAATATTTATATGTTTGTTTTAAAAGTAAATATATTGGAATTTTTTCTCACCCTACAATGTTTTTTTCCAGAAAAAAAGGGCGTAATTTTGATTAATAAATAACAAAATTACATGTTCTACTGGCTAGAAAGTGCATCATCAAGTTGGAGACCAAATGATAGGCAAGAGATAAGTAGAAGAAACAATATAAAAATACATGGTTGGGGAAGCTAAGCTTTTCACCCCTTCTTTTTCTCTACCCTGCACCATTCCCATTGGGATGGCGTCGAAGAGACAAGAGCAAGATGGTTTCCTACCTCCAATTTGGCGATGTCTTGTAAGATTCTACGTTATTTGATGTGTGGTTGCTCTTATTCCCATTGATGTCCCCCTCGTCAGGGATCAAGTTATCCTGCACCCTATGGTTCTCAGCATCTGATTAGTCTTGTGGAGATCCCCCTTGTGTAACAGGTTCCATTGGATTATGACTTTCCTCTTGTGGGGATAGTTCATCCAGAGCTTCATCCTCCTCTTTAGTTTCAGGTGCGGGGTATTGCCAACCTTTGGGTTTTTTCTCTAGATTCTTTTTCCTTCTAGTATCCCTTTTGGCTTCTAGACACATGTTGTGTAAATGCCCTGTTTGTCTATAATTCCTGCATTTAAAAGCTGAGTTCTCATAATTCAAGTTTTGTGTCCAAATTCTCTTATTGTGAATTAATCGGATGTTGTCCGAAAGTCCTTTGCTAAGGTCTACCTCTATGCATATGCATGCGTAGGTGAAAATCCTTTCCTCTATTCTTTGGGAGTCCTTTTTTATGAACTGTCCAAGGCTGTTGCCAATACTAGCTAGAACTCTGTCCTCCTAGAAATGAAGGGGAAGGTTGTGCATTTAGACCCAGACTGGCATTTTGGAGATGACCATGGTGTTTGTGTCAAATTCCGGGAACCAGGGAGTGGTAAACATGTTGGTTGAACCCCAAAACCATGGTCCTTCCTACAGAATATTGTCTCTAGCTTTAGGGGATGAGAATTTTACAACAAAGAATCCTTTGGAGTAGAGATGGATGTCACATTCTAATGACCAGTTTGTTGAAATCCAATGGAAGATCTCTACTGGTTTTGGCCAGAAACAGTTAAATCGACAAATAATTGCTGGAGATTCAAGGGAGTCACATTGCTCATCAGATTCTAGCAAATCAATATTTAATTCTGGGTTGTAATTCAACTGCTTCACTATATAGAGGTTTGGAGTGTTTACTACCTATTTGGATGGTTCAGGGGCTTTCTTTTTCCCTTGTAGAATGTTCTTGAATGATAGAACCTCATGTGCTTGCTTTTGTTTTGATCCTAAACCTAAATGTGTGCTGCCTCCCAGCCCTATTCTACCCTTGGATGCAACCCCCCTGTGCATTCTCAGGTGTAGAATGATGGTGGAATCAACATGACTATGATACAACGACACGCGTTGTTGGTCTTGCAGTATTTTTCCTTCAAAAATCAAGCTCTCTGAATGGCCAGGGTATCTGAATTTTTGCATGATGCGTTGTTTCAGATCTAGAACTGTGTTTGTGTTTTTGACCCAAAGTATGCCTGAAACCCCATTCGGAGTTTTTAAAAAGATTTGAAAATATGAATGGGCTTACCTGGTTCACAGATCCCGACTGATCCTTCGGGTGCAAGGAGGTATCTTAACCTTTAAAGGTAGAGACTATTTGTGCAGGATGGTGAGGGTCGATCTTCGCCAAGAGTTGGACCGAACAGAGTGTCTTGGGCCTAACCGAGCAGGGGTATGCCAAAAACCTTTCATCCCAATAAAGGTTGTCCTCTAGCTTCTTGGGGAGCCCACAATGGTTCAGTCCCCTTGCCGCTACAGAGAAATCAGGGGCGCTAATCTTTTGGAGGGCAAAAGGAGCACTAAATTCACCCTGTGGCTGCTGCAGAACCCCTTGTAGTTAGCCTCTGGCAAGAGAAGGTCGAGCCTATCTGTCAGTGTAATCGAAAAGCAAAACCCCATCAAAATCCATCTCTTGTGTTCGAAGCTGCCCAGTTTTTGATGTCTACTATAGTCGTCGAGGAGCTGGAATCATCTGGGACAATGAGTGGCTGCATGAGGATGACCTCGGGGGGTAGTCCGTAGGGAGCTCGCTAGGTAAGTCGAGAGGAGTGGCCGCACATGTCCAGCCTAGTCCTTTCTTCCTTGCACAGGGGTATTCGTGTTTGTTCTTCGGGCTCGCCAAGCAACCAAAAGTGGCTGTCGAAACCTGAGATCCATTTGCATGCAGAATAAACCCTTGCTCCATTCTCGCTCACCTCTCACCCTCCAATGTTGTTATGTGATTATGTTTGCATTAGAAGGAAGTATAGTATGCATTATATTTCTTTCACCTTGTAATATTTTTATTTGCAAGGTGCTTGTGTTTTTTATAGGAGGAAATCTAACATGTGTTAGATTTGTTTTGTCTAGTAATGTTGTTGTTGGCAATATGTTTGTGAATTTGCACTAGAAGGAAATCTAGTACATGTTATATTTTTTTTCACAATGCAATATTATTTTTGACAATATAGTTATTTGTGCTAGAAGGAAATCAAATGTTGTCTTGCATATTTTTATTTTGTAATATGCTTTTTGTCTATGCTAGAAGGAAATTTAGCTTGTGCTAGGTTTCTTTTTTTTCTTGCAGTGTTGTTGTTGACAATATGCTTGTGTTTGTGATAGAAGTAAATCTAGCACATAGAGATTTATGAGACCTTGCAATGTTGTTACGTTCTTGTGTTTATGATAGAATGAAATATAGCACACATTATATTTCTTGCATCTTACAATGTTATTATTCACAATGTGTTTTTGTTTTTGCTAGAAGAAAATCTTGTGGGTACTAGATTCTTGTTGCCTTACAATTATGTTATTGGTAATATGTTCGTGTTTGTGTTAGAAGTAAATCCAATATGTATTAGGTTTATTTAGCCATATAATAATGTTATTTACTTAGGTTTGTGCTAGAAAGAAATAAAACATGTGTTATATTTTCCTTTACCTTGCTGTAATGATGTTGTTCACAACATATTTGTGTTTGTGCTAGAAGCAAATCTAGCACATGTTAGATTATTTTCACCTACCAATTCTGATATGAGTATTTCTTTTTTTTGTCCTCCAGAAGGAAGTGTGCAATGCTTAAATTTATGTCCCTTTCTAATGTTTTATTGGCAATGTGCTTGTGTTTGTATTAGAAATAAATATAGCATGTCCTACATTTAATTTTCTTTGCAATATTGTCGTTGGAAACATGTTTTTATTTTTGCTAAAAGTAATTCTAGCACATGCTAGATTTATTTCACCTTACAATGTTGTTATGTGTTTGTTTTTATGCTAAAATGAAATTTAACTTACGATATATTTATTTCACTTTGCAATGTTTTTATTGGCAATGTGCTTGTATTTGTGATAGAGGGTAAAATAGAATGTTTTTTTTTCACAATGCAATGTTGTTGTTGGAAACATGCTTATGTTTGTACCATATCCCATTCTTAAGCCACATATTCCATATGAACGACCTTCTAATCATTTTAGGGTTACATTTTTTATATTGTAACAATAGTTTATGTAGGCATGGACTAAAACCTCATTGTCTCTAAAAGGCAATGTCAAATTACATAAGCATGGAGATGTCTCAAGAAAGATTATTATTGTAATGTTTTTATTGACAATGTTTTTGTGTTTGTGATAGAAGGAAATTTAGCGTGCACTACATTTACTTTACAATGCAATGTTGTTGTTTGCAATCTTCTTTTATGTGATAGAAGGGAGTCTAGCATGTGTTACATTTCCATTTCCTTGGCAATATTTTTAATGACAATGTGCTTGTATTTGTGCGAGAAGGAAAACTAGTTTGTGCTAGATTTCTTTTGGTTTGCAATGTTTTTCTTAGAAATATGCATGTGTTCGTGCTCAAAATAATTCTAGCATGTGCTAGATTTATTTCACCATACAATGTTTTTATTGGCAATATCCATGTGTTTGTGATAAAAAGAAATCTAGGATACAAATATTTATTTTTCTTTGCAACATTCGTGTTGGAAATATGCTTGTGTTTCTGCTAGAAGTAATTCTATCAAATTCTCTATTTCTTTCACCTTGCAATTTTGTTATGTGTTTTTTATTTGTGCTAGACAAAGATCTAGAAGAAAATCTAATAATTGCCATAGTTAATGTTCTTTCATTGTGTTTTGATTTTATGGTTTCTAAAACAAGCTAAGAATATACATGACTATAAAAGATAAATTTTCTGTAAATATGATGTTGTTGTAGCCTCTACAGTTTTATTTATTTATTCACAATGTGACGTTTTTTGGAAATGTGTTTATGCTCGTGCTAGAAGGAAATCTAGAAGGTGATGACTTGCCTATAGTCATGATTAAAAGAACATAATAAATTATTTGGGGGTTCCCTTTTTCTAATCAACACCATGATTAGCTATTATTGTGAGTTCTACATTTGTTATTGTTCTTGTTCATTTTTGTTACAAATACAATGATGCGATTAGTTATAGTATTTATAAATTCATACTCTCTTTAATAATTCGAAACTATGTTAATAATTTTTTACTTATTTATTTATTTATTTATTATTATCAGAAACCATAGACTATGAAGCTAGTGATAATTCGAAGGAAGCATACAAGGAAAAAGGATGTTCAAGAAACATGACACCAAAATATTTAAATAGTATGACAATTTTATAATTAGTTTATACTTTGTTACAATGGTTAGAAATTATGCTAATAAATGGTTGTTGATTAGCTTATATTTATTATTTTATCAGGCCAATGATGAAATGTTTGCACCTTCTTCGAGTGTCCAATTTTTTTTTTTCTGATAAAAAAATTCTCTTATATCTTGATCAACCTATTTGGGATAAATGGTACCCTGTTTTTAACTGTTACCAACTAGGAACATTAAAGTGTTCTCCAAGTCAACCTGATTTTGGGAACTACAAGAGAAATAGTTTACACAATTTGATAATATGTACTCTTCGGCCCATCAGGGATTAACCATGGAAGAAATTTCTTCAGTAGAAGATAAGCTATTGGATTAAACCACTTGGTTTTTTATTCCACTTAATCATCCAACAAATGCCACAAAATTAAAAGATTATTGTTCTAAATTGAAAACCAACAGAACATTATTGGAGGCAATGGTTACATATTGTCAAAGTTATGATGAGAAATTGAATGAGAATACTTTTACCACATTCAACATTCTTGAGAATTATGAAATTAACAATATTATATTTTCCAACTTTTGCAACATGGTGGAGGGGTTTACTTATGTAAAAAGGACACATAATACAAAGATAGAGTCCCTTTCTTAACAAGCATGTGGAGTCCTTGATAGAATGATAAATGGATCAACAAGTGTTCAACGAGTTGACAACAATTTGAATTTGGTTGCCATTTTGGGGGCTTTGATATTTTGTCAACACTTTTGCACTCTTTTCTAATGTCAGTTGCAAGCAGTTTTACATACTAACCTTATTGTTCCGAATACACTTGCTTTGAAAAATAACCATTCCACAAGGATATAATATTGATTTTTTTTCGATTTCTTATGGAAAAAATGAGTTGAATGAATTTACTACAGTTCTGTTAATAGAAATTTGGTTTTGTAATGATGTACACAAGTTTTTGGAAATTGCCATAAAGAACTCCAAGTTCAACTATAAAATGACTAGTTGCATATGAATATAAGTCTCAAAATAGGTATAGTTATGATATAGTTTTTACTATACATTTCTATACTTAAGAATTAAAAATTTTGGAAGCTTCAAAATACTTTCACACATTTGCAGACGTATTTGATGAAAATGAGTCAGATTATGTTTTTTGAATGGACTTATTGGAAAAACACGAACAATGTAGTGATGCAAAATTGGTTATTACTCTTTATGCAGGGACAAATTTAATCAAGGCTTGTTGTACATATGGAAGAAGAATTGCATGTGTTGTGAAAACATAGTTACAAAGGATAATCATGTTGAATAATTATAAATATTTTCAACTACCAAATCCAGGATCTATTAACTACTTAGAAAATTCAGGTACTACAATTTCTTTGTTGTTTCACTTATAATACTTTGGATAATATTTTGTTTATATTTTTAAATGTCAAAGTGTTTACTAAAATGACTAATGATGGAGATTCTAAAACAAATAATGATGAATGTGGGAAGCAAAAAAATTATCAATATAGTGCTTATGATGTTGAAAAAAGTTTAGAAATGGAAACAGGAGGAGAAGAAGTTATCATACCAGGAACATAATTTGTTTGGTTGTTTCTCTTGTTACTTTTTGAATTTATTTAATTTCCATATTCATAACATTTTTGGATGTCTATTATAGGGAATTATGAGAAGAATGAAATTAATCAAGACAATGACCATGGAATGATGGGGATAGAAATGGGTATTAATCATTGTAACTCTTTTTTTTTTAATCTAAATTATTATTTTTATTATTGTGAATCATTATAGTTGGAAATAAAGAGAATGAATATAGTGATTAAGGGAATGTCCCACAAAACTACAATCAATACCAAAATATTATATGGACAATTAAAGATGATTTTTTTTTGTATAGTTGTTTAATGAATTTTGTTCATTGTCACAATTTATAACATTTTTTTATGTTTATTATAGAGACAAGCAAGGAGAACAAAGACATTGATCAAATGAATGTGAAACAAAGCTTTAATTAAGGACAAAATATAATATCATGTACTTCTAATTTGTCCACTTGTTTTCCTTATTATTTAATGATTTTATTCATTTTCAAAATTCAAAATATTTTATATGTTTAATTTAGAGAAAAATAAAGGTAACAAAGATGATGATGAGGTGCAAAGTTACAAATATGAAGATAATGTCATAGCAAATACTTATAACTTGTCTTCTTATTTGTTTTATTATTCTTTGAACTCTAATTCTTGTAACTACCATAACATTGTACATTTTTATTATAGGAACTAATAGAAAGGACAAAATTAACAATCAAAATAATGTTAAAGGTGTGTGTGGGTGTGTTTCCTTTTAAAAGTTTCATTACTAACGTTTTTTTTTTGTATTGGTATTTGATTGAATGTTTAATCAGAAGTATTATTGGAAGTAGATTGAATGTTTAATATGTTTACTCCAAGTTCTATCAAGATTATAAAAGAACTTATTATTTCATCTATAAATAGTGAAAAAACCGCTGAAAGGTAAGTGTATTGTTTCAACAATTTATTTAGTATTTTTTATAACATGAATAAAATGGTTTGACTAGATTATTTGTCATTGTGTTGCAGTCAAAATAATTGAATAAATTAGTTATTTTTGAACTAAAGGAATTTTTTTTATTATCATAGCATCAAATGATGAAGCAACAAACAAAGGGCATATTTAGAAAATCGGAACTAATGTTGATTACAAAATAGAGAAAAAATTATTTTGGATTCATCCACATGTAAAAGCATTTATTGGAATGTGTTTCAAAAATGAATATCTTGACATTGCAATTTGGACGACAACTTTGAAAGAAAGCACAACAAGAGTTTTAAAAAAGTTGGTTTCAGAATCATTCAAGATAAACTTGTGCTCATGTGGACTTCTTAAGATTGTAAACCACAAAAGGGACATAAGGTCATTGGCAATCCAAGCAAAGTTATACACACTAAATCATTGAAAAAAGTATGGGAAATGCATACCCAAATGATGCAACCAATACTATTACACTGGATTGTTCACTTGAGAGCATGAAAGGTAATCCCAAAGAAAATGTTATTCTTGCCCCTCCAGTCATTGGAACAAATCAAGAGGATAATTGGTTGATCAATGTGCTATGGAGAATGTTGCATAAACTCAAGAAGGCTATAGATGTGCAAGCTACTTTTAAATATGTTCAATTACATTTATAAGTACCTTAATATGACCGATGTCTATTTCATGTTATTATATGTATGACATCATGAATTATTAGTTTTATTTCACAAAACTAATAAAATAATTGTTGATTTCGTTTTTCATTACTAAAAGAAAAATACCTTTATTTTCCTTATTTTTGGTGAGATATTGTGTTGATAATAATTATTGATTTGAATGGCCATTTAATGTTTTCATATCAAAATTTCCCATGCTATAGAATTTTTTACAATGGATTACATTAAATGTAAAAATTAATAGATAACTGGTATATTTGTTTGAATTAGATCATTACAATTATTTGTTTCAATTTTGGTTTAAGTTATCATTATACCTCTTAGAAATTAGTAATGTGAAGGATGGCCCATTGTATTTTTATAACATTTTTTAATCCATGTAAGTTGAAAAACTATATTAGGTTGTAGGTAGCACCAACAATAAACATACAATTTGTACTAAAAGAAGCACCAAAAGAAACTAAGGTAGAGACTCTAGAAATTAGCATATAAATAATTAGGTTTGAAATTTAAAAATTGTATTATATTGTATGTGGAAAATAATATATAATTTATTTGTTTCAATTTTGGTTTAAGTTATCATTATACCTCTTAGAAATTATTAATGTGAAGGATGGCCCATTGTATTTTTATAACATTTTTTAATCCATGTAAGTTGAAAAACTATATTAGGTTGCAGGTAACACCAACAATAAACATAAAACTATATTAGGTTGTAGGTAACACCAACAATAACATAAAAGTATATTAGGTTGTAGGTAGCACCAACAATAAACATACAATTTGTACTAAAAGAAGCACCAAAAGAAACTAAGGTAGAGACTCTAGAAATTAGCATATAAATAATTAGGTTTGAAATTTAAAAATTGTATTATATTGTATGTGGAAATTAAAATATAATTTATTTATTTCAATTTTGGTTTAATCTATCACTATACCTCTTAGAAATTAGTAATGTGAAGGATGGCCAATTGTATTTTCATAACATTTTTTAATCCATGTATGTTGAAAAACTATATTAGGTTGTAGATAGCACCAACAATAAACATGCAATTTGTACTAAAAGAAGCACCAAAAGAAACTAAGGTAGAGACTCTAGAAATTAGCATCTAAATAATTAGGTTTGAAATTTAAAAATTGTATTATATTGTATGTGGAAATTAATATATAATTTATTTGTTTACTTTGACTAGACCATTGTAATTATATTTTTCAATTGCAATTAAAGAAATCATTATAAGTATTAAAACCATGATTTAAATGGTGGGCCAATGTGCTCTTAGAATATTTTTATTCCATACAAATTAAATAAAGGTATTATGTTTTATGTATAAAGTAAACATATCATTAGTTTTTTCATTTTAATGGGGCCATTGTATTTTTATTTTGTGATTACTATTAACTCATTGTAAAATTCCCTTTGCATACAAATGGAAATAATTCATGATAAATATTAACATCATTTTTAAATTGGTAGGATTTTATATCCTTAATCAATGAATTGTTGAGGTGGAGATGTGTTAATATCATACATGTGGTTGCAGTGTAGATGCATATGAGCATTACTACAATTCAAAAGATGGTGATATTTGAAATGGGAGGAGTATTCTTCCAATCATATGCCAAAGATGAACTAAATTTTCATATTCAAAGAGAACCAGATTGGCAGTTTGGTGATGGGTCCTATTTTTTAAGGCCTTTTCAGTCAAGTATGAAAATGTTGCTTAAAAAATTATGATGTTGCAATATGGACATTAAATGTCACTGACAAGTACATCCGAAAAGTACGAGAAAAATCAAATACTGATATAGAGGACTTTAAATTTGCATGGGACAGGTCTCATTGTCATTTGCAAACAAAATTGGATGCAAGGAGAACAAGAGAATTTTATGAGAAAACGTTGACTGATATGTGGTCCCATTATGGAGATAATTATGAAGAATCAAATATATTTCTACTAGATACAACAAAGCATACTTCTCAATTCATTGGATATCGATCAAACCACATGTTGATAAAATCCTATACAGGAAAAGACTAAGATACTTGGCTTATGCAAGTTTTATTCCCCTTTCTTAAGACACTTCATCTTATCAATAAAAAACATTAGTACATTCGAATGTTCAATAGAACATGTACTTCATTGTATTGGATGGAGATAATTTCCTTTATAAATTTGTTGAAAAGTACATTCCAAAATTTTGATACATTTTGGATATAGTTTTTGTTGAATCAATTTGTATGATTTTATATTTTTTGAAATATATGGGAATTGCCATTTATATTAATATGTATATTTCTTATTATTTATAATTTATTTTGCAATGACTTTGTTGTATCGATTTTTTCTAAGATGTGTGCCTGCATTTTTAAATGAATTTTTTGTCATTTACATTATCTTGCATGAACCATCGAGGCATTTATTTTTAATGACGTATGTCTACTTATATGCATCAATAATCATAATATATAAATGTGAAATATAAGTTTTGAAATAGAAATCCTTGCAAACGAAGGTGTAATTATTGCTAAAGAAAGTATAATAATTTACTTGATAAATGTTATGTGTACTATTCACTATTCACAATGCATTTTTCGCTATTAAGGCCAATGTGAAATGTGTCATAGGTGAATGATTTGAACTTTTTGAAGCATAAGATATGTGATTTCTTAATCCATAATTTTCATAAATTTATATGCCAAATCAATTAATGGTTGTAACTGCAATCATATCATATTGAAAATCAATAAGGCACAAATATGAGTGCGTAAATGTGATTTGTAATTTTTGAAATAAAAATCTATTGTAAATAATTTTGCATTTCTTAAAAAAAACATATAATTAATGATAATGATTGCTAAGTGGACTATCAAGGTTTGATTAGACACTATCATGGATGAATTATGTCTTTGAACTATAATGCATCTAATTTCATTACTTAAAAGTTATTTTTTTGTAAATTTGTATTTTAAATAAACTGAAATCATATGATTTGAGCTAGAATTATATTATTGATTTGTACTTAGTTATGTCCATTAATATGATTGTATAAATGTGATATATAATATTCGTATAATATGATGCATTTCTTCCAAAAAAATAAGTCTTATAATTTGTTGATAATAAGTATTAAGTGGACACTTTAGGCTAATGGGTGATGGCTCATAGGTGAATACTACTCATTAAATTGTAGGGCATTCGATTTTTAATCCATAACTTTTTTTATATATTCTTAAATCAACTATTTGTACATGCAATCATCTCATCTCACATAATTTAATAAGGAATCGACTTATTGACTTGTATTTCGTTGTCACTTAGCTTATTAAGAGTGTATTAATGTCATATTGTATTGCTTTAAAACAAAACTCTATGTAAATAAAATTTATCTTCTTAATAAAGCATGGAATAATTAATTAACAATGTGTTAAGTGGATGATCTATACTCATTAAAGAGATGGGTAAAAAATGGTTGTATTTAAACTTTTTGCACCACAAGACATTGATTTTCTCATTCATATTAACATTTTGTCCTTTTCAATTCTTAAATAGTTTATTTGTGATTTAAATAATTTCATATAAACCAATATGACTTGAAGAATTCTATTTGGTTATATGCATTGATATAAGTTTATAAATGTGATGCATTTTTGAAATGTAGCTCTTAACATAAGTAAATAAATATATATTTTACAAAACAAATTATAAGTAACTGATAATGAGTTGTAAGTGACCTATATAAATCCATTTATCGACTTTTATTTTCCTATGATGAGGTTTAACATAAGTGTATAAATGTGACATCTTTTTTTTTGAAATAAAACTCCATGTAAAATTAAATGTTTTTCATAACAAAACATGGAATAATTATTTGGTAATGAATGTTAATTATATTGTTGAAGTTCATTCAATATATGAGTTATAAATAAATGAATTTAAACTTTCTGCAACATACGAAATTTGATTTTCCCAGCCCCATTAACATTTGGTAAATTTCAAATTGGAGGATGAGGAAGTGCAGAGCGAGGACGAGTGAGCTAGGGTTTTGATAACCTAGAGTTTGTAGAGACAGAGATGGAAGAGAAACAGAGTCGGAGACAAGGGTAGAAGGGTAAATCCTCGGTACGCAGTCAAACCTACAAAGACGCAACTCGAAGAGGAGAGATAACAACGCCAAACAGGGCTGACAGAAGCAATGGAAGGAGAGCAGGGGTAGGGAGAGATCCCCTCCTACAAAAATATGATGGCGGGCGAATCAAGTGGGAGCGCGATACAGAGACACCCAAAGGAGAATAACAGAGATGCGCCAGTAATGGGGAATCGGTGGCAAACAAAGCTTGGGGGCAGATGTCTGCCCAGGGCATAGAAGAAACCAAGGTATGTAATATCTAACAACAAACTTGAAGAATACAGATGTTATATGAGAGACCATGCTTTGATAAGCAAGTTTATGGGCTTTTTCTGTCAGAAACAGACCTAGCAAAGTGGATACAACAAAGATGGAGGCTGAAAGGGAATATAGACCTAAAACTAGGATCAAAGGGTTTCTTTATAGTGATATTTGCAAATTTGGAAGATAAAGAAAGAACCTTCGAAGGAGGGCCATATTTCATGAATAATGCCGAACTGTTTATGAGGCACTGGGAGGACAGATATAACCCGGACCACAAAAAAATGTTAGTAGCACCCATCTGGGTCAGACTTTTTGGTCTACCAATGGAGTTCTGGGACCCCGTTATCTTGGAAGGCATAGGTAATACAGTTGGGACTCTTTTCAAGGTAGCAGAGTCAACAAAAAGAGGAAAGTATACATCCTATGCAAGGATATGCATATATATGAATATAGCAGAGCCACTGCCGGAGTATATAGAGCTAGAATACCATGATGAAATATGGCAGCAACCAATGGACTATGAGCATATACCCTTCAGGTGTAGAAGGTGTCACGAATATGGACACCTCTTCAAACAACGCCCACTGAATAAAGAAGAGGAAACACGATGGAAACAAGAAGAAGAACAGAGGAGGATAGAGAGGACAAAGGAAGGGGGAACGGGATTCCACGAAGTCCATAGGAAAAAAGGGCCAGGTAAGGAAGTAACAAGGATACAACGACCTGCAAAACCAATAACAGTAGAAAACCAAAATAAATTTCAGGTTTTACAGGAGGAAGAGGAGGAAACCAGAGAAGAAGACAACGAGGAGGAGCCAATGGAAATTATAAAGGAGACAAAAGAATCAGACCTAAACCAGAAGAATAAGGCAGAAGGAGGAACCGGGGAGAGCATGGAAATGACAACAGAGCAAACCCAGATGGGGACAGATACCCAGAAGGACAATGCAAATGAGGAGGAAAGAATCATGAGAAGATTGTTACAGGACTGGAAAAACCTTGATGAAAGATTCATCCCGGAAGTCCAAAAACAATTGTATAAAGAAACATTCCAAAAATACAAGGAGAAAAAAGGTAGCACTTTAGAAAATCAGATAGATCAAACAGATACGCAAGGAAACCAAAGCCTGGGAATGGACAGTACTGGCAAAGGAGGTAGGAAAAGAGACAAATGGACATTAAATGAAACCATACAAGTGGTTGGAGAAATATTGGTCAATTCAGGCAGGGTTATAGCTCTTTTAGAGGTATTTCAACAACCATCCAAATATTTATAAAATGATAATAACAAGTTGGAACATCAGGGGACTCAACAGCAAAGGAAAGAAGAGGTATCTAAAGGAAAGGATAAAGAAAGATAAGCTTAGCATAATGATAACCCAAGAGACGAAAATTAGTTTCCAAGAATTAGAAGAAATAATTAAAAAACAAAAAATACAATATGAGGTAATGGGCCGGGATGCAAATGGAACAGCAGGGGGTCTTGTAATCCTTTGGAACCCTGAGGAGGTATTGTTTGAAAACTGGATAAATTCTCCCAGAAACCTTACAGGCTTATTCAAAATGACAGGGTCAGGGGAGTGGGTCCTCATCTCAGTAGTCTATGGACCACACATACCAGGGGATCAGAAAAATTTCCTCAAGGACCTGCAAGCAACTAGAAGGATCTTCCCTGGAATACCATGGATAGTAGGGGGCGACTTTAATATGATCAGAATGACAGAAAAAAATAAAGGAGGCATAAGAAGACCAGATCAAAGTATGGAGGAGTTTAATGAAATGATTACAGAACAACGACTAGTAGATATCCCAACAATCAATGGCATCCATACCTGGAATAACCGAAGGGGAGGAAAAAATCAAATAGCTTCTAGATTAGACTGATTCCTTATATCAGAACAGATAATGAACCATGTTGTATTTGTTGAAGCTAAAATTATGCCGGCGATGGGTTCAGACCATTGGCCGATCAGGCTGGAAATAGATATTAAGAAAAACTCTTACAAAAACCCTTCATATTTGAGGCCTTTTGGCTCAGGAACCCTCAGTTCTTATCTAAAGTAGAGGAATGGTGGAATCAAAGTACACAAAAGGGAAGAGGGAAGATGCATACTTTTCAGTTAAAACTCAAAGAACTCACATGGAAAATAAAAAAATGGAATAAGGACGAGTTTGGGAATATAATGGAGGAGAAACAGAAGCTAGAGAAAGAAATGGAAGAGATACAACAAAAAACCATTAAAGAGGGCAGGAATGAGGAAAGTAGTAAAGAAGAATGAATTATAATAAGCCAATTGGAAGAGCGGAGGAAACAGGAGGAGATCTTATAGAGACAAAAATCCAGGATTAACTGGCTACGCGAGGGAGAAAGAAACACCAAGCTTTTCCACCAAGCAATGATTCAACATAGGCAAAGGAACATGATATTTTCCATTAAAAATGAAGAAGGAGAAAGGATAATTGATCAAGAAAGAATTGAGCAAGTATTGGTAGGATACCATAAAGACATCCTAACAGAACCTCAATTAGATAGAGAAGCAGCTACATACCTCATCTGCAAAGAGATTCCTAGAATAATAACAGAAGATCAGAACAAGGCGTTGATGAGGTCAGCCACATTAGATGAAGTGGAGGAAATTGTGAAGGGTATGAAAAAAAACAAAGCACTAGGACCAGATGGATACACTGTGGAGTTTTATCAGGTAGGATGGCATTTTCTTGGATAGGAGATCCTGGAGGTAGTAGAGGAATCTCACATGAAGCAAAAGGTATGGCCGAATCTGAATTCGACTTTCCTTACTTTGATCCCTAAAAATGCTAATTTTGAAACTGCTCAGGGTTTTCAACCAATCGCCTTGTACAATGTAATATACAAAATAATTGCTGCTCTGATAGCAAAAAGATTAAAACCCATTCTCCCTAGCATAATCTCACCTGAACAAACAAGATTTGTGGAGGGAAGGCAAATTCTTGATGGACTAGTAGTAACCCAGGAAACGATCCACTCTCTAAAACATAAAAAAACAGAAAGGAATGATGATAAAGATCGATCTGTCAAAAGCCTACGATCGTTTAAACTGGAAATACCTCAAGGCAACCTTTGGGGCCTTTGGATTCAATAGTAGATGGATAGACTGGGTTTATAGTATGATATCAACACCTATTTTTTCAGTCATGCTAAATGGGGTTCCATCGCCAAATTTCAGTGCTACTAGAGGAATAAGACAGGGTGATCCTATATCTCCCTTATTGTTCATAATGGCTGCGGAGGGTTTGGGAAGGTATTTTAAAAAATAGTTGAGGGAAAGGAAAATTAAAGGCTTAAGGCTATGGAGTAACAATCTGCCCATTACACACCAGCAGTTTGTAGACGATGTCATGCTCTTCTGTGAAGTATCAATAAAGGAGGTAAGGGGCGTGAAAAGAATCCTGGATCTGTTTATGGAGGCATCTAGTATGGAGGTAAATAAAGAGAAATCATGTACCTTCATCTTTAACACTCCGGACAATATTAAGGTTCATCTAACCAGAATGTTAAGGTTCAGACATGGATAACTTCCAACAAAGTACCTGGGGAATCAGCTAGATACAAACCCCACAAAAATGGAAAACTGGCAACAAATTATAGAGAAACTCAAGAATAGGCTTGCAAGTTGGTCTTTTAGATCGCTAAACATAGCAGGCAGACTGGTGTTATTGAAATCAGTCCTACAGGCGATACCTATTTACCCTCTATCTATAATGGTTGACCCCAAAGGGGCATGCATGAGAATGAAAGAAATCTTTAGCAAATTCATATGGGGAAGGCCAAAGCACCAGAGGAAAATGGCACTGATTTCGTTGAAAAGCTTGACTAAAAGAAAAGAAGAAGGGGGTCTAGGTCTTAGAGACCCAGAAATGCTGAACAAAGTGCTAGGAGCAAAATTGTGGTGGAGGTGGATGAGGGGAGGAAATGACTTCTGGAAGGGAATATGGACCCCAAAATATAACATACCCGCAACAACAGTAGGCATCCTTAGATATGAAGAAACTCCTAAAGGGTCCGCAATTTGGGAATTAACAAGCCAGAGTAGATATATATCATAAACAATTATGCCTTCTGGGAAATAAGAGGAGGAGATACTGCTAAATTTTGGGACGAGGAGTGGCAATAAAGAAACAAATTGGCCAGTATACAAGCCTTGCAAAGTACACAACAAAAAGCGATAAGGGAAGGGCGAGTATACGTGAGAGACTACTGGAAAGAAGTGGAGCCAAATGGGATATGGAGAACGTGGAGAAGGCCAGAACAATGGGATGAAAACATAGACCAAGAGTAGCAAGGAATATATATAAAAGAACTAGATTCAAGGAAAATTAAAGCCAGACCAGGACTGGATATCCTTAGATGGGGAAAATCTGCGAAAGGGACTTTTACAGTTAAGGAAGAA
>APFE031688359.1:0-11340 GCA_000404065.3 Pinus taeda | reverse complement strand
AGTAGTTTCTCTTATATATTCCTAGCATCATATTTTTAGCAATTTATTGATTTAATGTCTTCCATTCTTTTGCTAGGCCTTTTTGTTTTAGTTTTCAAAAAGAATTATTTTTCTTTTTCGTTAAAACACACTTTTCTCTTCCACTATGAATTATTCTACTTTTTACCCCCACTTAGCATTTCTCTCCAGCTAAGTGATTAATATAATCTTCCTCTCGCATTATCTTAATATTCTTAATAACTTTCCCCTAAGGATTTTCAAGAGACTTTTAAGGTCCACCTTATAGATTTTAACCACTTTGTATCTTTTCATGACTTGACAAGAAGTTTCTAGTACTTTAGTGCTCTTTCCTATATAATTGCAAACAATATTTTGTAATTCAATAAAATATAATATAATTACATCATCACACGCTATCCATTTTAGCTTACATAACCATTAAGTCCAAGAATAGTTTCAAAGTATAAAAATAGCCATTGTCTCAACAAGAAAAGCATAGGGGTGTTATACCATGTGTAATTTCATGGTTTAAATTGTCTTTTTGAATGCATAAATCCATTTAACCCATGTGTAGTTTCCATGATGTAATTATTTCTTTATTAGAATTTATGATTTTAAATTTCTTGAAAAACTTTAAATCAAGGTAACAATTCTTGAGATAAGACTTAGTTGGATATTCTTAATATTTTATTTGAAAATATAAGAGGAGCTATGAAGTGAGTAGTCACACTACCTTAGTGTTAAGAAATTAATTAAAAATTACTTGGAGTCCAAGAAGAGATAGTTTTTGAGGTGATGACTGTCACAACCTAAAACTCAATCTTGTAAATATTCCTAAACCCCAAAATTGTATGATGGGATAAATATGTCATGTAAGGGTTGAGGAAGAGATAAATTTCAATAGAGAAAGGAAATATGGCAAAATAGAAATTCAATTATTGAACTAATTGGACACTGCTAGGTAAAAGGAGGAAAGGTATCAGGTACTAATTAAGATTTCTAACACAAGCTAAGCATGAGGCTTGGGGGTATAGTTGTAAAAATAGTTAATTTGGTTGATAGAAACTTGCTTGATCCTGTTATATTTTAACCTATTCATATAACAAAACAGACTTCTTGGTTAGAAATTCTTTAAACATTATTATTTTTCATATATATTATGGTAGTATGCATAGGAAGGAGAGTATGGGTAAGAGAACATGGTTTGTAATCTATTAAATGGGTTCTTTTCAAATAAATAGAGAATTTTTTTCCATTTAAATAATGTGAATAGAGTGGAAAACTAATCTTGGCTACATCATTAAATAAAGAATTAGTAGCATTACCATAGTATTAGGTGAGTACAAAATGAAAAAAATTTGCTCACCCTTCACAAATTTAGTTCCTGCTTAACGTGTAAAATTACTCTTAAGGAGTAGATGAAGAAACTCATAGTTTAGAAGTCTAAGAGATAACTCCCTTGGCCCCAAGAATTTTCTTAGAAGTAGTATGAGTTTAGCATGGTCTAGGGCTAGTATGGAAGGTTTAGGGTTATTAAACTTAAATGAAGTAAGGATAAGAAAAGGTGAGCGTGAACGTATAGTGGTATTTCTCCATTATGAAGACAATAATTAGATGTCTATTGTAATTCCAAATATGTAGGGCAAGAAATAAAAAGAGATTGTTTATACCACATAGTAGAACTACATATAGCTTACATAGACATGAGACAAAGAAGTTGCATAAACATATAGCAATATCTAAGCGTGAAATCTTCTTTTATTTCTTACCCGAAATAGAAATAGGTTGACTAAGCCTCATATATCCGAAGGAATTTTTCAATTCAAGAAATAAATTGAGAAATATTAGATTTACATTATATTCCGGTAATAAAAATATTTCATCTATAGAACCTAATAAATAGAATACTCAAGAAATTTTACATTAATACAACCAATTTGTTAAGAAAACATCATTATAATAAAATAGAATACAAGTAGCTCAGTTATATGATGTAAGAGAGGACTTTTAAAATAATACATTTATACCTAATTATTGTTCAAAACTAAGTAATTGATACTCTTCACACACTAGTAAAATTTACTAACAATAGAGTGAGTATGAGGAATTAAATATAAACATTTCAACAAAAAAATTAACCAAGTTGTGGTCACGGCCATGGTAGGCTCGAGAATGTCATATGATGATAACATCCTTGAAAAAAAGAAAAAAATAAGAGTTTAGTGGATATTTTTGTACTTGGAATTAACCAAGGTATAGACAATCATAAGATATTTTCCATGCTAACAAGAAGACAACAGTAAAAGACTAACTTGGAGGAAAAATAAGGAAGAAGACTCCATTAGCAAGTAGGAACTAAATTTAACCACAAACCTTGAGAAAAATTAAAGGATTTATTCCCTATATTAAGGGATTTATGGCATATATTATCTCAGGAAATTGGTTAAATGATAGACTCTGAGTTGGTGCATGAAGGAAATTGTTGTGAGCAATGTGGAAAGGAAGGATTTGAAGCAATTAACATTGTTAAAAAAATCATCCAATATAAATTTTAATAAAAAGAGGATAACCTTAATAATTACCTATAGGGTAACAAAAGCTTATTTGTGCAAAACCAATATTTAGAATAATTATTAATAGGACCATAAAAACTCCAAAGTAGAGGGGAAATTTGAGAGTTAAGTAAAAGTAAAAAAAAAAAAACCAAACCGATAAATAAAGGAAATGCAAAGAAAACAAAAATATAAATGTGAATTTATGGTGAAATAATTGATAATAACCTTTGTATGGTGAAAATTTACCAAATTTAGAGCCAAAAACGAAATTACTCTCTCATAATGAAAATTGATATTAAAAGTCAAAGATCTCATTGAAAAATGTGGGGAAAAACATGAAACATTAAAAAACTTGGGAAAACCATGAAACATTATAAGGAATGTCCAGAGTCCCTTTGGAGTACCTTCAAGTACCTTGGACCTGCATAGAGGATACAAACTACCCTCTTAAAACTATTAGAACATAATTGAAATAAGGAGCCTTAATGGACAAATCTAATAGTTTTTTTAAGGTTGGCCATTACCTGTAGCATTAGGGAGTTAATTTATTAAACCACCACTTCTAACCACCATATTTCTTCGATCAAGCAAGTACCTCAAAGGAGATGAAAAGTGTGTGAGTAGAGCATATAACAAAATGTTTAAGGGTTTGATAACCAAAGAGGAGAAAAATCCCTTAGAACTCGGAGAGTGCTCAATTACTAAACTTAGTAATGTGAATAATGAAGGAGGAAAGGGGTAGTAACCCTAACCTTGTATCCCACGATTGGATCACTAGGCTTGATATCTCCCATCACTTACTCACAAACCACATGGGCCAAACAAGGTGTCATAATACAAATAGGACATGAAACCATATATCACATGGTACACCACAACATAGTTGGACTGCATTGATTCCTAGCATAAGGTTAAGGTGGTAGTGTATCTATTATGTTTACCTTACTTACAAACAAACCACATGGGCCAAACAAGGTGTCATATACAAATAGGCCATGAAACCATAAATCACATGGTACACCACAACATAGTTGGACTACATTGATTCCCATCATAATGTTAAGGTGGGTGTCATGACACAAATAGGACATGGAACCATAAATCACATGGTGCACCACAACATAGTTGGACTACATTGATTCCCATCATAAGGTTAAGGTGGTAGTGTATCTATTAGGTGTATGGGATATGAATTGAAGGGTAGTGGGTAACAAATTAGTTATAAACCTCCTTTGGTGAATATGATATTAAATGTAAGCTTGTTGGTATCAAAGTGTTATAAACCCCTTTTCTTATCAAATTTCCCAAAAGCCACATCAATATAACCCCTGCGACGGTGAAGAATTCCCCTATAGCTTATCATATCCCTCAAACAAAAATCCTAACATCCCTTGAGGATAATAAGTCTCCTTAGATTCAGAGTTCTATATAAAAAAATTAGGATGAGATTTCTCAATAATAAGGAGAATTAGATTTAGAGTTCTAGATCAAGAAGTCTCCTTAGAGAGGAATTCGAACACTTAATTGCTAGTGGGGATAAAGTGTGAGGTTGCACACAGAATTGGATCGAAGTTCTTCAATACCCTTTTGAATTCATGACAATAAGCACAATGGGAATTGGGAATTTGTTGGATGGGATAGTGAGCGGAGATGTGACATCTTGGCCATGGATTTCCCTTGGTATCCTCGCACTAGTGAGGTGGTAGAGGTTCTTTGCATATCTATCTAGAACTCTTGTTCAAGTATTGACAATTTGTGTTGTAGACAAGGGAGGGATCTCCCTTGTGAATTTAGTCTATTTCCTTATGTAATATGGCTCAAATCCCCTTGAGTGTCCAACTCTGCACTTGGGTTTGTGGTGGGCTTGGAGCTAGGTGGGGATAAAGTGGGAGAATTTTATGGGTTCACAGGTGGGGTGTATTCTTTCTACTCCAAGAGGATAAGGTGGAGCACCTTTTACTTTGCAGTGCTCTCACATGTTAATTTTGTGTCCTTTAAGAGTTTACTTGTGTGTGTGGTTTGACTTGCATTTCAATTCTAGGATAAGGTCTTTATGAAGGCCTTCTTTGTGGTTCCACCTTGACCCTTGGGGTATCTCCTCGGTAACCTTTCCCTCCTCATAGTCTTAATGGCCTCCATGCCATAATGCCGGGGCCATCTTTGTAGGGGGTAGCAATTAAATGTGGAAGAGAGTGGCATAATCTCTAAAATCATTAGTGTTGGGACACCTTTGCTAGCACCTAAACAGAGGAGGTAGCTTCTCTCTCTCCTGCCAACTCCTTGGACCATTTGATTGTGCCAACTACCATGGATTCTGTTGTGGCCTAGTTCTACAACATTCATGTGAATATGGATATCATGTGGGAGAAGATATACTAAGAGTGAAACTAGGTGGTAGCCTACATCAAATACATGAAGCACCTTTAGAATGAAATTCTTGACCATCTCTACAACCTTAGACTACAACTTCCTTGCCTCCCAACCAGACTCCTTAATATGTTACCTCCTTCTCTTGTTTCTCTTGTGTTTTGTTTATTTAAGTCATGGCTAATAAGCCTATTAGAAATCAAGAATGAACTTAGTTGTCCTCTAGGTCAAAGTCTTGTTTGAATAAAAGAGAGAAGAGAATATAGATAACATGGTTTTCCAAAAAACCCAAATCTCAAAATCTAATAAAAATGAAGGGAAAAAATTTATAGAGATAATAATAATATACTAAAAATTTCTTGATCCACACAAAAAAATCCATCAAAATAATTATACATGTCCTTAATAGTGAGATATACAATATCTCTAAAGTCAATAAATCTTTTAAATATAAATTTTAAACATTAAAAAATATTATAAAAAATAAAACTACAAACAAATTAATATAAATAAATAAATAGCAACCTAAATATATATCTAGATCTGAATTACAACACAAAACTATTGAACTAAGCTATTTTTTTTTTCAAACCTGAGAATATCCCAATAAATATCTATTATCAAATAATATGTAAATGAAGTCAACAAGATTCTGTTCAACCCTAAGGAATTTATGAGAGTTTCCATTGCCAGATTTTATGCTTGCAGAGGGGGTTCATTGACCAAACTGCTATTTTTCCAGAGAGTGGAGATGGGTGTTGGCCCAGGGGACAGGTCTGAGGAGGATGCACACACTACGGCATGTAATGCTCCTTCGTTATGTCGATTAACTTATCGAAACTCTGCACTCTTTTCAGCATAGAATTTGGATTTGAAATTGGAAATTTAGGTTGTTGTCTAATAGACTCACAAAGAGGCTCATATGCCAATGAGAAACTGTAAATGGCACTATCTTCCGCGCCGCCTAACGTATTACTGCTTGATTACCCATGCTGGATCTTCTGATTATTCACATTATCTTTTGCAGTGTCGACCGGAGTACTGTACTCGTGTTCAGGCTCCTGCACGACCGAGAAACTACAAATACCGCTATCATTGATTGCTTGGTCATATTGAATGTGCTACTTAGTTTGCTTCACAGGTTGAGTCTCTTGTTTATCATTCTAGATTTTTCTTCTTACTTGGGGCGCTCTAGCTCTACCTGCAGCATAGGCGGCCACCTTTATACGTTGCTTTTCTTGCGCTGGTCGTACTACTGGAAAATCAACGCTAGGAATCGAATGGAGCATACCTGTAGCGATCAATATTTAAGAACTCGTTCATATTTCAATTTAACGAGTGAATATTGATCTAAAAGGTGGCCTCTTTGTTTAAAGTAGATTTTAATGCCAAAGAAGAGTTTCTGTCCATTCAAATAATTATAAACTATCATTTTCACTAGATTTTGTAAAGGAAATGTAGGTAGCCCATATGGAAGAACATCATAGATGAAAAAAATGTGATACTTTAGGTGATTTAACTATAGCTAAATTTGAATAAAAAAAAAGAAATCTTAACATTAAATGTAATGCAATCAAACAATCTGCTGAAACCAGAGATATAAACATGGTTAACTTCATTCTTCCTTCGCAAGTGCTCAATCCAAGAGCTTACTTTCATTAAAAATTGCAACAGAGATTGGACCTTTGTGTTTCATTGTCTCATTGAGATTCAACCCTTCACCATCATATGGTAATTGTTCCAGATCACAATTTTTTGCAAGTATTCTCCAGGGAAGATTCCATTTATACAGGGCTCCATTAGCATAATCAAAGGCCAAGTTATTTTGATAAGGATTTGTGGCAGCCAAAATTTCTTGATCAATTCTGATCAAGATGCATCAATAAATTACTCGCATCAAATATTGTTCATTGGATACTTGACAGACAAGCACTCAGGTTTGACACTGTGTCTAAAAGATTCATCAACAATGAGAGAAGCTAAATATGTGTGTCTTAGGGTGAATGGACCAAGTTAATCTTTCTTTATTCTTTGTAGTATCAAATACAATATCCTTGAGAGTGTAGTAAAAATTGGGCAAAGGTATGATAGGAAGTTCTTGGCAAGGGGGCATGCTCTTCCTTTCTTCAGTTTCTTAAAAGAACCTAGGCCACTTATTGATACTATGTCCTTAATAAAGGGAAGTATGGACTAAAATGGATGGTTTGACAAAGATAAAGGACAATGAAGAGTGCTTTAAAAAATGGTAGCGAAACTCAGATCTCAAATACCTCAAACACCTTCCTCAAATAATATCATAGGGAATGTGGAAATATAGAAATGTTCAAATATTTGAAGACAGATATATAACTCTTTTTCAATGTGCCTTCCAAGGTGAGTCAATCTTCTCAAACTTCAAACCTTTTCTTCAATCCTTACAAGAAAATGTTGATTCTTGCTCTTATGGACAAATCTAGAACATGGGGATTACTTAGATGGATCTAGTCAAGGTACCTCCAAAAAAAGGGGAGCTAGAGGTGTTCTCTATCTCAAATTATCAATAACTCTAACTATATCATATTTAAAATAGATTTAGTGGAGGATCACATAACTAGACAGAGCTTATTTCCCTAACAATACTCTTAAAAACAAGTGTTTGGTGAGTCATTTTTGTTAAATAGTGTACACCAGATCATTTTATACTAGGTTTGAGCACACATGGCAGTTGTGGTCACCTTCTATTAGGGGTATTACACAAACCCATTCGACATTAAATTCCAAAAAACATAATGATGTGTAGGCGAGAATGCAGCAATAAATAGACATTAAGGGCACATCACAAATTTTAGTATTCCAGGAGTAAGGGGACATGCATGTATGTATGCACCAGCCATAAATAGAATAGGATAAGTTTATAGTTAGATTTTAGGTTAAAGATAAATTGGTAAAGTTAGATTAAGGGAGTTCTATTTTATTTTTGGTAGTCTTTCTAAATTCATTTCTATGAGTTAGATAGAGTGCAGATCCATATATGTAAGCAATATATCTATTTTTATGAACCCTAGGTGTCACTTATAAGAGAGAGTAAGAGTATGGATTTATAATAGGGTTGGATTTGTAATAGGGTTAGTTTGAGTTCTTACACAAAATCCTTTGTAGAAAATTTTCTAGGATATTTTTATTCAGCAGTATTGGAATAGTAGTAATAGGGACTTTTGACATTGATATATATGTTTCAATGTATATATTCCAAATTTGTTTATAAATTATAGTGGGAACGAGATTGCTGTTTTGATTAGCCTTTAAATTTAGACACTCTTAGTTTCCATTAGAAGGATCTGTTTACAGTGGGTTAGACAAATTCATAATGGTATTAGAGAGGTGCGTTGAAACCTTCTAAAAACCCTCGAATATATAGTAGGATACCTATGAAAGGGAGTTGACATGAGGCTCCACGGGTGAGATGAGGGGTGAGATGATGTGATCAATGCTTAAGAAAATCATTGCGAAGTTGTGATGAGGTTGTCCCATTCTATGTTAGGATGTTGATCTATTTCAACTTTTGTTTAGGCAATATTCCAATGTAGCCTTATGGGTACAGTCAATCTCAAAGACAATGAATAGAAATTGAGAGGAGGTGATGGGTAAATATGTAGTACCCATTGCATTAAATAAGTCCTGCTCTTTTTGGAAGCCTTTTGGCTATGACATCTATGTCATATGTGCCAAAAACACTTCACATTTTTAGAAGGTTATGAAATGACTTCAATTAGAAGGAGACAATAATGGAGACTATTGAAGGTATTGAGGAGGACCATAATGTCTCTCCCAAACACCCAAATTCTACACAAATTTGATAAGAAAACGTGTTAGACAACGATCAAAACATCTACTTAAGAATTAATTGATTGTGTAGAATTCAATGGAGTGATATTTATAGAAGAATCTCCTAGATTAAAGTATATGAGGACTAGTATTAATGTTTACCTATAATGATATCATAAAATTAATATAAACCCTCTATTTGAGGATTGTTGGATTGTCTTAAATTTAAATGGAAGTATGTTATTCAATGGATTATCAAGGAAACAAGAAAATAGGAAATGAGAAGGGTTAAAAAGAGAAGAAAGAGAAGTCGTGTTCTTGTAAGGAGCTAATGGACTTGAGGCACATCAACTGCTTAGAGTGAGAAGAAACTTGCAAGGAGTGCAAAAGAATTAGCTCAAGTGGATGTATCTTTCATCCAATCTTGAGATACACTTCTAAATGGTCTCATGCCTGTCATGTATGTGGACAATGGAGCCTCCAAACATACAACCTCTAATAACAATACCTTTAGAAGAACTTTTTGAAGATGCCACTTATCAAGTTGCAGGAGTGGGATCCATCGCCTGGTATCCTTAAGCTTAGTAAGTTATTGATGTTTTGTATGTACCTCGCTTAACTAAAATTCTCTTTCCAATTTCAGTGATGATATATCTTACATATATGGCTAACTTTTAAGATGAACAAGTCGTCATCCTAAATTGCAAGGGAATCCTATAAGAACTTTAGGGCATGATAGTGACAACTTGTGTGATCTTCCACAAAAGAGACAAGGTCACTTGCTCTTGTGAATGTTTCCAATCATGAAGAACATGTTGTGGGGATTGAAAATATTCAAGGTTAAGAAGAAAGGAGTGTGCAAGGGTTGTGCACTTGGAAAGCACATGAAGGATGTTTTCCTTGTAGTGGACATAGGTCAAGAGGGGTTTCTGACCTAATCCACTCAATTGTATGTTGGCCCATGTCTTCAACTTCCTTATCAGCTAAAATTTATTACTAATATTTTATTGATGAAGTAATAGACTTAATTCACCAAAACCAAGGATAGAACTTTGAGAAGTTTCAAGAGTTTAAGGATCTTGTAGAAAATCAAATAGGTATGAATATTAAGGTGTTAAGGTTCCACAATGGAGAGAAGTTTACCCCAAAGGAGTTTGATACCTTTTTCATGAAAGAAAGAATCAAAGAAATTGTTGATTGTTCCTTACTATCCTCTATAGATTGGAGTGATGGTGAGGGTGCAGACGTTAGGGATAATCCCTCTAATTTGACAGAAATCTCTTGAATCTCCGCTTCAATTTGCCTTGAACTGTCTTCAGGCGTATCAGTCATTAAACTGTTAGCTTCATTCCTTTTCACCGAGTCACAACCTTGCTTACCTATGGTCAAATGAATTAAATTGTATTGGCATCAATTTAATGAATTATGCAGGCCTTATAAAAGGGATTATGCACCTATTGTTATGGGCAACCTTATTAAGGAAGGATTTACGCTATAGTCATTGGACATCAATTCAATAAAATTTCATTATACTATAATGAAACCTGGAGTGCCATCGAACCACGCGATGCCTTGAATACCAATGAACAACCCCACTATGAATATATGCAATAGAGAACCAGTGTTTAGAGTTCCCACCCGGCCATCATAATTAAATGATAGAACTCTCTCCCGCAGACAGACTAGGCACACAATAAAAACTACCATAGCAACGCTCTTTTGAGCCCGCGTTTGTGAGTTCAACCAGTCACCACACTTAGTTGACAACCCTCTCTGTGCAAACAGCTAGGAAACACTAATGAAAACCACGCAGTACTCCTTTATATGTTAGCTAACTCCGTATTCGACCAAAAGAATAATGAAACAACCATGCATATACAACATATAAGGTTTTATAATTCTTTTAACTGGAAAATAGGTCGAGGTTCGAACCTATACCGTCCAATGTCACCAAACTGTCTTAATACACAAGTAATTATATATCACAGGAAATCAATCACGCCATGTTAGGAGGTGCGGAGATTCTTAAACTTTTCAGCGACTTCAAAATACACATTAACAAGATAACACACTGAGTTTTTTTTTTTTACATGAATGAGAGAGAGTTTCATAATGGCAATGCTAGCACCGCCTCTCCTCCCTCAAGCTTGGCGGCAATGTATCTTTTTCATAATGGATAACCTTACCTATTAGAAAAGTAGACCTTTACATATTAATTTAAGGCTTTTTACAACTAGTCTATATGTTAAAAGATAGCATGTTTTATTATCTACTTTTATGCTATTTTTAACTAGAAAAGATAGCATGTTTTATTCTCTACCCTGTTCCTATTTTTAACTAAAAAAACATAGAAACTACATGGAAAAGGATCCCACTCCTTGCGTGTAGATTTTTTTTTTATTTTTGGAATAATTCGGAAGACTTTTCCCCTCTGAGTCACATGCTCCTACATGAGATTCTTGAGGACAAAATTCTTCATGGGCTCCTGTCCATGAGCTCATCTACAGATTTGCCAAGTTTCTGTAGAACATCTTCTCTAACCCAAGTAGCTTCATTGATTGGTTGTCCTTTCCATTTTACCACGTACTGGAAGTACTCTCGTCTCCTTGTCTTC
>APFE031688358.1:0-12288 GCA_000404065.3 Pinus taeda | reverse complement strand
ACCATATCGAAATAAATATAAATGGCTTGTTATGTATAAACAAGCAACACAGTTGGCATAATAGTAAGGTGCTTGGTAAGATATGGTGGGGTCATGGGGTTGAACGCCACTAGGGTCAGTTAGACCCTCAACAAAAATTTTCACGAGCCCTGAGGGCCATGTGGCACCCTCACATTCGGCCATGTGGCACCTCCTAATTGGCTAATCAAAATCTCAACAACCAATGAAAATATGTTAATTCAACCTGTACAACCTACCAAGTGTCAGCATGGGATTGGCCCATCTCACCACCATACCTGCCCAGTCAATTTGATGATGTTAGTGCCACATCACTATACGTTTTGCCTAGTCAACAGCCCAGTCAAGCCTGCAAGTTGATTTTTTTATTATTTGCCAAAAACTTCGAAACACGATAACTTCACATATGGTGTCAGATTGAAGCAATTCGAGTATCATTGAAACCAAAATGATGAGATATACAATTTGGTGCTAGTTTCGAGCGATTTTAGCACTTTGATTTTTGAGAATATTTTTGATCCCCTAGGTGAGTCAAGGTTACAAGTTTGTAGGTTGCTTATTCCCCATTTGTAGTGTGTTATGTGGATGATATCTTAACTATGGATGGGTCTATATATTTATATCCAAATGGCATGAGTAGACATTTAGAGCACTATTTTTAATCAACTATTTAATTTGGGTTTCTTGAAAGGGGAGTAAACATCAACACTTGGACATGGAACCCAAGATTAAAATGGAGCTTATTAGTCTAGTTCAACACGGTGATTAACACATGTATAGGGGACCTTGCTTCTTTCTAGGGAAATTTTAGGGGCTAATATTCATAGGTGGGCTAATTTTCGATGTTTTTTCCAGAAAACAATTTTCCAATCTCCATGTTTTCTAGAAAATATCCATCCAAATTTTATAGTCTAAAATTATTTTAACTTAGAAACCACCAAATTTTATAATTTCTATATAAAATCATTATAAATTTTGATATTTTTACAAAAAAAATTCCAAGCATTTTACAATTTGCACATTTTGGACTAGTAAGATTCACCAAGGTTTCTAAACTTTGAAATAAATTTCTATCCTTGAAAATTTTTCCATGTTTGTTTCTCCTACTTCAACATCATGATCCACGCTCAGACATGAGACTCTAGTATATGGTGATTGTACTTTTTCATGACAGGATTCGAGGAAAACACTTTTTTAAGGGGGGTGGAATGTAGCGTACAGAGGGGTGATATAGGGTGCCTAGGAAGATACCCAAGGGAAATAATACATGATTCCATTCAATGTAAAGTGGATTGGGTCTTCTATATTATTAAGCAAGACCCACTATAACAGTTGGTAGTGATTAAATATAAATGGGGACTCACTAAGGAAGGTCCATAAATAGTTATGAGTTTGTTATGATTAAATTTCTCTATACTTCTCTTGATAATTATAAATAAGGAAGAACTCCTTCTTGTAGGTGGAGAAGAATGTTGTAATCAAGCTTAACTCATTAGAATGTTGCCCCCTTGAAAAGTAAAGTGAACAAGAGTGGACTCCTTTTATAAACGTATCAATTGTAAAACATTACCTTACCTTAAGAGTTTTGATATTAATAAAATGAGAATAATTTCCATTTTATTCTTTGTTATTTTGATGTGATTATATTTTCATATCTAGAGCACTTAACACTTGCCACGAAAGAAACTAGTTTTTTTTACCTAACATGATTTTAATATTAACGTATATACTAAATACCTACACAATTATAAAGCCTAACTATATTTCCATAATGTGTTATGGAAATATGTAAAAACAAATTTAATAAAAGTTGTTTAAGAAATTACCATTTGATTATATTAGACAAATTTAACTAGAATTACAACCTAGATAAACGGTATTACACCAAGCACCAATTATTATATATAAACTAGGATTTATGGTGCATCCAGAAAAAACAAATTTTTTTAAGTGCAAATATTTGCTCAAATGATATTTATAAATACACTAAAGATTTATCTATGGTGAGGTAGATTCAAATCTTTTTAAGTATTAATATTTTCTCTAAATTTTACACTTTCAAAAAAAATTAAGACTTCAAGAATTTAATCTCTAAAATATGATGCATTCAAACTCTATTCTCTACAACACGTCTACGCTCTGGAACTCACTGAAAGAGTCTAAGTTCCTCATGATTAAAAAAGTCTATATCATTTACGTTGCCAGTTGTTTTCTTTTTACACACCTGACGGCAATGGAAGCCACCTCCGCGTCCATCCATGGAAAGCCGGAGAAAGTCCACATGACATATCGCTTCTCATTTATGTCGTCATCATTCATCAGCACATGGGCTACTGCAAAAATAGATCTTTTCGGCATTTTGGAGTGCAGTTGTTTATAATGAGATTTTTTGAAAGTATTTTCGATAGGTTTTTTTGGTCAAAATTGGGTAGTAATTTATTGGAATCGCATGTTTGATAGCTAGTTTCTGCACAATCAAAGCATCCCAAGGGTTTTTCAGCGTGCTGAATCCAAATATGCAGTTAAAAAACCATTTTAACTTCAACAAATCAAGATTTAACCTCAATTTCTTCCGCCGGCGGAATCTCCAAAAAGTAGCATTATAGACAACTCCGGTTGGAATGGTGAGGCGTTCGACTCTGCAGTGGACTCCAGGTCCATTCAGAATCATTTATGAACTTGGTATTGTCCAGTTAGTGACTAGTCCCAACTGTACTTGCAAGGTGGCCCTCAATGTCTAGAAATGCTATAATATAATATTAATCACTGAATCTTTCAATTTTTATTTTTATTTTTTAACTTTTATTTTTTTATAGAGGAATCGACCACTGGTGTAGCCTCGCAAGTCGTGTAACACGCCGTCCATTCTGACTGCTACCAACTGAATTTTTATTATATTATTATTGATAGTGAATTTAGTATTTGGGAAGCCGTATTGGTTATGAGAAAGTTTCCAGAATTTTCTGGAAGCTATAGAAATTGTTTTAGTTCCGCGTAAAATTGTTTTGCCATTATCGGTTGAGAGAAAAAAAATGGGAGTAGTTTTATGTAACATATTGTTATGAAATTTAGTTTTATGTAACATATTTTTGTGAAATTAACAAAGGTGGTTTAATAAAAACATTTTGATAATACTAATATTAAGACTTATTAATAATATCAAGTTTCATTTTATAAGGTTTAAAAATAGGGTAGGTGTAAATTAATGATGGTTTCTCATGATGTATGGTAATGTAAAATTAGAAAATTAATAATATGATAACTTCTATAGATAAGTAGAGATGTTTATCTGATAAATTTGAAAATTTGTATCCACAATTGAAAAAAATGAAAAAATCTAATAGATACTACAAATTAATTTATTCACAAATTCTTTCTGATCTCAGATCACACTATTTCTTTCTAATCTCATTCAAATCAAGTGAACTCCTTGAGCCAAGTCAATTCCCACCCAAATAGATAGCAAGGTCATCATTGCCTGCGCCTCTAAACACCTTATGTTTCCTTTGCTCAGTCCGAGAGTGAGATCTAGAAGTGGTTGACCAAGTGGAAGCACCAAGGAAGGACTCGAACATCCCTGGATCATCCAAGGGAAGGAGGCAATTTTAGGTGAATATTGCATGGGGAAGACTGTGTAAGTGTCACTCTAGAGATGGTAGAAGTGTGATATCTAGAAGTGGTTGACCAAGTGGAAGCACCAATGAAGGACTAGAACATCCCTGGATCACCCAAAGGAAGGAGGTAATTTTGGGACAATATTGCATGGGGAAGACTGTGTAAGTGTTACTCTAGAGATGGTGGAAGTTCATTTCGGGGAAGATTGCATCAGGGAATACTACCAAAGTAATCTAATAGACATTACAAATATTCTCATATGGACCATCCATATAAGAGAAGTTTTTGAAATTTATTTGAGTTTGCCTACAAAGTGGCTAAAGTCCAAGAGGAAGCAAGAGAAGCTATCAAGACAAAAGAAAAAGTGTAAAGAGCATTTCCTATCTAGATGAAGCCATAATTTTCACCACTTTGTAATAATCAAAAGGAAGTGGAGGCAACTTTCCAATATTCTGAATCAAAGTTCAAGTGAGGAATCAAAAGGTAAATTATCTACTTGAAAATGGTTCCCAGTGTAATTTGATTTCTGAAACATTAGTTGATGAGATTATTTTAGAAACTTATAATCTAATGCATCCAGGCTTACTAGCATGGTTGCAAGGGAAATCTTTTATGAGAATCACTGAGACATATAAAATCAAATTTTCCATTAATGCTAACTATTTTTATGAACTAAATTGTCCAATTGCATTGTTAGACACCTATGAAGTGATATTTGGTGGCTCATACACCTATGGGGTAAGGCTACTACTTGCTATGATAAGGAAAAAATGTCACTTGGTGAAGGGACGTAACATTGTATATTTTGAGAAATTAAATATTATAGTTATGTATAATATTCTAGGCCATTGTTCTAGTTTGAAAAATCAAACACATAAAATGTAGGTAAATATTTAATAGAAAATCATATCATTTACTATTAAAATTGGGAAACTTTTGGTGAAAAATATCAATTTATTCATATCTATGGAAAAAAAAGGCAATTTTTAACAAAATGGGTGATTTTATTTTATTTTGAAATGGCCAAAAGATAGCTAATGGGAAAAGTTTCACCCCCAAAAAATCCTTAGATAACACATATACATAGTCATATCACATAAAGGGAGAGAGAGAATATCTTCTATAATAGAAATTTAGTAATAGACCAGAAAGCAATAGGTAATCTTCTTTATTATGAAATGGTGGAGATGGAAAAGTAAATGGAAGTCATGTGTTTCCATCTCATTAATGATATAGCTTTTGAAAACCAAAAGCCTCCCAATGAGGATGTGAAATCTAAAATGGATCTAAAATAGATAGAAATGGATCATGATTTAGATTAAGAAAAAATATTAGCAAAAGAAGAGGCCACTAAATTTTTTATTGTGGAAGCTATTGAAAATTCTATGAAAGTTGTCGTTATGGAAGTAATAGTGTTATCACTATAGAGGAATGAGCTACAAACTATTAATTTAAAACTATAAAGGTGGATAAAGTAGGAGGTTGCAATTGTTGGTGTGATGGCCACACCTTGAATTACTTAGCTACCCATTTTTCACAAAGAACTTTGAGATGCCAATGTAAGAGCCAAACAATTAACTAAATAAAAAATAAAATGAGAACCTAAAAGGGAATGGTACTAATAAGAAAAAGAGGGGGAAATAAAAGGGCAACAACATTTGGATTTCTAGCTATCTAAATAGATCTCAATGTTGTCCTCTTTATAACAAATTAGAATGCTTTCCCTACTAGGATTAGTAAGGCTTTGGTTTTATTCTTGGAAGAAAATCCCTAAAATCCGAGAGAGCAATAAATACCCTACCAAATTGGTTTCCTGAAGTTGGATTTTAAGGGTAAATAACTATGTACTATGGTTATCTCACTGTGTATGGTTTTAGTTCAATGTGTTTAACAATTTTTTTAGATTTTTCTATAAATATTAGCATAGGTTCATGTGCTAAATCATGTTATTTCATTGTTTAGATTTTGGTAGCATTTAAGTAATGGTTCTTGTGTTTATAAATCGCTATTCACTCTCATTTAATCTCATAGTGTGACAATTATATAGACATGTACATAGGTGCCAAATATATTTTTACACTCACAATAACTCTTATTTTAAAAGTAGACAACAAAACAATTTTGCACACAATCATGTTGTGATTCATTTTTATATTAGTTAGAATGATTCATTTTTATATTAGTTAGAATCATAATGATTGATTATTATTAGTTTGAAACATTAACTCACTTATCTACAAACAATGATCTTGTTTTTCATTCATCTTGTTGCTACCTTGGTATGATTAATTTTGTTGTTACTTTGGTATAATCAACAACCAATAAGTGAAATGTATTAACAATGTTGTAATAAAATAATTTTCTCCCTCACTCAAACTTAAGATGCATAATGACATATTTCTTTATTTAAAGTGTTTATTTCAGTGCGAAATGTATTAACAATGTTGTAATAAAATAATTTTCTCCCTCACTCAAATTTAAGATGCATGATGACATATTTCTTTATTTAAAGTGTTTATTTCAATGCTATAGCATGGTATTTAATTTCCTTTTAAGATGCATGATGACATATTTCTTTATTTAAAGTGTTTATTTCAGTGCTATAGCATGGTATTTAATTTCCTCGGACATATAACTCTCAGTAGATAAATTAGATAAATTTGAGGCGTTTCAAATAATGTCTTAATACTTAAAATTTAATATCTTGAAATATATTTCACTTTAATCATAATTACAAAAAATAGAGTAACATTATTTCACATTAAAGTTTTATATTATCAATTGTTTGGACTAGAAGTCCTGGAATATAGATCATATTCACTAAATAAGATTCTATAGTGTAAGCATTCTACCTCATTCACTAGTTTCTTTGAATCCACATTAACAATCCAAAGTGGTGAATTACTCCATGTCCCTCAATTAAGTATCATACACGCTAAAACTTATTCTATACACTAACTCTTCTGCCTTCAACACCATTTTGAGTAGTTTCGAAGTAGAATTGAAAGTAGATCGAGTTTTTGAAGTAGTTTCAAAGTAGAATGAGAGGACGTAACATAAAACATATAATTATTACAGCCACTAAACTTTTTTATAAGATGTTAGATGTATATGTCAAATGCAGTAGTAAAGTGGTAAATTCTTATGACTACGTTTTAAGAAATTTAAACATGATGGTGAAAAATGAAATTAAAGAATAATGGTGAAAACACGTTTTTATGACAGTAGTGCAAAATTTAAGCATGATCACCGAAATTGAATTGGAGAGTATTTGGGAAAAGCGGATTGAAACTTGTATTATGCGGAACTGTACAAAAATGGATGTGGTTGTCTCCCATCCTTCCCGCTACTTAATTAGCAAGTGTACAGGGTCGTTTTATTGTCTGCAACACCCATGTTGGTCAGATGGGTGTAACCAGTCTAATTTTTTGGTGGTATCCCTCCGCTCACCTGACACTTTCTAAATCTCTTTCATGCAAAAATGTGGCAGTTGTACTATCATCACACTAATATCATCTTGAGATTTTCTGGTTACTGCTACTTCTACAAGCTTTTTGCAAGCAGCCATAGGACCTCCTGCTAATGGTATAAAATTAGGTTGCTTCTCGACGCAGAAAGGCCTGGCAATATCCACTGCTTCCTGATTACTTACTTTATCCCACATCCCATCTGATGCAAAAATTAAAAACTCACAATCAGATGTAATTTTAATCTTTCTCGTCTCTGGTTCAGCGGTTATCCATTCTTTCAAGTGTGAATCCCCTATTGCCCTAGATACAGCCAGAGATCCCTGAACTCGCCAAACTCCCTGGCGGAGCTCCACAATTCCACCCAAATTTTCTATCCGTTGTCGCTCGTCGTCCCTTCCAGCTCGATGATCACATGTAAGTGCTTCAGCAGCGCCCTTTCTGCTCATAACTGCTCCACAATCCCCAGCATTGGAAACCACTAAGTTACCACCTTTAATCAGAGCGGTCACACAAGCAGTACCGCTGCCAACCTCCTGCTTCAAAAACTCAGCATCTGTTGTATAGTATCCAGCTCTAACGGCCTGCTCAAGAAAGTCTTCGGTTTCATCTTCCATGCTGAGCACAGCGTCCACAATATTCTGGCCAAGATTTTCGGCAGTGAAAGCTGCAGCTTTCCGACCACCATGACCATCGAACACACCAAAAAAGGCCTGTCTGGAATCACCGAGAACATTGACAATGGCTTTGTGGGTATCCTCCATGAATTCTCGCCGACCTTTTTTGCGCGAAACTGCATAATGAGTACCCTCCTCATTCACCTCCTTCGGCTGCTCCACTGCTGGGCACGGCACGTTTAGGCCCGACAGCTGCAGCGGAATATCCAGCCTCTGCGGTCGTTTCCTTTTGAGAGGAGGCAAAGGGAACTTGCGGACATTCGAACCATTATCCTCCGGGACATTGACACAAGAAGGGAAAGGCCTCTTGGCCGGGCTCTCCCCGCTCTCGATCCACAGCATATTTTCGTCTCTGATGGTTAAAACAGGCCTCAGCGGAGACCCCACACAATTTGCCTGGAAGCCGCTGCTCCTGGGCGTCTGGAAACCATGATTCCTGGGGGAAGCTGCCCATATCTCAATACCAGAATTGTGTATAGAGGGGGACCTGCAGGAGCCGAAGACCGAGGGAGAATTCACTGCTACAATGCAAGCCATGTTAACAATCGGTGGATCTGCTGGCGATGATGGTGAACTTTGTTGATACCTTTGTATTCTTGTTGCCCTATCACAGGATCTCTGCAACGGTGATAAATAAATGAACCGTTCTCTCGTTTCAGTTCAGTTGAATATCTCTATCCGAACCTGTTAAACATAGATGATTCCAGCATTCTTATAGCGTTCAATCGTTTCATATGAGATGAGATTTTGGAAAAAGTCCAGTTTTCTGCCCCCATCAATACCTCTGTACGCCAATCCAGCATGTGCCCAGTCAATTATCCACTTAATACAAACGTCTATGCTCTGAAAGTATGTTCCTCATGATTGAAAAATTCTCTGTCAATTATCTATGTTGTTTTCTTTTTTTTACCCACCTGACGACAATGGAAGCGACCTCCGCCGTCCATCCATGACATGAGAAGGTAGACAAGTTCCACTTGGCATATCGATTCTCATCTTCATGTGCAAAAATAGATTCTTTCTGCATTCTGGAGTGCCTGGCGTCCAGAATTGTCAAGCGGGTGGGCCGTGGGTGATGGTGATGGATCCCAGAATCAGTCCGCTACGTACACCAGGGGTGTTATATACTACTGATTCACGAACTTGGTATTGTCCAAGATAGTGACTATGTCCAAGTCTACTTGGGAAGTGCGCTCAAAGTCAAGAAACTTGGTATTGTCCAAGATAGTGACTATGTCCAAGTCTACTTGGGAAGTGCGCTCAAAGTCAAGAAATGCTATGATATGACGGCGACTCTTATTTGTGTTACCATAGGAATTTTAATGCTTCCTGACATAGGCAGCGTTTAACACCATATAACACTCTCGCGCAGTTTTTTTCTCTCTCATCACCGCGTGGGGTGTTATATGATGTTAAACACCCCAATCTCAGACGCATTAAAATTCCTATCGTACCAGATTTAGCGATTGCCATGATATGACATCAATCAATGAACTTTCTAATTCTCACATGCTTTATTATATTATTATTGTCGTGAATTTAGTCTCGCTAAGCCGTATTGGTTAGCAGAGTGATTTTCCGGAAGTTGCAGAAATCGTACGTTTTCCAAAATGGTTTAAAATTTAAAATTTATGAATAATAGGATTTAAAATTTAGCAAGTGTACTGATATTAATATTTTTTAATAATATTATGTTTTACTAGTAAAATTTAATAATAGAGTTGGTGGAAGTTAATGATGGTCTTGATGATGTGTGCTAATATAAAATTAGCAAAATAACAACATGTTAATTTGGAAAGATAATTAGAGATATAATTCAATATTTTTTTTTTTCCGCTGAAAAAAGTCAAAAACTTTTATATTGAGATATAAAAGGATGTTACCAAGTGTTACAGCCAAACTGTTGGCACAAAAAAACTGATACAACTCAACATGCCTGGAGCTTTTCTGCTAATAAAAGAGACCATAAGACTCTGCCTCCCTGACGGAGGTTTAGACGCCACTCAGGGCAATACATGAGAACATAACTGGGGTCTCCTTCGACGAAGGAAAACAACCCCTCACAACAAAAATTATGACCGGAACCATGATGATATGTACAGAAAACATAAAGAAGTCTGATTTTTTCTGGGAACTGTATAAAAACTAGTTTGGAAAATTATATACAATGAAAAAAAACATAAATATGATGCCGCGAAAAATACTGTCAAAAATGATGATAAAAACTGGTAGTCAAAGAGGCTGAGAGTATGGAGGCTGGTCTGTTCTATAAGACTGCCCCTGTCTGATCTCTTCTACTGTCCAGCAGCCCAAAACCTGTTGTAGACCTGCCTTAGATAACTGGTCTGCTTCCTCATTCCTGTCCCTGTAAATATGGCATAGCGAAAACCTGTTAAAGAAAGTCTTTAGAGATGAAATTTCATCAACAAATGTCTTCAATATTTGATTTTGACAAGAAGCTTTTCCGTTGATCCAGTTAATAACATTTAGTGAGTCCCCGAATATCTGAATAGTGTTTATATTTCTGTGATGAAGCCAACATAGAAGAAGTCGTAAGGCCGAGAGTTTCGCATAGTTATTAGTGCCGAAACCCAACCCAACAGAGGCTTTTAAAGAGTGGTCCGGGTTGATGTGAATACACATGCCTGCTCCAGCCTTGTTGTCTTTTGAGACCCCATTAAAGTACCCAACAGGGATACCCTCCTGTAACATGATTGGATTATGTTTTGATTTGGGAACTTTATCCTCAGGGGGGGGCAAAGCAGTGTATATGGCAGTGATATTAGTGGCAGTAACAGAAGGAGGAACGTCCTTGTCTTGGAAAAGGCTCTTATTTCTAGACAGCCAGACACCCCAAGCGAAGATAAGGGGCAAGTTCCTCATATTCCCCTTCGGATAGGTTTGCCACCATTTCTTCCAGGACACCTCCAATGGATCAGGACCCCAGTGAGCTTTTGTCTTAAGAAGTAGCATGACCTCCTCCCATATCTTTCTAGTGAATGCACAGGTATTGAATAGATGGTTGATAGATTCTTCATCTGATTTGCAGAGTGGGCAACGTCCAGGGCCAGCTAAGAACCTAGCCAGTAGAGTTTCCCAAGTAGGGACCTTCCTTTTCATAATGCACCAAAAAAAGAGCCTCGCCTTGGCAGGACATTTGAGTTTCCAGATTTCTTTGGCCCACCAATCCGGACATCCCCAGCCTTTCTTACCCATAAGGAAATAGTATCCATCTTTTGGAGAGTACTTCCCGGATTTGCTTTGAGCCCACATCAAGCAGTCTGGTTCATCTATAATTCTGACATTTGATCTTTGAAGCTCTTTGATGAATCCCTCCCATTCATTTTTCCATCTTGCATTTATCCCTAAATCTTCATCGTCCTTCCAAGCCTGACCCCAGATACTAGACTGTCCGACTCTTTCAATTTTCAAATTCATTATGAATTTGCTTTTCAAGTACATAATTTTTATTTATAAAAATTATGTGAAATTTTAGTTTTCGAAACTAGTATACATTATTTTTCATACAAAATATAATGCACATGTTTCCATTTCTCTAGTGATTGAGTATCTAAATGATGGAATCTAAGCTTGTGGAGTTGTAAAAAACATATTGTTCTTTTGCACAACTAAATTTGCAGTCTTTATTTTATATATTTTTAATTTATGGAAGTCATTATATCTTAGAAATTATAAGGTTCTCTATTAGTACAACTTAAAAGGGTCTTACAATTATCAAACATCCCTTCCCTTTTTACATTATAGGTCTTAAAGTCCTCTAGTGCACCATATAATTTTTTCCAAATAGTCAACGCCCTTATAAATTATAAGAGAAATACACGAGGGATGTATTTTAAGATTTTGACTTATTGATTTAAAAAATAAACAAGGGATAGATAGATAAATAATAGACTCTATAGGGGTATATTTCAAAAATCGATGTTTGTATGTTTTCGCAGCCCAAACCACTAGATTCATGGTCATGAATCTATATCTGAATTAACCAAGTTGTCGTGCATCTTGGATTCCTACTCAGAAATATTTAAATTCCAAAAAATATGTGTGCATTAATAATGCATGTGTTTTCTTGGTGTCAACAATGTATGCACACTTCTAGTACTAGGAGCTTGCACACATTCATGTAGCTAGTGACTTTAATAGATGGAAAATCATTGAGGTGGCTTTTGTAGGGTGGGGAGGGTGAGAGAGAGAGGGATAGACGGGCCAAAGGGGAGAAAGAAGGAGAAAAGTAGAGAGAGAGCGGGGTGTGGGGAAGAATGAGTTAGTGGGAATTGGTTGTGGTTGGTTTAAGGAGGGGGGGAGGGTGAGAAAGGGAGGGATAAAGGGGCCAAGGAGGGAGAGAAAGGGAGATGTAGAAAAGAATGAGTTGGTGAGGGTAGAGATTGTGTGATAGTCAAAATGTGAGAGAGATTAGGGAAGAGGGTCGGGAAGGGAGTGGAAGGAAGATATTTTTGGTTGACATGGGGAGGAAGAGAGAGACAAATTTGGAG
>APFE031688357.1:819154-834539 GCA_000404065.3 Pinus taeda | reverse complement strand
CCAAACTTGAAAGAGGGAAAAAGACAGCTATTTATGCCCAGAAAGCTAAACAAGTCAAGAAAGAACATTCTAGCCCATTTTCTTGTCTTAAATGTAAGTCAAAATTCCATACTACAGAACATTGTCCAAATCTTCATATTGCAGCTCAACAGCACCAACTAGAAGATTCATCTCTAGATTCTTTTAGTAGTACAGATGAAGAATTTCAAGTGAATATGGGTCATTTTAGTGATTCAGATTTATCAGAATGTTCTTTCTCAGACTTGGATGAATGTGCATGTCATGTCTTTTATGATAATGATTCTGAAGTTTCTGACAGCTCCAGTGAAGACGAACAAAGGCCAAAGCCTCCCAAAGAAAAAGTCCTCATGGCATCCACTAAAGAAGAAGATGAGATGAAAATTTTAAGCCAAATCAGGAATATGGAAGAAGGTGCAATGAAAGATCGCCTGATAGAAGACTTTACGGAGCAAATCAAATCTAAAGCTTCAAAAGACTCAGGTAAGAAGCCATTGTTTGTAGATGCTTCATATGAAAGGAACACCAAATCTTTCCAAAGGCATCATCAAAAACCAGGAAAAATAAGATCCCTGACATTAGGAGAAGTGAGTAGTGAAATCCACCAGCTCAAATCAGAAATCTCCGCCATCAAAGTACAGATAGCAGAACTAAAGAAAGGAAAGAAAATTAAAGAAGAAGAAGAAGAAGAAGAATCCTGGAATACAGGATCGCACCACAAAGAAATTGAAATTGCAGAAGGAAGGTCAGATCCGCATTTTGGTTTTCAGGATATGAGATTATTTACTATTACATATCAACAACATCATGTTAAAGTAAAAATTTGTATCCAAGATCAAATATTCTTTATGACTGCATTGCTGGATTCTAGTGCTGACATCAACATTCTTAACATTAAAAACATTCCAGCAAAATATTGGGTTTCTGCAGAAAGGGAAGTGGTAGGACTAGGAAATAAAAAACTCAGATATGAAATCCCTAGAGCTTCCTTATGTTTTGACACTCATTGTGTGTATATGAAGTTTGCTATTGCAGACATACCTGTTGACTGCATATTAGGTAATGTCTTTCTAGCCGCAGTAGAACCGCATAGTTCTACAAGGATAAAAGGAAACAAATCTGGTTATTTCATCTCTGTACCCACATCTAGAGGTACAAGAAAAAGAATTGAGCTCCCCTATGTTTCTACTCCTCGGGTCTCCACCATGGTCCAAGCCATGCAGAAATTGGACAAAGCAGAATCCTTGCTAACAGATCTTAAAGATCTAAAGGGCAAGCTGAGAATCGAAGAACAGCTGAAACAACCGCAAGTTAAAAGAAGGATTCTAGAACTAAAAGAAAAATTGGCAGAGAAGTGTTGTTCAGAAGAACCAAATTCTTTCTGGCATAGAAAGCAACATACAATCAGACTGCCATACAAAGAAGGATACAAAGGTAAGCCCTGCAAAAGCAGAGCAATACCAATGAGCCAGGAATACAGAGAATTGTGTCAACAAGAGATTCAACAACTGCTTAACAGAGGTCTAATCAGAGAATCCACTAGTCCCTGGAACTGCTATGGGTTCTACGTGAATAAAAGAGCATAACAAATTAGAGGTATTCCCAGACTTGTCATAAATTACAAGCCTCTAAATTCAGTCTTGGCTGATGACACATATCCAATTCCGCATAAAGGGGACTTAATCAGGAGAATTGCAGGAGCAAAGATATTTTCAAAGTTCGATTTAAAGGCCGGATTTTGGCAGGTCGCTATTCATGAACAAGACAAATTCAAAACTGCTTTCAGTATCCCTGCAGGACATTACGAGTGGAATGTCATGCCTTTCGGTCTCAAGAATGCTCCCTCCAAATTTCAGAAAGTTATGGATGACATATTCAAACCATATTTTATTTGGCTGCTTGTATATATTGATGATGTTTTAATCTTTTCTACAAATCTTGATGACCATTTCAAGCATGTAAATATTTTTATGAAGTTGGTCCGTAAGAATGGTCTTGTTCTTAGCAAGAGGAAGATGGAATTGTTCCAGACTTCAGTTAAATTTTTGGGTCACCAGATTGCAAACGGCCAGATCTCTCTGCAGCAGCATGCTATTGAGTTCACAGACAAATTTCCAGATGTCTTGAAGGATAAGACACAATTACAGAGGTTCCTTGGTTGTTTAAATTATGTGAGTAGTTTCTATCAGGATTGTGCTAGTGACAGAAAATTGCTCAATCCAAGAACTAGCAAAAATCCTCCCCCATGGACAGAAAAGCACACCAGAGCAGTTCAGGAGATCAAGGCGAAGGTAAAATCCTTTCCTATTCTATATATTGCAGATGATGAAGCCTTTAAAATTGTAGAATTTGATGCCAGTGATATAGGTTGGGGCGGAATTCTGAAACAAAGGATTGGTGAAGAAGAACAAGTAGTTCAGTTTGCGTCAGGGGTCTGGAACCCAACTGAACAAAAATATTCTGTTATTGAAAGAGAGGTAAAAGCTGCTTGGAACTGTATTAGCAAATTTGCAGTTTATCTTATTAACAAGCCATTCCTTCTTAGGACAGATGCTTCAGCAATGAAGAAAGTCTTGTCTAAAGACATCAAGAAACCAGAAGAAGCAAAGTTTGCCAGATGGCAAGCATTATTCGCAAATTTTGATTTTCCTGTTGAGCATATTAAAGGAGAACAAAATTGCCTCCCTGATTTTTTCAGCCGGGAATATCTTGAAAAAGATACTGCACAGGTCATGATGATTATCACCGAATGGGACCAAAACCAGAAGTGTGAAGATTTAAGGACTATCCCAGATAATCAAGACTGGGATACATACAAAAACAACTGGAAGCCTACATGGCAATTACGGAATACAAAGATTCTTGATGCAAATCTCCAGCCTCATGCTGATCTTCAACACTACGTACTAGAAAGAAGAGTATACCCAAAAGGCAGAAAATGGATTCATGATATGGTGTATACTAATGCTAAAGCTAATGCTAGGACTGCAAGAGAGGCATTAGAATCAAATTTTCATGATATTGGCCGAATTGGACACCATGGAGATAGTGGTACAAGGATTTATGGAGCCTACTTCTGTATTTATCGTACCAGAGATCTATGGGCAAATCATCCACAAGTCAAAACTTATGCAAGATGGCCAAGAAATGATCCAAAGATAATCTTCCCGTATACAGTTTATGATTTTTCAGACTACAAGAAGCTATGGTGGGAATTTATGAATGTTGATGATAAGACAGACACCCATTATACTAAATTAAAATTTAGCACAATGGCAGCCTCTCAGAATAATCTGCAGTGTGAATGGTTCCAGAACTGGTGGGTAGATTACGGTGTCAATAGAACAGCTATGGATCCTGTGTACCATGAAGGATATCAAAGAAGACACTGTCAAAGATTCTTTGATTATAACATTGGAGACCGCTACCATCGCATCTACAACACAGTCAGAGAAATGAAAGCTAAAGAATGGGACCCTTTCCACATGACCAATTATTCTCTCCAAGAATATATGGTAGATCACTTGGAATGGTGTGTGCTAACCAAAGTTCAGCATCAGATCAAACTGGGAAAGCCGATGATAGTCCAGAGAATATACACCAAGGCATGTGATGACTTGCTTTATAAAAGGGAAAGATTCCCTGACTTTACTTTATTTTGAATAAGTACCAGTCACAAGGGCTTAATTGTGATCAGTGCTCCCGTGGACTTTACTGTTCAAAAGCCTCCACATTGTAAATATTCCCTCCTAGTCTTTTCTCGTGGGATTTTTGTACAAAAGTATCCACTGTGTAGCTAGTCATGAGTCTGCTTTACCTGCTTTAGGTACAAGAATCTACTTTACAGACAATATCACATGCGTTACCCGAAAGCAATTATTCGGCCTGGCCCGAATATTTGTGCGGACGTCGCTTTGATAAAAGACTGGAAAAAAAATGATTCTTGAAGTCTTTTCGGTCCGAACAACAGTAATGTTTGTCCCCCCTTCACATGCTATATAAAGAAGGGTAAGGCTCATTTGTAGATCATCGAGTCTTAGGCAATCTTGTGTGTGTGTTTGAGTCGAGTGTTCTCCTGCTCTGCATCTGCGGATATTCAGTCCGATCTGCTTGCATCACGAGTAATCACTCAAAGTCCTTAGTTGGTTCGAGAAGCCTGCGTATCAGTGTGCTCGGCACTGGTAAGAACCTAAAGTGGTCGAACCATTAGAAGAGTCAAGTTTTGGGTGTGAAGTCTGATTCTAATACAGAGCCTATATCTTGCCAGAAGCTTCCGGTAGTAACTTGCTTATGATTAAGCTGTGAAAAGTCCGGTAAAAGCAAGACTAGTCTGTTTCTGCATAGAATCAATCTCTGTAAAAGCTCTATGAGCATTCTGTAAGATTTTCTCCATTCTGAAATAAAATGAGTATGCCATTATCTTATTTGAGTATTTATAAAAGTCCGCTGTGATAGTAGTTCTCTCTGTGCTTTCCTCCGAAGTTCACAGGAAGTTCGCCAAAGGATCGAAGGGACGCCAAGATCGTGTAAGGCGAGGAAGCCGTTGTAAAGGTCGCCAGAGCGTGAAAGATCTCAGTAGGTTCACCACTGGTTCACCAGGAGTTGGCTATCAGAAAGAACTGACAGACACAGAGAAAGAGCAAGCTTGTGACAGAAGCCCCTGCTGAGGATATGGAGGACAGTGTCTTAAATACACCTTAAACCCATCGCATAATCCAAAGCTAATAATCGTAATATTTTCCACACTGTAAAGTTAAAGGCATATAAAAAGAACAAATTAATGTGTTATGATGGATTCAATAAAATCTTTAAAATGTTTGTATTTATTAAATTTGTAAAAAAATATTTTTAAAAATAATTTAAAATATAAAAGAATTCCTTTTTTCTTGCTCGAAGAATAAAAAACTAGAGAACACTGAGACATGTTTTTTTTTCTTCCAACCAGACACGATACAAACATATGTTTTATTATTATTTATTTTATTTCATTTATTATATTTTTTTTAGTGTGTAGGACACTCTGCCACGATGTGCTACATCCACGGAAAAAATCTGGGCTATCGACCTTGAAGGAATCTAGCCCACGGCCCACTAACAACCTAACCCAAAGGCTTTTGGAAATGGGACCTGTGACCTTTGATGCGAGGAACTGATTTTCGACGAAATGAGCTAACCTTGGGCTTAAACATCAATTTTAATTAATAATAATATATAATATATTATAATAATCATATATAATAAAATATAATATAGTTGAATTCAATAGTAAAATTAATCATGATCCTAATAATATTTAATAGTTCAATTTCTATATATATTCATTCCTTCACCTTTTTAATAATAATTTATAAATATAAATGATCAAACTACTTATAATAATACGTTACACCATTATATTTTGCAGTATAGAAAAATTTTTTAACACTACAAATTTAAAAATTATAGTGTTTACCAAATTTTAAAAATAAATTTGAAATTTTAACATAAAACCCTATAGATTAAAAAACAACTTAATATAAACATACACATTTTCACAAAGTTCCCATATCTATAAATAAGTTAAATAAAAGAGAAAATAAAATAATTTTAAGAAAATTATAAATATTACTTATGGAACTAAATTGTGATATACATTCTCAAAAATCTATAAATAAGTTAAATAAACAAGAAAATAAAACTATAAATATTACCTATGGAACTAAAGTGTAATATGCATTATCAAAACAATAAAGACAAAAAATATTAGTTGAGGAAATCAAATAGAGTATCATTACAAATGTAATTTTTAATATATTAAAATTTCAAGATAACAAATAATATAGAATTATGTTTAAAAAGCCACGAAATTTTTAAATATTAAAAGAAAATTTATTGTAACATTGAAATCATAAAAATACATGGTGGTAAGTAAAAGTGGAAGAAAAATTTAGTTTATTATTTTCTGAGAACCATTCTTACATATAATCTTGGGACCAAATTTATATAAATTACAATAAATAATAATGAAAAGAACTAAAATTAAGATCCAACTTATTTAGATTATTTGACTTCTTAAATTAAAATGTAATCAAACCATTTAATTTAATCAAACCATAGTTACCAAGTTGCAATTAGAATTGGATTTTGAATTCGATCCCAAAAAAAATCGATTGCTTAAATTTCAATATGGAAAAAATTTGGGAGTAGACATAGTGTAAAGACTTAAGTATATTATTTTTCCAATATTTTAAAAAGTTGAAGCATACAATATAATATTGAAAATCTCAAAAGCCTTTTCAAAAATTGTTGTCATATATCAAAATAAAATGCATAATTTTACATTTGAATAGCATATTGTAAGAATTTTTGTATTCATCCATATACACAATTACACCATGTATTATATGTTGTGTAATATAAACTAAATTTTCATTCAAATTATATAGTAGAGTGAACTATATGCATTCCACATTAAATGGATTAATATATGAAAACATCTTTAAATAATATTTAGTTTTAGAACTAAAAATTTTACTTTATAATATTAGTAAAACATAATCTTTAATAATTTGTTTACATGAATACAAAATTTATTATCATTTAAATATTTATTCAAATTTCCAATAAAAAAGTTAATCCATCTTTAAAAAAAAGAAGTCATGAAATTAACACAAAATATTCATTGTTAAAATGATAATATAAACACATATAAAAATTAATATTTAACTACCTACCACATATCTTTATCCTTATTTTATGGTTTCCATTGTACATCATAGCATCATAAACCATAAATTTTAACACATTTCTTTAACAGCTTGATTAAAAAATTCACTTGAAAAAACTGATTTTATAAAAAATCAAATAGCTTTGCCATTAGAATAGGTAACCTACCATCTCATATAATTAAAAACATCACTTGAAAAATCTGATGGTATAAAAATCAAATAACTTTTTGTTTTTAAATCAAATAACTTTTTGTTTTTTTTTTTTTCTTTTCTGTTGCTTTTTCTTATTCTTCCTCTTTTCTTTTTTTCCTTTTACAAAAAAAAACATAATATATTATATCATATGATCAATATACAGAATATAATCATCATCTACCAAAATTTATTACATCATTACGACCATCTCGGAGAACATATCATACTTCCCATCCAGAAATATCATAGTTGCATAATACAGATAAGTATAGTTATATTATATCATATGATCAATATATAGAATATAATCATCATCTACCAAAATTTATTACATCATTACAACCATCTCGGAGAACATATCATACTTCCCATCCAGAAATATCATAGTTGCCTAATACAGATAAGTACAGTCCAATCCATCAGTCTAGTGTTGTTCCAAAAATAAAAAAGTAGACAGGTGTTATCTATAGAGGAAAAGTCCAAAAAAACCATACCATCCATCTGAGAAAGTGGGCATGAAGCTTTTCCATCCATCCATGTGAGAAAGTTGGAAAATGTTATACTAGTAAACCATACAAAACTTATAGAGAAAAGGAGGGGAGGTAGAAGTTACCCAGAAAATGGAAATTCACCAACATCTAAAACATTGTGACCCCATGTTATTTCCATGTGAATATTACCAAAATTACCAAGGAGTACCCTCTTTGAGAGTTCATCAGTTTCCTTGTTTTGCTCTCTACCAATGTGTATAATTGTGGAATTGTTGTGTTGTTTCCAAAGAAGTTCAATCCTCCCCAGCCAACCAAGTAGCAAGGGATTGTTGATATTTGCAGTGCCCTTTACGTGATCAGTGATAATCTTGGAATCTCCATAGATGTGAATGGCAGGGATACCAAGGAAGTTGTTGAACCATAAAATGCCCCATAAGGCCATTCCTTATGCCCTGGTATTGGTGCCACTTCCCCCATTCTAGTGAATCCCGTAAGACAAATCATTTGAAATGGCAATCCAAAAACCACAACCACATGTGTTCCTTTGTGCTGCACCATAAAAAAAACCCATTAGATATTCCATCTGTAGTCCAATCTGCTTGTGTTGTGGGTTTTTGGATAATTTTCATGTGGGGTGTGCATGCAAAGGTTTGTTGTAGTTCTTTCAAAAACCATGGAGAAATCGTCTGTGAAATTCTGAAAAATGTACTTATTTCTCCATTTCCATATTGCCCAAAAAAGGAAAAGTGGAATGGTTCTCCACATATTCTTTTGTGTGCTCCACCATTTCATACATTCCACAATGTAGTAATGTTGTATATAAGGAAAACCAATAATAGATGATAGTTTTTTCCATACCTGAACTGTATGCTGACACTAGAGAAATATGTGCTTGTTGCTCTCCTCATCCATTTTACATATAGAACAAATGCTAGGCCCATGCCACTACATCTTCTGCAAATTCTCCAATATGAGATTTTTGTTATAGAAGACCAACCATGAGAAGAGGATGATTTTGTTTGGGATTTTGGTCATCTAAAAGATGTATAAGACATGTTTCTCCCCTTGTCAAGCATCCCTTTTACAAAGGGATAAGTATGTATCGACAACAATAATGTTATCAAATTTCATCTTCCCCGTCCATATAAATTTTTCATTTGTCCCCACATGAAAATACTAAGATGTTTCATGTCAGTGGTAATCCAGTTCCATTCCAGGACCATCAGCTCGGACAGTGCCATCTCCTGTGCACTTTTCCATACGGGGCATAGACCCTGCCAATGTGAGATGACTTTGGCTCCATAAGTATATGCCTCAACCATTTAAGAAATGCATGAGCTCTGCAAAGATACTACAGTCGGTGCCAACACCCAGAATATGAACGACACCGACAAGGATCCTGTTGCCAGATCCCATGTTCCATGCAAGTTGTTGTAAATTTCTTTTAGCAATCTTATGAAAGCTAAGCGAGATTGTCGATCCATGGATGGATCCAATAGTGCCTTTACGACACTAGAACAAAAAATCATGTCCCTTAAGGTATTTATGTCTAATGACCCTACTCTAAGTACCAAACCCAAATATGCCCCTCCATAGAGATTTAATTAGTAATGACCATCCAAAACAATGTAGATCCATGACCCCCCAACCACGCATGGCCTTCGGAAAAGTGATGTTGGACAACTTAACCAAATGGCATTTTTTTTTTCCATGACTCCCCCCCATATGAAATTAGCCATGATAAGGTTAAGACTATTGATGATGGTGACAAGAATATGAAACATATGTGCCCAATAAACCCCCAATTGTGTGACTACAACTTGGGTAAGAATGGCTCGACCCCTTAGAGATAGACATCTAAATTCGCACCCAGATATCCTTTTGAAAAAAAATCCACAAGCCATTGCCAATCAACAATCCTATAATTGCATGGTTTATTATGGTACCTAAGGTATTTCATACCATTTTTCATCATCCCCACCTCTATAAGAAACAAGTTTTTAATATATGCAATTATATCCATGTCACAACATCCATGAAAAAAATAGACATTTGAACATTCTTATGGAGGCCAGTGGCATTAGCAAATTTCTTGAAAATATGAAATAGACATAACCATGCAAATCGACTTAACATAACCATGACGAGTACATCATCGACAAAGAAGCCATGAGATATGCTAATGTTGTTTCCCATCTGCAGAGCCTTGAATTGCTCTTATGCAACCACATTTTTATATGCAAGCTCAGCCCATCCATCACCAAAATGAATAAAAGTTGTGAAAGGGAACGTCCCTGATGGAGTCCTCGGCTAGCCTGAAAGAATTGTGTTGGGTATCCATTTATAATCACTGCATAGTTGACATTAATAACACACGCCATTATCTAATCAATGAATCTAGGTTGTAAGCCAATTTTGATAAGAACCAGTCTGAGATATCCCTAATCGAGGCTATCGTAAGCCTTCTGTAAGTCCACCTTCATAATGGCAGCATTGAGTTGTTTGGTATGTATCATATGCATACATTCCTGGGTGTTAGCGATAACATCATGAATTTGTTTATCCTGTAGGAACCCGAATTGTTCTGGAGATATGCGGCGTGATAATGTACTACGCATACAAGCTGCAATGGTTTTGGAGATGGTTTTGTAGATGAGGTTACACAATGATATGGGCCTGAAGTCCATGAAGCATGTTGATGGGCAATGCTTCGGGACAAGTGCAATATGTGTGGAGTTGATCAAGTGGTGGATATTGCTCGTGATCCGCGACTACTCCACCATGTCCAACAAGTAATTTTTGAAAAAGTCGAAGAAGTATATGAATAGTTCCACCATCCATCCGTCTTGTCCTGGACTTTTGTCACCCTTGAAGGATTTTAGAACACCATGTAATTCCTCTTCAGTGACCTCCTTGTACAATGCAACATTAAAAGCCTCGTCATACATAGTCAGATATGGACCAATCCTGCATATGATATCTTCAGCAGCAATACCTTCGCTACAGCCATAAGCCAATTGAAAATGGGCGACATCGAATTTACTAATCTCCTCCTGCAACTGGATATATTGTTCATCAACATTTTTTATCTCCCATATAGAATTTTCATTACGTTTGTGATTTGCAAAACGATGGAGGAATTTAGTGTTACGGTCCCCTTCCTTGATCTGTAGTGATCGACATTTCAAGCACGAAGTGGCTTCCTCCATAGAAAGTAATTGTTTCTTCTTTAGCTCAAGTGCTTGGATACGGGACCGAGTTGGTTCCGACAGAAATTTTGTGGACATCATAGGTAGTAATGCATCCAGTTAACATTGTGTATCATTAATATCCTTTTGCGAGGACTTAATTAGGCCAATAGGCCTTCCTATGCATCAACAATCGTCTACACTTTTACCCTACTCCATTCGATCACGCGAGACACTTCCAACTATTGATTTGAAGTGTGACTGCTTTTTCCAAATATCGGTTGAGTTGCCTTCTTTTCACCTCTGAGTTTTGCTGTGCACTCCATGGCATGGCAAGATATTTTTACTGCTTTTTCCCATTCTTTTATGTCACTCTTGAAGATATTTTCACTGCTTTTTCCCATTCTTTTATGTCACTCTTGGCCTCAGAGTTAATAGTTTCTTTGGTCTTCCAGTTGTTGTTGCTATTCTTCTTCTGTGGCTTTTAGCAAGCATTGTTCTTCTTCCCTAGCTTTTGGCAAGCGCTGATTAGTATTAAATTATATACCCCATACACCAATTAAAATTACCTGCAACCAACTCTTTAGCTGTATCTCTGCAGACTTAATCCCCAAAACCCCAAAGTCGTGATCTGGTGCATCTTGAAGTAATAGCTCTTTCTGATGCAGTGTCAACGTAACAATCCCTCGGGCATTCTAAAACACAGAAATGTCAGTTTGAAGCTCTGTCACCTTCGAGTTCTGCTGTGCATTGAAACACTGCCAGCAAGCCTCAATCTGAATCCTCCTGTGCTCTCTGTTCATTAAGCAAAACAAGAAATCTTCTCCAATATAAATTCTCTGCTATCTTCTGAGATCGAGGAAGGGGCCGACTGTATTCTCTTCATTTATGTGCTTGGAAGGCTTAATTAGGCTCCTGGAATTAAACTATTTTACAGTCGAGGTGTGTGTCGGGAATCATGGTGAGGTGGAAGTGACCATGGAGGTTGGAGGCGATGGAGTTGACATAATCAAGATGACCAATCCGCTGGTCAATTCTTTGGCAGTAACAGGGAAGGGCTCGAAATGATTTTTTACAAAATTGAAAATAGAAATCATAGAATCAACTGAAATTTTTATGTATTTGGTGAATCATTTCTTGATTGCATATCTTCTTCTAATAAGCGGATATGTCTGAATGTCTTCCTTGCCATTTTTATTGTGCAAGCAACAAGACCTTCCCTCCATTGCAAGAGATGACATTTGATTATTAAGTAGAGGGCGCATAAAGTACCTGGTCCTGTTATGCAAAAAAATCTGATCAAATTGCCACTAGGGGAAATCTTAGGCAGATCCTATTTTCGGAACTGGGTTGTCCAATTCTGTTCCACCGCAGGACAACGTTGCAGCTTTTGAAGTCGAATTATTCTTTATGTGTGCGAGCATGAAGCCTCTCGGGTGAAAGGCGACCAAAGAAGGCCAAAAAAAGGGTCACTATCATCTCCTTAACTGGTCATCGTCTTTATTTTCTTGATTTTTTAGATGGCAATGATTGGTTTGTGCAGTCAAGACTGTGGAACACTGGCATTTATATTTGCTACTTCTTTGCTTTTGAATGGGGATAATGCTCTGGCATTGTAGGGATGGGTTTCGTTTTTTGTGGTTTTGTTATGGCTCATGAATGGATTTGTTTATGGATTGAAATTTAAGGAAAATATGGGTTTACTATAGCATATGAATGGGATGCATCCAAGCATTGCAATTTCAGAAGTTGGGTTTATTGTGCATATGAAATGGCATGTGTTCATGCTTTTGAAATTTTACTTAGAGAAAAGAAAAGATGGATTTGGTATTCCATATGAATGAGATGTATTCTTCCTATATGCTTGGCCATCTATAGAGGTTTCTTGATTTTGGGTAATTAACTTATTCTAAAATGAAATAAGACATTGAATGTGTTCCTTGTAATATAGATATAAACTAAAACATCTAAAGAAAAGTAATTGCACAATGATCTAGTCTAAGAAAACAAGGTTTTCCACAAACCAATTAACTCTTTTAGAAAAATTCAACAAATTCAATTTAATAATCCTATTGGCCTCTTTTTGTACCTTTCGAAACAATTGTTAGTTAAATGTTTCTCCCAAGTTTTAACCTCCCTGCAGAGGATATATCTAACTTGACTAGAATGTTAACCTAAGGGAAGGCCCTTCACACATACATGGCTCCATGTATCCTTCATCAATATATTAAAGTCTGGATTATCTAGCCGGGTCCTATTGAATTTAAAACGCATGCCCAGGCGAATATCCGCCCTCCTCCATTGTAATGTAATGGGTCTGTGGTCATACAAATAGTTACTGATGCATGAAGAGGTAACCTACCATCTCATAGATCTAAAAGGGTTTTTAAAGAACACCGCATGAACAGGTAACCTACCATCTCATAGATCCAAAAGGGTTTTTAAAGAACAGACGACCACGAAAAATCGATAATTCTGGCTGTAAACATGCACGTCTCTACTTCAACTGGAATATCCTGTACTTATATTCAAAATTTCATCCAAAGGTAGATGAATCCAGCCTGTTATTAAAATCAATTTCAGAAAACCAACGAAATAAAAATTCATATATTTCTACAAAACGAAAAACAATGTTCAAATACTTGTTAATCTCTCCATAATCATAAATCTAAATAATAACAAAACTGTCAACGATGTTCAAACACTCGTTAATCTCTCCATAAAACAAACAATTTCACATCTAGAGTGGAAATGACAAGGTTCCACGGATATTTAATTTTAAAATATTTATGTTATATGATTCACTAATGAATAACATCACAATATAATTGTCTAACTTTAAGTCCCACTCCAGTTTTACTAAAGAAGATAAAAGTGGTCGTGTTTTACCAAAAACTGTGGGCAAACAATTTGGCATGCAGAAAACCAACTGCAGGAAAAGCAACCCGCATGTCAAAGATCGCTTACTGTTTCAATAACTCTACCTCTGTTTTGCAGATAATTTCTTTGAAAATATATAGTAATATGCGAACCCAGATATAGGTTTATATATATATATATATCTTTCAAATCCAAAGTAGTGGCAAGGTCTGCCACTACAACTGAATTTGGGAAGCACAACAAAGCAGAAAATATTATTTGACAAAATCCGGGCTATTTCCGCTGTGATTCGGATACTCTGTACATTGATCGTTATATTGTGGATGTTGATTCATATGAGGAATTGAAGATGGGTCAACTCTATTTTCTCCTTCCACTTTGTAAACATGTTATCCGTCAACAGATTGCTAATGTGAGCAGAAAACCCATACTGCCTTAGCTGCCGATTCTACTGCAGAGCTTGAGCAGAAAGTGCTGGTTATCTTCATCAACAATTTTGAACAATCTGTTAATCAAGAGCCGATGATCTTGAAAGTTGATCTTGGCGACATCAACTTCCTTGCGCTGGCCTGCAACGCTGTGGAGAATCCCCTTGCGGATTCAGTCGTAAGTGGGCAATTTCTCTAAGGCCGCCCACTTCAAGGCCTCCTCATCGTTCATATCATCTCTATCCGTGGAGGATCTCGAGAACACATCGTCCCCTCCCCTCCATATTCCTGAAGTGTTGTTGCGCCCGCTCCCCATCCTCCACATATCCGCATCCTCCATTGCCATGATCTTTTCTACCCCTAAATACATCTATTGCCACACAACAACATACAGAGAGAAATTCGATCGCGGCGATACTTTTATAGATTTGTGCAGGAGACGCGACCAAACTGCGTTCCCCTCAACAACCCATGTATGGTGGTGAAGGAAACAATTGGCGTTTTGTCTTTTCACCACACCGTACCTCCTTTCATCTTTTCGTATCTGCAAATGACCTTTCACCCACAATGAGGTAAATTTTTGGCAGGTCTGTGAAGGGTTTTGACTGCGACCAATCTGAATCTGTGCGAACAATCCAGGAAGATGGGTTCATAAATGTCTGCTAGGATGATGGATTCATTGATAAAGGACTGAAACTCGCTTAAAATTTTGTAAAACTTGCTTGAACCTGTCAAAATATAATTGGTTTGAAAAGAAAAAATAAAACTCTTTCATTGGTGGGGAAAACAGCGTTTGCCCACCCAACCACACAAAGAGAACACCTTCGGAAAACAGCGTCTGCCCACCCAACCACACAAAGAGAACACCTTCTGATTAAGTATATGAAGGAAAAAATATATCATGTATGTTTTTATAAAATTTCAATATTTTGTATACAAATTTTTGATGAACAATGTAGACCTATGATAAGGAGAATGTCGGTGAATATATGACAACGAGTCTAAACACAAGGTAATTAGATATGCATTATTAATTATGACTTAAATAAATATGATATGTGTAAATACATTATAATATCATATGTTTATCAATATTTAGGTGGAGTATGTATTTATAAACAAGTTTTGTATAGTAGTTAGTTTTGTTACTTAGTTTAAATATAGCTAAATTAAAATAAAAACACTGAATTCAAATTAGTGTTAAGGTTTAGAATTCCATCAATTTGAGTTTTAATGATTGGTAAAGCCTTAATTTGTGTAAATAAAGAGTAAGACCCTGATTTCAATGCCTATGCAAACATAGCTTTAAAAAACTATAATATGTTAAACTTGCATTTATATTTGAACTACATTAGTGGTATAAATCAAAATTGTTTGTCCAAATCAAGAATTGTATATTTTATTTCTTAAAATTCAATAAGAAAAATCTTTTAATATAACTATTAGTTTATAAAAGTACACCTATTTTATTTTATTTT
>APFE031688357.1:603702-818974 GCA_000404065.3 Pinus taeda | reverse complement strand
CCGTTAGTTGAGTCCATTTTAAAAAATTGAGGAAGAAGACATGATTTCTTAAAACATTCATTTATTTATTAATAATTATAAACCTTAATAATTATAAAGTCAATTATTTATTGTTTTTTTACCATTTAGGGTTTTGAATGGCGCATCTTTCACGACATTTACTACTCTTCACGCTCTTCATATTTCCCAAATCTTGAAAATGGATTTGGTCGATGGTTCTAAAATCTAGACTATAATATTTACTATGGATCATCCTTTATCAATCAACCATTTAAATAATAAAAATTTTAAAATAATAATCACATCCAATTATGGAAGGGGTATTTATCATGAAGTTTGGTTATTTGAAAATTTGTGGTTTAAGATAAAACAAAGAGAAACCGATTTTGATTTCTTGAAAACTAGGGATAAATACATCATTTTGAAACATATTGGGTTTATTTGTTAATTATTATTAAATATAATAATGATCTTAATTTAAATTATCTATTTTTTCCATGTTTGCCATTTAAGATTTTGAATGACACATTTTTTACTATACTTATTATTCTTTATTCTTATTCTTTATGAACTTTACATTTCCTCAAATCTTAAAAATGAACCCACTGATAATTCTGAAATATTGACTAAATAATACTTAAATGTATGGATCTTCCTTTATCAATCAATCCAAACCAAAAATTTCTTAAAACCATAATCACAACTCGGTATGAGAGGGGCGTTTATGATGAAGTTCAGTTACTTCAAAATTTGTGCATTAAGATTGAAACAAAAAGTGGTTGATCTTTGTCTCTATCTCCCAATTTATGCGTTAAGATCAAACAAAGAGTGGTTGATCTTGATTTCTTGAAAGCGGATAAACACATTATATTCCATTTTAATAATTATAAATTTAATTATTCATTTTATCTCTATTTTCTATTTAAGGTTTTGAATGAAGCATCGTTCACAATATTTATTATCTTTCATGTTTTCATATTTTCTCAAGTTTTCGTGGTTCTGAAATGTCTATTATAATATTTAAAATCAAATTTATCAAGGTGCAAATATTTTTAAAAAGATTTACAATTCAGGGGATTTGATCCCTCTCAAAGTTTGGTAGATTTATAATTAAGATATATCTAGACTAATTAACATGCGCACAGGGATGTCAATTTTTTTCAAGTGCAAACTTTTTTTAGAGTGCAAAAAACAATGTGCAATTTTTCATTGTTTAAATTGTATTTTTAAATGCTTTAGAGATTACATATCTTAAACTTGTAAATCCAAAAAAAAAATCAAATGCAAACTTTTTTTAGAGTATTAAACTATAAAATACTAAGATCATTTCAAACATTTTAACCATAAAACAATTAAAACGTGTATATAGCTTTATATAATATATACACCAGTTTTTAAAACAATATATAAAATGTTTTGCATAACATGTGTATTAAGCCATTTTATTACCCCATATTAAATTGGTTTTTTTGTTATTACTTAAAAATATATTAATAACAAAAAAACCATTTTAATATGCGTTGAGAATAAATTTTTATTTAGAAAATATTTTATTTTTATTTTAAAAAATACACATGTCAACTCCAAATTAAACACTCCCATATTTACACATCGCCTTCACACTAAATATAGAATAAGTAAAATTCAAACTTAACCATAAAAAGAGTAACTATGCCATTTAAAAGTTGTGTAGTGTTCCGTGTGAAAAAACGAAATAGGGACGCAAATAAGGTGGGGAAGATTGTGGCCCACCACTACAAGAGGTGGAGTGTGGGTAATAGCACGACTCTATACATGGCCCACCACTAATCACACTTTTGCAGTTAAATATTCGAAAATGGCACAAAAGAGAATTGCAATTCAAACACGAAGTCCAGCCGCCGTGATACACCTCATCAAAATCCTCGCTTTATGTGGATGTGTGTAAGGGTACTTCCCTTTTGTTAAAATTTTTTGGTGAACTTTGGACGTGGATGACATCAAATAAAAGAGATACCACATGATACACATGATATCCACAATGCTATAAGCACAGTGTTTGCTCCCGTACTTTGACAGGACGCTCACTGGTCTAACGCCTACTTCTGCAACAATAATAATTATAGTTACGAGTACTACCATTAAAATGTTCATATAGGTCTTTAGAAGCAATGGTATATATAATATTTATAAAAAGAATATTTATTAAATTTAAAAAGGCTATTAAAATAAACTATATTGAATTATAACTTTTTATATTATTCAAAAATTTATTTTTTAGGTGTAAAGTATATATAAATTAAACAAGTGTGATATACAATTTTAGTATTTGTTTTTTTATGTAAAAGTAATTGGATTCAGAAGTTATTGTAGCTATGATGAAATGAGCATTATAATATTTGAAAATTGGAAATTAAAAATTAGTTTTAGATCGCACATTTTAACGGTACAAATGATCAAGATGTGCAAAACATACTTTTATAAATGCAGTTGTTTCAATAATGCAAATAGAATGCAAAGGGTGGAATTATGGAGGAACATGTTTGGTTGGTGGGTACCTTTTTGTAGAACCTATGATGTCTTTGACGTCGGTAGTGCAATAAACTACTTAGAATTTTCCGTCCCATGGGACGCATAGGCCATCACTAACATGAAATTCGACTCGAAGGAAACTTGTAAAGCTCACTTTTTCACCAAGGTATTACATAAAACTACTTGTGGTTGGATGTATATATGTTCATAAATGATGCTTCTTTTAATAATGAACTCATCATGGAATATTTCTGAAAGGAAAAATGAATATGTTAACTCAAAGCAATCCAATTAACTTCAACGCTTAAATATATCCATTCTAAACGAAATCAATACAACATAGCCTATGTCTAAATTTAAGAAGTTAATAAAAATGTTGGGCAACTTGACGAAGGGTTCAAAGCTCAGTAACACAGAGTGTATCTTATTCCACAACATAAGAAAAAGCAATAAAAATAAGTTGATGCTTTGTTTCATAAGAAAGAAATAAAAATTGCAAGATCAACTTGTCTTTATCCAATAAAAACCCAAGAAAGTTGTGTCTAGAGCTCAACAACACTATTACCCATAGTTAGAAGGGTAACAAATCATTAGATGATCTATATCTTCCTTTTCTTTCCTACACAAGTTATATAGATTTGGTCATTCTTACCCCTTTTTTGAATCATATCCCGTGTTGATATGCTATTTTTAAGAGCCAACCAAAAGTGAATTGATTTTTGGTACAATAGGGTATTTGTAGTAACATAACAGATAGAGGAATATGACTACAAAAACTTTGATATGTTGACTTATATATAGGTGATTTTATTCTGAAGCACAGTTCTTTTCTTGGGCAAGGGGTTTCTGTAGAGAGGCTTTATTGAAAACTAAAATTGGACACCTTAGAATCTACATGAATTGGAAGTGTAGTCGATACTTGTTTAGTTTCTTGGATAGAAAATACTTGAATTGTTTATCTTCAGTTTGAAATGATAATTGTTCAATGAATATACCTTAAGGTTATCCCGATCACTGCATTCCTCATTTCTTCCTAAGCATGGAAACAAAAATGAGTTATGTTTATAAGTATCTTGGGAAAGATTTGAGACAATCTTCCTCTAAAGTAGGAATAAATCCTCGACGAAAGTACATAGAAGTCTTGTCCAATCAGATAACTTGCATTTATGAGTCAATAACCATTTATGCATCTAAATATCTCACTAAAGCTTACATCGGTGCAAGATTCTACTAACCTTTAGAAGAGTTCAAGATGTTTTAGGGGGGAGTGCACGGAAATTTAATACTCACTATAATTGATGAAAGCAAGTTGGTTGGAATAAAGAAGGTAGAAAACTTGGTTAAGATTCAATTTTCCATAATCAAGAAGTTCTTCCTTTAGTTGACGAGGTACTATACGAATTTCTTGAATTTGTTGACAAGTTGGATAATAATTTAGAGATGTTGAACTTAAAGGCATCTCAAATTTATAAAGACCTACCAAAACGTCTTCCACTCCATTACTCAAACAATTGAAATGAATTTGTTTCAAAAAATGATGTGGTAATGATAAATACATGAACTCTCACCACCCTACATATTAGAGTTTCTATACTAGAGAAATGAAGCCAAACCCATTCCAAGGAATATCTATTTCGAAAATGAAAATGCAACAAAATAAAAGTAAAACATGCAAGCATGGATTGCACTACTAGAAGAAAAAAAAGGCAGAATTATTTATTAAGAATAAACTTGTATATGCATTTCAGCATTGTGTAGTTATGTTCTAAAAGTATCTCATCTACAATTTTTAATCTAACCAAAACAACGTAGGTATCATGTTGTTCCTCATATCGCCTCACAAATTAAACAAAAGTAGATTCCCATATTTCATACACCAAATAAACACTTCAACATGAAACTTTACAATTTCCATGGCAATAATAGTAACAAGAAGATCTAGTGCATCTCAATACAAGGACCCACATAATTACACTCACCTCTACAGTAAAATCGATTCATATGCAAATTCATGCATGGAGGAAGAAACCAATATTCTTAAAGGGTGTCCATTTACTAATCACAGACACTAGTAAATCAAAATATGCTTAGAAATCCAATGTAAGCAATTTTATTAACACAAGCAACAAAAACTATACTAGCACCAGATAATCTAGGAAACCTTGCTTAAAGTAAAATTAATAAACAAATAATCGTAGATACTTGCAAATTGAAAATTGTTAACAAAAACACATACTGGCAATTTCATGGGAAATGGAATTAAACCCTTGTGAATCTGTCAAATATCTAGGATCCTCACAAAGGGAAACCTGCTAACAAACATGATTTAAAAATTTCGTAAAAAGAGGGAATGAACCCATATATATCTCTAGATATATAGGCCCTTTTACAAATGCATTCTAAATTATTTTGGATCCAATGTTAAAAACATGCCCAACACTTAGGTAAACAAAACTTTGAAATAAAGAAAGAAGGGGAAAGGAGTATGTGTACCAATCAATTACATTTGCACCATCTACATCCTAGAGGAATATAATTTGATTTCAATATAAGAATACTATCATGTTAGTCAATATAACAAGGAAACCTTTTTGGGATATAGCCAAGAAAAAAAATCTCAGGACACAGATCCAATCTTAAACAACAACATGAGAGCTAATTCGATATAGACGTGTACAAAACTTTTGTATTTGTATAAGTAACTCTTATGGGTTACTGATAGCAAACAAAAAAATTGAAAACAATTTTTTTATGCTTGACGGGCAGAGTTTGCTTAATGTTACTAAGAGTAACCAAAAAGCTAGAAAAGAAGTTGTCGCATGAGGATTTTGTCCAACTGGTTGGTACCTATAGTCTCCGTCCTTGAGTAGAAAAGTCTTGAATGACTATTTGAACTACTTCTGCAATTGATATTATCTTGTTAGCATATTTACATGATATAAAAATTCATGAAGAATATGAGACAACAATGCTTAGGAACATAGTGCTTACATCAATGTTTTTCATGTCATGAAATTTTTCCATATATCGATAGTTACATGATCATGATTGAGTTTACATTTTCCTTCAACATTGAAGTCGCACGACATGTAGATTCAACACTTTTGTCTTTTAGATTGTCTTCATAGGACAAAGCTGTCAAATATGGCAATAATTTGCTTAAAGCAATATCATGAAGAGTACATGGTACTTTTCCAACTTCGGATCTATTCAATATTGTACATTTTAATCAATGTTGGTAGGTAAAAGTAGTATGTGTCTCGCATTTGGTACAATGCAACATGTTTCCTTCTATAGAACCAAAGTTTTATACTATTAAGTTGCATTGTTAGCAAACAAGTGAAAAGGGATTTGAATATATATTTTCTATGACTAGCATACCGTAACCTAATTGAAAAACAATAGTGTATTTACTAATCAATACACATAGTTTTGGAAAAAATATATACAATATCACATAAAATGTTCTAGTTATAATGTTTCACCTTTTTTGTAGTGTTGAGAAACAGTTTAAGGTCTTCCAAATATTTTTTTCTCTTCAATGTTGTAATGATAGTTGACTGGGCAATGCATAGTGTGCCATGTGCTTCTTTTTGTTTGACAAGATTTCTGAATAACATGATGGGAAATTCTTTCTTTAGGAGTTGCTTTTGGATGAAATCAAATTTTGCTGCAAATGATGGGAATAGGTATAGTTGCACTACAATAAACTATATGCATTAGTTGAATTAAAATGCAATCATATTTCATTACAAGTGATGATAAAATTTATAAATGTGTAACATGAAGAGATAAAGTTGTAGAAAAGCGATCATTTATTTCTTTCTTTTTCTTATACGCAACCAATTGAATGCAAGAGGTAGACTTACAGTGGCTTTTCATTTTCTTCATTGCCATCCTTGATTTCCAAAGAATATTGCATTGTGGATTTCTTTGCACTTGTGACAATTGCACTTATTGTCCCATGTGCATAGTCTTCAATTGTTTCTAGAAGCCTTTTGATTGATATGTTTGGGATGAAGTTGTACTCTTGGCAGATAGGAGCAATATTTTTCATGCTTGAAGTTGTACTCTTGGAAGATAGGAGCAATATTTTATATGCTTGTATCTTTGTTTTCAAGCTATATGCAATCAGACTTACCACAATCATAGGTTGTTTTTTCTCCAATTATGAAATATGTTATACAAATGTATTTTCCTAGAAGATGTTTTTCATCATATTCATTAATAATATTTCCACGAAGATTCAAGGTGATTGTCAATTCACCGTTTTCATCTATCAACTCTTCTTAAAGAATTTCATTTATCTTTTCTTCTTTATCTGTAGAAATTAGGTTGTAGATTTGCAACTTCTTATGAAATTTTAATGAAAATCACAAGACACATATCTATACTATTGCATGCTGACATTATTTCACAATTTAGAACAAAAGTTTTAGACATGCAAGAAGAAATAATACACATGCAACAAGTATTTTTTATCTAGGGAAATAAATCTGCTAAAAACCCCAATTCCTCTTGCATTAATTAAATGATTAGATATCCATTACATCTTGTTTTCTCAACTAAGCTCACCCTGCAAGTACACAACCTATATCTCTACTCATTGAAGGTATCTAGCCTAGAATTAGTCAATTTTTCCCTCGGATTGAGCTCCTATTTCCTCGCGCTATTCTTGAGGAATTAACCCCTATTATTTATGAAATTCCCTCAATTGAATTGTGCAATTTCTTTAGGTTGATGATCTGACTGCATGCAACATTTGTACACTCAAGACTAGTCTATAACTGATGTTACACTACCTTGGAATATCCAACTCAACTAGGTAACTTGAATTCTCTACATGCAATAGCTATTTTGGTTAGATTAATTAATTAACTAGATAATCGTTGAGTTTGACTGAAGTCCACTGCTTAACTAGCCTTCCACTAGTTCCTCTAAAAGTTGGAAATAGTTTAACTGAAAACAACTTGAGATAATTGACCTTTATTATTACAAATTAGCAATCACACATGAACAACTAAACTCTAACTCCTCCAACATGAGTTTACTAAGTAAGCTGGGTGACACAAGCCATGTCATACAAGTTCACACCATCCAAGTTGTTTATTGATGTGGAAATTCAAATTTTCTTAATTTAACCAAGGAAAAATCAAATTGAGAATTTCTTGTTTCATTTTTCAACACTCCCTTTTAGCAAGAAATGGATTATCAACCACCCCTATCATGTACCTTTGGAACTCAAACTTCCCTCGTGACAAGGCCTTTATAAAAATGTCAGCGTTTTATTCCTCTGTCGAAATGTATTGCAACAACATTATTTGCCTATGCACACAATCCCGTAGATGGTGATACAAGATATCTATATGCTTGGATCAATCATGAAAAATAGGATTTTCAGAGAGCTTGATGGAACTTTGATTATCACATTTGGATTCATCATCTGACTAAAAAATCCAACAAGTATCTTTCTCATCTAGATCGCCTCACATGTTGCTTGACTAATAGCCATGTATTATGCTTCTATCAAGCTGAGTGCCACAAATATTTTCTTCTTGTTGGACCAGGAAACAATTGCAGACCCCACACTGAAAATTACACCTGATTTATTCTTTTGGTCCGATGGAATCCTCGCCCAATTTGCATATGTGAAGCCACATAGCTTCACTCCCTTTGTTCATCTGTACTATAGTCCAAACTGGGTAGTGCCTCTGAGGTATCGTAAAACATGTTTAATTGCCCTCCAAAATAATTTGGTTGGCCTAACCATATCTTGGCTCAACTAGTTAACTATATAACACATATATGGTCGTGTGTTCACAAGATACATTAGTGAACCCACCAACTATCGGTAAACATTATCATCCACTTCCTCACCTGAAGTGGCATCCTCTTTCCTCCAGTCTGTCGCTAGAGGTGTCTCCATTTGTTTGCAATTGTCCATGCGGAACCTCTGAAGTATCTCATTTTCATACTTTCCTTGAGAGACAAATAATTCCCCATCACCTTACCATACTTCCAGTCCGAGGAAGTAGTGAATGAGACCCATATACTTCATTTCAAACTCTCTTGCAAGATCTAATCAATTTCCCATCGACAGTTAAAATCAGATCATCAACATATAAGAAAATAATCAACAATTTACCTTCTATGAAGATATGATAGAGGTTTGCATCTTCTTCAGTTTTGGTGAAGCCCAAATCGGTGATATAACTATCAATCCTGGTGTACCAAGCATGACGTGCTTGCTTGAGATCATGCAATGCTCGCTTGTGTCTACACACATGGGACTCTTGATAAAAATTCTCGAACCCTTTTGGTTGCATGATGTACACCTCCTCCTCAATAAATACATTGAGGAATGTTGTTTTCGCATCCATCTGGTGGATCTTCCACCTCGTCTATGCAGCGAGAGCAAGAATTCATCTAATGGATGAGTACCTTGCTATAGGAGCAAAGGTATCCCCATAGTTAATGGCTTCAACTTGAGAGTACCCCTTACTGATAATTTAGCCTTGTACTTTTCTATGCTTCCTTTTGTTGCATGCTTTACGTTGAAGATTCGTCTCAAACCCACAACTGATTTATATGTTGGTCTTGGAACCACTTTCCAAACACTGTTCTTTATAATGGATTCATATTCCTCCACCACTGCATCAATCCACACAAATTTCTCTATTGCTTCCTCGAATGAGGATGACTTAGTTTATACAAGCTTAGTCATTAGAGCCATGTAGCCAATGTACTGATTTGGTGACCTTCTTTTCCTGCATCGATTTGAAGGATCACCCACATTCTTTCTCACATCCTGCACATGTCTCTTAGCTTCCTTGGTTGTTTTCCTGCCTTCTCTGGATGTTTCTTCTTGAGTGGTTTTCTTCACTCTCTTCTCCTAAACTTGTAGCTGCTCCACAACTTCTTGAGGTTCCTCCTTTGGAGCTAAAATCTCCTCTTCTGGTGGGATCTAAATCTCCCTCTCAAGAGAGCATCAGATGGCTTTTTCTTCATAAAATTTTACATCCCTTCGCACAACTGTCATTATGAGGGATAGAAAGTACACACGGTAGTTTTGGGGAGTTTTTTTGTAACCCACAAATAACCCCAATTCTGTAGTCGGCTCTAACTTCTACCTTGATTATTTGGAGACAAAACAGTAAATAGAGGTTCCAAAAATCCTTAAGTGTGACACATCCGACTTTTTATGTGAAAAAAGCCTCCTCCAATGTAATCATGCCAATAATTTGATGAGGACTCTGGTTCTACAAATAGACTGTTATGTTGCATACCTCATCCCACACATGCAAAGGTAGACCTTTTTATGCAACATCGCCCTCACTACTCCCACATTGATACAATTCTTTCTCTCAGCCACCACATTCTACTATGGGTTGTTGGGTGTTGTCAACTCTCGTTGAATGCCTTATTTTTCAAAGAAAATTTTAACTTCCCTTGACACATACTCACCTCCATTATCGCTCTTGAGAGCCTTCACCTTCTTGCTCGTTTCTTTCTCAACAAATGCCTTGAATTCTACGAACTTGGAGAATGTCTCATCCTTCTTCTACATGAAGAAGATCCATCACTTTCGTGAGAAGTCATCCATAAAAATGAAAAAATATTTGTGCCTGGTAGTGGAGGCTGTTAAGAAAGGTCCACAGACATCGGAGTGGATCCTTTCAAGGACTACATGTGATTTTTTGTCTCGATCATGGAAGGCATATTTTTTTCAATTCCCTAAAGTACACCCTTTGCATACATCTTGCTTCTCAGGTGCTCCTTTTAGGGAGGCATGTGGTTATCTGTTGCATGATCTTGAAAGCACCATGATGCATATGGCCAAGTCTTATATGCCAAAGTTTACCGACATCATGACTTTGCACCTTCTCTACCTTCATTCTCAATGCAAAGCAATCCTCCACACAAACCTTGATCTACTTCACCTGTCTCATCGCTATGTGTCTCAAGAATTCCTTTCCTTTGTTGAAGATCACATCATAACCACGATCTTCCAAAAATAAAACAGAGACGGTAGTTTTCTTTAGGTCTGGAATGAACATGAAATTTTGAACCCGAGGGGAGATCCTGACTCCCTCTCAAAGGTGATTGTACCAATCTCGTTCATGCTATATCTTCTATTGTCCTCCATCTCGATGCACATATACAAATATTTCTCCTCTAGGTCACTAAAAAAATATCTAATGCTCGTCATATGGAATGATGCACCTGATTCCAAGTACCGCATGCTCCCCATAATTATGTTTTCCATGCATGCAATGAGGGTAAATTCTAGCTCAAACTATGAAGCCAAAGCTTCACTGGGTTCTCCTCCTTGTGTGTCTTCACTAGTGGAAAATGATGAAATTAGTGACTAGGTGACTAAAAAAGTTAGTCACTGTAGATTTTCCAAGTGAAATACTACCAAAATTAAGCAATCTTAATTGACCCAACTAAAAATGACTAACATAAATGACTAATTTAGTCGCGGATTAAAATATATGACTAGCTAATAAGTAATAGAACTAAAAATGACTAAAAATAATGATTAATTTAGTCTACGAACAAAAATATGACTACCTAGCAAGTACTACAATAATAGAAATTTGACATTTAAGTTAGTCATTTTAATTGTGTGACTTCTTCAATCTAAACTTATAAGTGATAGGGGATTCAAAGGTTTTTATAGATTGGTTGAAAGGTTTTAAAGCACTTCTTTATTGGATCAGTGGACGGTTACAATTAGGGAGTTGATTAGAATCTTCAAGGTTATATCCTTCGATAGCATTCACAAAGAATTAAATTCAAATAATTTGTCAAGAGTGAATGCACATAACATCCATGTGAACCCTCAACTTTAACAACAACCTCACACAAATTCCACACATCGTCTAGAAACACTGATAGACAAATACAACAATGCCAACATCCAACAAAAACCCATGTAATGAAGAGGAAACACTAATAAACATACACATAGTCCTTAATCCTTAGTTCTAAATATTACATAGCCCTGCATGATGCTCAAATCAACTAAGCACAACCATTGTCACCCTCCACATAGCACCAAGCACAACCATTGTTCTAAGGCATATACAATACTAACAAATAGCAGTAAATAACTATATTCTCATATGCCTATCATAATTATGTTTAGCCTCTCTAACATGCTCTTAGTTTTTTAATGTATTCTATATATGAGTTCACTCTATATATAGCTTAACACTATAACAAAAACCAAATAATGATTTTAATTTGCAAAAACTAATAGGACATAGTTTACACTCAATGAAACAAAGCATTGGATTATAAATTACAAGTAAGAACATGTTCTATATCAATATAGTAATCAATATTTTTAGAATGTTTTCTATGATGAATCCATTTAATTTAATAATTTGTGTTATCAATGCACCAAATCATTACGATTTTAATTTGGAAAAACTAATAGGATATAATTCACACTCAATTAAAGAAAGCATTGTATTATAACTTACAAGAAAGAACATCTTTTATATCATAGTAATCAACATTTTCAAAAAAAAATCTATGATGAATCCATTTAATTTAATACTTTTTGTTATGAATGCACCAAACCATTTTTCAATTTACTAATAGTGAAATAAATGCACCTTATTGATTTGCATTATATGATTGTATTTTTTTTCTTAAGTGAAAGTGTTTTCATCCATCAAATTAGTATTTTACATCAAAAGAGGTTGAAATATTTCATGGTCTGCCACTATAAAAACTAGACCAATTACAAAATTTCATTTTCCTTAAGAGCCACACAAAACGTTTACTAATAGTGTACCAAAAAATGAACAAGTTTGTCAAAAATATATGGGCTATAGGGATATATTGAAGCAAAAAAACAAAGTTAGTGGTACTTGATATAGTAGATAACTAGAGAACATAATTAACATTTAATATTTTCTATATTCTAAGGCTACCAGAGGGATAGGATCCCTTTCACTTCCTAGAGAACAACCTAGAGTAGGGGACAAGTCAAAGTGGGCTTTAATTTTCCCTAGTTTGTTGTCCATGAAAAACATTAACACCTACAATTCATCGAATTAAAAACCATCCCTTCTTAGGTAGTGTTCTTCTCCATCACCATGCAACAGAACAATAAGCTGAGGTGCCAGTAAAGATTTCCTATATGTATATAGTGATTCAGGAAACTCTAGTAGTGGTCCATGCTTGCAACCCATATCTCCACCTTAGTAAGAACCTCAAAGTTAATAATGCATTGTATTTCATCTACAATTTCACGCTTATCTTGAAAAATTCCCTCTTGAACACTTTTAGGAGTAAAATCATGATAAGGAGTAGCAAAGATTTCAACTCATTCTTGGGTTTTGGGGCTTCCAAAGTCCCTATAATAGTTAATTCCATATTATGCCTATGCTCTCTATCTCACCATGGTCTCCATAGGAGAAGGAAACTATAAGACATCAAAAATAAAGAGTTTATAGGAGGGACAATTCCACAAAGATAGGGTAGTGGGAAGTGGAAGGTGAAATTGGTGGGGCCTAATGAGGTTAGAGGGCGAGATTGTGTGCCTAAAAAGGGGAGAGGAATTCAAGCTAAGAAAATATAGTGAGGAAGTAATTCACTAAAGGACAAGAAAAAATGAGGAAAATTCAATAGAAGTAGCTCTGATGGACTGGGGGAATGGTCTCAACATAGAAAGTTTAGTAAGAAATACCACCAAATTTATCGAGGGGGGATGAATCACTACAGGGTGAAAAACATAAAATGATACAAAAATGATACAAAAATGATACAAAAATGACCAATGTTCCTTCTAAATACCTATGATCAGGCTTGAAACTCACATAATATACCAGACACCATTACACAATTACTGCACAATATACAGTTGCATACAAACTATTATCTCGACCCTCATGTATAGAGAGATGGCTCAGGAGCCATCATAATTGTTTACCTCCTAGAATGACTAATGTGGAAATTTAGAGTAGGCTTACAAACCATGTTAGTCTTCCAAGTAAAAGAGGGATTAAAATACTAATGAGCCAAGGGAAATATGCCATTAGACAAACACGGGTGAGATGATTGATGGGGTGGTAACATAATTATGTCACACAATGCAATTGTATGTGCATTTTAATTCATTGGGGGCAATGATGGAATGTCTCCCTCCTCTTGTAGTCAGTGGGACTATGGACTCATTCCCTGCATCTGTCTCATGCTAGCTAAACCATCTAGGAATACATTATATGATTATTGAAATCGATGCAATTACTTGATTTTTCTCAGGCTTATTTGATACATTGCATATACTGAATGAGCGACAAAATGGATTGTATTTTCAATAAAAATCAATGCATCACATTCATTGGTTAAACATTTTTCATAAAAAAAAGTATACTAAAAGATTAGTATTGGATAAGCAAAGTGTTGGTCTTTACCTTGTAATAGAATATTTATTTTATAACTTTATAATATGCATTTCTAAATTGTTTTGCAATATATTAGTTTTGAAATCACTTAGATAATTTTCACTATATTAGAGTTGAAATCAATACTTATCATTTTTCCCACTACTATTTCTTAAATCAGTGCATATAATCATTTTGCATTGTATAATTATTTAAATTAATGCACCCAATATAAGTTGTGGATTATTAATATAGTAACCTAAATGAAAAAAAACATATATATTAGCAACTCATAGATTCCAACTTCACTTTCACCCTCCCACATAACACTAAGCACAACGATTGTTCCAAACCAACTACAATACTAAAAAGTAAGAGAAATTTTGGGCAAATGCAAATACTAATAGTTACACTAAATGCTAAAGATAAAAAGCCAAATCCATCCAATTGTTGACCATAATGGAGATGATTGCAACATCAACAACAAAAAGTCACAAAATACGCTAGATCCATCTAGTTATAGATTGCAATATTGCAAAATCATCCCACCAATTTGGTGCTAATTTTCTTAAATTCAAAGAAAAATTTGAATTTGTGCATTGAATTTTTCTTGAATTACTCTAATGGATGACTTTGAAGCTCCTACATTCTCCCAAGGACTCAATTTTGAATGGAAATGCTGGTCATTCACTCTTAGCTATGACGATAATGTTGGAGAATATGAGAACCCAACCATTTGTAACCAAGATCATGAAATCAAATGTCATCCAGAGATCATTGACATATCAGAATCGTTCCCTGGACCCTAGGGCTTCCAACGGCAAGGATTGAGCCCAAGAACTCAAGTTTTCCTAGATTAAGACATGAAGATCTACAGTACTGCAATGAAGAATCAATTCCAAGACTCAAGATACTAAGACGACGACCCATGCTAATGATAATTTGATCCTCGCTACTAAATCCCACTGTCAAAATATAGGTCAAGGGATCGTACTCAGAAAACCCGAGATCGATTTCAATGATATTGAAGATTTTTCCACATATGACAAATTTCTCAGAGGTTAGCTGAAATTAACCCTCAAGCAAGAGAAATTTTTTGTTTTAACTTCTACCTTAAACTCCTAACTATGTACAAATTCATGATATGAGGGTAAAACCCTTAATGACATCTGTAAGTAACATGATTTTTATTGTTAGTTCATTTTTGTAATTGCAGTATAAACAATTGATATATTGGAATTCAGATCTAAATGGTAATATTAAATTTAGATTGTCAATATTAGTCTCGTTGTCCTAGGAACGTGCTACACACACACTGAAGAAAATTTTTAGCGTTGTTGAAGAGATCAAAGATTCAAGATACGACATGACCAAATTCATGTCACATGAGGCTGAATCAAAGGATCTACAATTCGTGTTCACAGCTTATCTGTGTAAGGGCAGGGAGAAAGGTATACAAAGTAGTAGTAGAAACTGAAAAGAGTCTTTAGGATGGATATAAATCTTAATATTTTTTAAAATATTTTGTATTGTGACATTCTACAATATCATTTTTAGATACATGGAAGCAAATCTCCAACAAACAACTTTCCTGGAAATGCAGAAATTAAAAAAATTGATAAACTGCATAGTTTTTTTATTAGTAAGAGTTGTAATCTATCATCTCAATGCGTTGTCACTGGAGATGCATATAGAAGGATAAATGAAATATGTATGCCTATAGAGATCACCAAGAGAGTAACATTTGCAGAGTGTGTAAATGTTTACAATAGGGAAAAATTGCAGAAAATTGTAGGCTGTGTTGACAAAGGAGGTAATTATTGTTCAAATGCATTCAAAAAAGCAATGAATAAAGTTGAAATTGGTGAAGTGATCAACCGTGGAATTCATGATGGGGATTTCGTTTTGATTAATTGTCCTCCAAGTGTCCAAAAACATTCATTGTAGGCATTAAAAATGTAAATACATCTGGGATTTATAGTGATTATTAATCCTCTCATAAGTTGGCCACTTGGTGCAGATTTTGATGGGGATTTCATTCTTGTTTTTTATCCCCAATATTTAGAATATCAAGTTGAGCTTTTGCAGCTTCTAAGTGTGGATCAAAAAATGTTTAGTTCTCATTGTGGAGAGGCAAACATAGCACTAAGTGTTAATAGTAGATACATTGTTGGTTGGTTAGTCATGAGGATATGATCCAATAGTTAGGTGGGGAGGTTAGGTTCCCACAGTTTTTAGTAATCCCAGGCAAGACTATGTATACCCTAGAGCTTCTCTAAAAATTATTTCTTCAGTTGAAAGAAGAAAGATACATTTTTGGTTTCCAAGATTCTATCCAAATAATCTATGTCAGATAAAAACACACTGAATCAACTATCATTATGGATTTTTGGAACTTTGTCTGAACCAGTGGTCACTAGAGTGCATTATGGAGGGCCATTTTGGATAGCTAGCCAACTTCTTCAGATGGATTTACCTCAGAATTGAACTATGAGGAGAATGGGATTCTCATAAGCAACTATGAAATACTATTATTTAATGGTGATAAAACACAATTGCTAAGTTCTCTGACTCAAATTTTTAATGCAATTGTTAAATGAAAAGGTACAAGAGTGATAATGAATTGTTTGAATTCAATTCAAAGTTTTTTTATTGAATTTTTAACCTTAAATGGTTTTAGTGCAGATTTGGATGATTGGGTTCTTACTCACTATGTTTCTCGGAGAAAGATATCTATGGAAGAGCTAGGAAATGAAGATAGGCTTATGAAGCATGTGAGGAGAGGAAGATATGATAATTACATCATTTACCAAGTGTAGAAGCATCTACTTGGAGTGCGGGAAAATGTTACCAAGGCTATTTATTCTTCAAGTTCATTTTTTCTGATGGTTGACAGTGTAAATGCAAGATCTGCTAAGAAAGTGGTTCAACAGCTTAGCATCTTAGGGCTTCAAATGTTTCGAGGAAAATGTTTCCTAGAGATTGGCTTAAAAATATTTTTTCGCATCTTCCATTCAATGGTTCTCATCCTTTGGATCCACACACGAAAGATGATTTGCCTATAAGTTTTTGGACTCGTTAAATCATCCTATGTTTGTGGATTAAGTCACTGCGAGGCATTTATTAATTCTATCTCCTCCAGAGAAGGTCTTTTCTGTTAGAGGATGGGAATGAAAGAACTAGGAATTCTTTTTAAGAATTTAACAACCTTTCTACCCGATGTGACGATTTTTTATGATGGGACAATCAAATATGCTTGTGGAAAATTTCTCATTTAGTTTGAATATGGGAACATAAACTCTTCAGTAGCATGTAATTCCTCAAACAAGATGGATTTTGGGAGTAGTTTGGATCATTCATCTCCAGGAGAACATGTAGGGACTCTGGCTATTACAGTAATTGGAAACACATCTTACAAAGAACTTGTTGATTCCTATTTCCCCTTTGGACATCCTTAAGGTAGTTGAGATCATGTTCCTTACTTGTAATTAATGTTTTATTTCAATATGATTTCCTTTTCTATGGTGGGAAGGCTGAATTTGAAGCCAATAAAAAAAAGAAATGTTAATGAGTAGATATAATTCTACCTTACAACCAAATGATATATGAGTAATTATTAACATGAGAAGATATTGTGTTGATGAAACACATTTTGAGGAGAAAGCTGCAAGAATTCAAGAATCTTTGAAGAGGATTCCTTTGAAATATTTTTCTCTCCAGTTTATTGTTGAGTAAGTGGACCTCTACGTTGCACCTTTTGTTTCAGTTGTGTTACACATAATTGGAAAGGTGTCTTACTCTCCAGGTCAATCATCTAACCAATTTGATTCAGAATGCATTTTTGTATTTGAAGGTTGACCCTAATAAAAAGTTGTGAATGAACTATTTTTGGTTTCAAAGTTTCTAGTTGATAATTGTCTTCAACATTAATATTAAAGAAAAATACACCCTAGAATCTTTGATATGCAATGTTCTCATGTTTAATGAGATCTCTTTAAAAATTGTGCAATTCGAAATTTCAAACTAAATATGAATATCAAATCCATGATAATTGACAAAAAATATAGCAGTTTATGTTTTGATTCTCTTTTTTCTTTTATCTTTTATATTTTAATGCAAATGCAATAGAAAATGCATGCATTATAAACTAGTTTTGATATTCTACATGCAAAAAAAATTATTTATCTGTGGTAGACATGACTTTCCTTCACACAACTTTCACACTAGTATAAGAAACAATCATTTCACCTTCGACTTTTTGAGAATGTTTCATTAAGAAAGTGAATTGCTCAACCACATCCCTCTTCAAGTCACAAACACCTTTGCATCTGAAGTACACGGATGTAAATATATTATTATTTTTGGATGTTTAGTGCAAGAATCTATTGTCAGTCTGAACCCAATTTGAAAATCCCAATACCAAATCCATGGTAATCGATAAAAAAATGCCTTAGTTTCTATTTTGATTCTCTCTGTTCTTTTATATTTAAATTTTAAAGCAAACACAATAGAAAATGCATATGTGATAAACTAGTAATTGCACCATATGTTGCAATGGAAACATAGTAAGGCTGTAGCATGTTATAAGAAATTTTAGAAACTGGATAAATACTGAAAAGAAAGTATTTAATTGGATCATCCATATGAAGTTTTCTTTGACTTCATACTAAAAGAAGATTTTTACAAAATAAGATTTTTATTAGTATTAAAAATGATGAGGGGAGCCATTATGGAGTAATTTACTATGTTTTTTTACTCGATTACATCATTTGCTTCTATACTAACTAATAATGAAGTTAAAAGGAAATCATAAATGGGGGCACATGACTTTTGTGGCCCATGGTCTTAGAGCCTGTCGACTATATGTGATGAAGTTGTTAAAAGCTTGAGGATTCTCTATTGTAATATTCTTGAATTGAGTGGAGGGCTCACTTTGGCTGGTTTGGCTTCTTTTAAGCCATGACAAATACTAGATATATTATTCAGTTTTCTCGTAAGGGATTCTAGGGTAAAATATGGTGTTCATGTATTTTTAATTGTTTATGTGTTATCATGTATTATAAAACGTATTTATTTCTATCTCATGTATTATAAAACGAATTTATTTATATCTTATTTTTTATTGACAAGTGGTTTCAAAGCCAAGAGGTTGTGGATTGTAGAAGGAGGTTGTGGCTTGTAGAAGGAGATGATGGTTGCAAATGTCAACATTATATGTTGAGGCTAAAACTAACATAGAGAAGCCTAATTGGGATTTTATGTACATACATGAATATTGTATGAGAGGAAATAGAGAGGAACTAGTAGGGTGATATGCAACTAAATATTTAGATATAGGAAATAGATCTTTCATACTAATAACACCCTACTAATATTATTTGCAACCAAATAAAATAAAAAATAAAAAATTATTAGAATTATTCTTTCATTAATAATAAAACTAGCTATTCAATTATACAAAATTTCTTCTTACAATGATATAAAAATAATCTAATTATTTTATTACTCTTAAAGTTAAAAGAATTGACTAAATAAAGAAAAATATATAATTTAAAAACTTAATCCACATTATGAGAAACAATGTGCACTATGAATTCCAACAATCTAAATAAATACAAAATTCTTTTAAATATTTAAAAACAATTTAATTTAGAAATTTCTTAGACATGATCTGAAGAAGAAACAATAGAAAAAACGAACAATAATAAAAAGATTGAGCAGAAAAAATAATAAATAACAATGTGCATTATAATTTATTACAATTTAATTTAGAAATTTCTTAGACATGAAGAAGAAGAACAACGAACAATAATAAAAAAAAAAATTGAAAAGAAAAAATAACAAATAACAATGTACATTATAATTTATTACAATCTAATTTAGAAATTTCTTAGACATGAACGAAGAAGAAACTATTTGAGAAGAACAAACAATGAAAATCTGAAAAAATAGAAAGAATATTTTAACATTCAAAAACGAATCATTTGTGTTAACTATTTAATCTTTGAACTTTATTTTTAAACTGCTCTTTACATGATTTTTAAAATTGATTTTTACTAGTTTTATGTGATTTCTGAAAATAATTTACTCTAACATGAAAAGTCCCATCCAGGCTAACTCTCTTTAGTTTAAACCATATGAACAACAAGCCTTGACACTTTTTTTAAATTACCAATCATATTGAAATACCACAAGAGCAATCATGAAGATTATATAGCCAAAATGTCCCCTTATTAAAATTGCCAGAAGTGGATCGTTTACCTAGAGTTCTTTGGTGAAAGAAGAAAAAACTATGAATAGGAATCTCTCATAATCTTTGCAAATGTTTTTTACTAAGCAATGCATGTCTCATTTTAATAGGGATTTTGTTCAGATTAGACACAGCGTACAATGATGAGATTTTTACCTACCCCAAATTTTCTCATGAATTTTAGAGACCAAGAATTGCAAGATCTAGCAGTTCTCTACCGAGCTATTCTCAAATTAAACATAATATTTCCTGGCTGCAATATTATTTGTCCAAAAAGACAAAAATAAAGTAATCCACCAAAACCTAACATCGCACTTGGTTATGAAACACTTTGACATAAATTACAAAATTTCCTTCTCTATAATAGAGCTTATCTGTAGCCATAGCCATATTTGTCCTCTGGTCACTAAAGAGTAGCCATATTATCCCTTGTTCATTCTAACCTATATGCTGACGTGTGTAGACAAGCTTGATCTCCATGTTGCTAATGTACCACTCAATCTGAGGAAAGTGTGAGTGATCTCACCATTCGCTTGAAATCCACAAAATAGACGTATCCGGGTCTATCATTTGCAAAATTTGTTTCTTTGAGAAAATTAAACTGCTCAAACACTGCAATCTTTCTTCTAAGGTTTCTTTCGCTAGATTAAATGTCCCATGTACTGCAACTACAAACTTCTTTGATCCCAGCTTGAAACCAAAATATTCAACAAGTCTAAATGACTTCATTACCTCTTCCTCTGAAGCCATGGGCATACAAGGATGTTTAGCTACTAACTCTGATAATACTCGACCCTCAACACCAATTTATTTTCAAAAGTGAAATTGCAGATTTAAGCTTCTTCTCACTGGCTCCAAATTCCCTTGCATACGTAATAATTAGTTTAGAGATATCCTCTTCCCCCATGAAGGTCCTAAGGAAAGTCAGCTTGAAATGCTTCATCATATATCTTCAATATCGGAAGAAAACAGTTCCATCTGAATTCTAGTGCATCCAACAGGCAGTGATCACTAGACCAAGCAAAGTAAAAACTGCCAAAGAATCAGTGTTGCAGGTGGAGGCTATCAATTCTATAAATTTATGGAGAGATTGTTTTCAACTTAGGAGTTGTGGGAATGATCTAATGAAATCCGTGGTATATAGTACATGCAATTCAATTCCTAGTCTAGGCTCCATAGAACAAATTGGGACCACTGATCTATGCCAAGCATGTGGTAGGAAAATTGATTTAGATATATCCTCTTCCCCCATGAAGGTCCTAAGGAAAGTCAGCTTAGACATCAGGCTCATTTATAACCCCCCTGAATTTATAAGGGGAAGGAGAAATATGTTCATGGGCAGGGTCCCCCTGAATTATGTTATTTCCAAAAACTAAATCTGTAAACTGAGTACAATTACTCATATGTACAGGGATATGACATGTTAAAGAGTTTCCAAGAAAGTGCAGATGTTCCAACTTGGCTAGACATCCAACCTCTGATGGAAAAATCCCTATTATGTTCTTTCCCAAAACTAAATCCGTAAGCCAAGTACAATTACTTAGAGGTACAAGGACATGACATGTTAAAGAATTTCCAAGAAAGTGTAGATGTTTCAACTTGGCTAGACGTCCAAGCTCTGATGGAATAATTCCTATTATGTTCTTTCCCAAAACTAAATCCGTAAGCTGAGTACAATTACTCAGAGGTACAAGGATATGACATGTTAAATAGTTTCCAAGAAAGTGCAGATGTTCCAACTTGGCTAGACGTCCAAGCTCTGATGCAATAATCCCTTTCAAGTTGTTTTCTAAAAGTTTGATCCATTGAAGACATGTACAATTACACAATGCTTTCATAATAAAGCCAAGGAACATATTAAAGCTGAGGTAAAGAATTTCCAACACTTTAAGCTGCCCAAGCTTTGATGGAATTCTTTCTATGAAAATATTATGAGAAATATTAAGTGTACATAATAATGAAAGACTACCTAGAGATGGAGAAACCCTACCTTCCAATTGTAGTCCAGGAAGTATGATGGAAACCACTCTCTTAGTTCCTTTTCTGCACCAAATGACAGTCCAGGAACATAATTTCTTAGAGTTTTCTGTCATCCAATTGAGAAGAGATCCATGTGGATTAGACACAATCTTCTTTTTGAATGGTAGAATAGCCTCCACATCCCTTATGCCCATTGATGATTCCAATTCACCCTCCTCCAACTTGGTTCATCTCCCTTCAAAAAATAATGATGGGGTTGATAAGAAGTACTCTTGATCGCATCACCCTCCTCCAGCTTGCATTCATCTTCCTTCAAAAGACAATGATGGGGTTGAAGAGCAGTACTCTCGATCACATAATAATTGCCTTGGCACAATTTGAGGTCTGTGAAGCTGAAGTTATAAAAGCAAGTAGCAATATTACTGATGTAGGACTTGCTTGCGTAGGAAATTTAGAAATTTTTATTACAATCCTGTTAAGAGGTAGGCTCGATTTGGAGATTGGTGTCAGAGATGTTTTGGCTACAAATAAAGGTCCTGAGTTGAAGGAAATTAATGGGTTTGGACTGACCACATGTATAAGGAAATTTTAAGGTGAAAAGGAATATGGAAATGATGTTGTTGTAATGTTGTCAGGTCACATGCTCAATTCCTCTATGAAGCAATTCATGAAGTATATATGGCATTCCCATGGTGTGGATTCCATATGCTTGAATTTAATTCCTTTAGGGTCTACACCATTACATGCAGAGGTTTGCTTATGTCAATGCATTGCATTCCATACAGTAGAAGAGATCACAACCATGCTTGCTCTTCGGATGCCTGGTACATTAAAAAGAATCTAATTCCTGGTGCCTATTGCCATGTTCAAATTGCCTAACAAATGGTTGCCATGGGTATAAACAGGACCTATTGCATGTCACTACGAATGAGGCAAAATCCCCTGCCACAGTATGTGAAATGCTTCATCATATATCATTGATATCGGAAGAAAATTGTTGCATCTGCATTCCAGTACCTCCAACAAGTAGTGATGACTAGACCAAGCAAAGTAAAAACTGCTAAAGAATCATTGTTGCAGGTGGATGCTGTCAGTTCTATAAATTTATGGAGGGATTGTTTTCACCTTAGTAGTTGTAGGAATGATCTAATGAAATCCGTGGTATGTAGTACATGCAATTCAATTCCTAGTCTAGTTTCCATAGAACAAAATGGGACCATTGATCTATGCCAAACAGGTGGTAGGAAAATTGATTTAGAGAACATTACAAGTACCTCCAACATCAACACGATTGTATGTCTGCCAATTAATTTTAGAGATTATTTATTTTTGTTTTCATTTTTTTGGTCATTCAAAAAAATGATCTCCTAGATTTATGATTAAAATAATTTCTTATGATGCAAAAGCATCCTAGATTTTTTGTGAAACTATTTGCTTATGATGCAAGAAAGTAGTAGAAGGTGGAGAAAAGGGTCATCGCATCCAAATTAGAACCTGGAGTGGAACCTAAAATTCCAATAGGGCCTGCATAATCTTTAGTAAGAATTCAAATGCATTGGAAGAATAGGGAATAGATATCGCGCTGCAAGAAGAAATGGCGACGGCTAGGCTTCTGCCCTAGCCCTCGTGCAGGCCAAACCCATCCATGATCCAACTTCTCATGGCTGACTTAACGTCATCAAGCTTTGATTCTAGGCATTCGTCATTGAGGATGGTGGATCAGATCCTTTCCACCTCCCCTGAAAAATCTGACATTTGTATTTTGCAGCTCATTTCGTTTCAGCTGTCTTCCTCCCCTGGTACATCTGAGTTTCAGATGTCTTCCTCCCTTGGTGCATCTAAGTCCTCGGTGATGGCGATGGCTACCCTCCTGGAGTTGATTTACACAAATGAATTTTAGAATTATGAAAAGTGGAGGCTTTTTTCTTAGGAAAACCAGTACATAGTTCGATGCTCAAAATATCCGAATTTAAGAATTATGAAAAGAGGAGGATTTTTTCTTCGGAAAACCAGTACATAGTTTGATGTTCAAAATATTATTCAAAATATCCCTTTTAAAATGTATCCATGTTTTGCATTCTAAGTATATACAAATACTAACTGTTACAACATTCAACAGATACAAACTATCAAACTATCAAAACTGTATATCTAAAGCCATATAGAAAGCATATAATGGGCCATTAAAAGCCCTAACGTTAAAACCCTAAAATTTATTGGTCGAAACCCTAAAGGTTACGAGTGCCATGGAGCCAAACTAAAACTTCGAATAAGGATTCAAAGAAACAACCAGACCTGAAAGAATTCGACATATCCATCGAAATCAAGGCATCTGAGAGGTGAGCATCACGTTGATTGTAACTTCTTGCTTCATTCACGACAGAAAACAATGCCTGCAATTCCTATGAAGGGTACTTTGTAAGAAATAGGTTCTTCCACAGCTCCTAGTTGATGGTTAAGATGATGAGTTGCAACTGGATGAGTTCGTTAAGCATGGTAACGGCATGCTAAGATGCATGCCCAACACGTACACCAACTCGCACACCTCGAAACTCGATTATGTCAAGTTCGGGTTTGGCAGGTTAAATTAACTAGGCGAATAACTAATCGAAGTTGACATGTTAAATCAATGGCTAGAGACACTCCAATCGTCTAATGATTCATCAAACAGAGGGGAGAGATGACACAAAGGCAGGGAGCGGAATTCATCTCAGAGGGAATGACTTACGACATAACTATTTTTCATCTTCTATAAGCAAAAGGAAGATTTATTCATGGTAGACATGGACTTCTTTCACATAGAATTCACCGTTATAAGAAAAAATCATTTTACCTTCTACTATTGAGAATGTTTCATGATGAAGAAATTGATTTTCTCAACCACATCTTCCTTTAAGTTACAAGTACCTTTGTAGTTTATGTACAAGACTGCAAATTGATTTTTGTTTTCAAAAGTTTAGTGCAAACATCTATTGTTAGCCTAAATCCAGTTTGATTTCAATTATGAGATTAGGTGGAAATCAATTTAAGCTCATTATAGATTTTGATAATCATGATTTCTTTGATGCTACAACAAGAATTTGCTACAATGGTGGAACATCTCTCTTTGGATAAAAATACTTCCAAAATACCATTGAGGCTTATTGAAACATTACAGTAATATGCAATACCCTTTTATGTTAGTTTCAGTCAATTGTCCATTTGCATCATGTTCATGGTTAAAGGAAAGTACGTGGATGAGAATTTTTTTAGTTGTGGTGGCAAGGAACTGCTTTTCAATTATATTCCTTATATTGCAACTGCAACTGTTTCAGGAGAGTTCCTTTATGTTGTAGTGAGAAAGTATTGGATTCAAGAGGATGTTATATTTTTCAAGAATGTACCTCCAAGATACCATTGAGGCTTCTTGAAACATTCAGGTAACATGGGTTCCCTTCTATGTAAATTAGATTATTCATTCCTCTATCTGCATTATATTCCTTTCATGTTTTGAAAAAACTACATGGAAAAGGTGGAAGTTTTATAATGTTAGCAAGCTACAACGTTTTTATTATTTTCCTTATAGATCAACAACTATTATAGGTGAGTCCCTTTGAGATTTAGTGTTAATTGGTTAGTGTTTAAGAGTTGTAATATATCATCTTGATGTCTTGTCATTGGAAATGCATATAGAAGGATAATTGAAATTGGTATATCTATAGAAATAGCCAAGAGAGGAACATTTTTGGAGCATGTAAATGTTTACAATAGGGAAACATTGCAGAAAATTGTACAAACGGGACAGTGTAGAACCTATGTTGACTAAGGAGGCAAGTTTTGTTCAAATGCAATTTGAAAAATAATGAATAAAGTTGAAATCGGTGAAGTGATTAACCGTGGACTTCATCATGGGGATTTTGTTTCGATTAATCATCCTCCAAGTGTCCACAAACATTCATTGGAGGCCTGAAAAGCATATGTACATCCTGGCTCTACAATGCTTATTAACCCTCTCATATGTTGGCCACTTGGTGCATATTTTGATGGGGATGGAATTCATGCTTTTTATCCCCAATATTTAAAATCTCAAGCTGATATTTCTCAGCTTCTAAGTGTGGATCAAAAAATGTTTAGTTCCCATTGTGGAGAGGCAAACAACACCAAGTGTTGATAGTAGATACATTGGTGGCTTCCAAGCTTCTATCCAGAAAATCTATGTTGGATAAAACCACACTGAATCAACTATGAATTTAGACTTATAAAAAATTTCCTGAACCAATAGTCACTAAAGTGCATGATGGAGGACCTTTTTGGATAGCTAGCCAACTTCATATGGGTTTACCTCCAGAATTGAATTGTGAGAAGAATGGGCTTCTCATAAGTAATAGTGAAATCATATTATTCCATGGTGATAAAACCCTATTGCTGAGTTCTTTGACTAAAACTTTTAATGCAATTGTTAAGTGTAAAGGTCTATGTGCGACAATGAAGTGCTTGAATTCAATTGAACATTTTTTTTATCCTTAGATGGTTTTAGTGTAGGTTTGGATGATTTGGTTCTTGCTCACTGTGTTTCTTAGAGAAAGATATTTACAGAAGATCTAGGAAATGAACTTACTGAAATTTCTAGGCTTTTGAAGCATGTGAGGGGAGGAAGATATGATAATTCCATCATTTCCCAAGTGGATAAGCATCTACTTGGAGTGCAGGAAAATGTTACCAAGGCTATTTCTTCTTCAAGTTCCTTTTTTCTGATGGTTGACAGTGGAAATGTAAGATCTGCTAAGAAAGTGGTTCAAAAACTTGGCTTCTTAGGGCTTCATATGTTTCCATGGAGGAAAATGTTTCCTAGAGATTGGCTTAAAAATATTTTTTCACATCTTCCATTTAATGGTTCTCATCCTTTGGAGCCACATAAGAAATATGATTCGCCTGAAGTTTGTGGACTTGTTAAATCATCCTATGTTTTTCGATTAAATCACTACGAGGAATTTATTTATTCTATCTCTTCCTAGAGCGCTCATAGTATCATTATGAATGTTTTATTGGATTGGATTCTTGTTAGTTGGGGTTTACTTCAGGTCCAAGGAGGGTGGGTTTTATGTCGTTTTGGTTAAACTTGATCAATTGGAGAAACATAAACTGGGACTGGGTAAAATGCAACTGTATATGCTTATGCCTCCGCTGGTGAAACTCCTGACTTTGTCCCTTATGTTATCGGGTGTCAATCTTGATTTGCGGTATATGCATATATTGGTGCTTAGTCTACCTAGTCCAGACAATGGGTTAGCTTATACACTACTGGTTTCAGTCCCTGATCAAAATGAAGACGCAAGAACAGTAGTAGGCCGAGCAACAGTAGTGGAAATATACAATGATGGGATGGTGAGAGATGCTTGTTGAGAATTTCTCATTCAATTTTAATATGGGAACATAAACTCTTCAGGAGCATGTAATTCCTCAAACAAGAGGGAGTCTAGGAGTAGCTTGGATCGTTCATGTCCAAGAGAACAGGTAGGGACTTTGGTTGTTATAAAAATTGCAAACTCAGCTTACAAAGCACTTGTTGATTCCTTTCAAAAATGTGTTTCCCCTTGGGACATCCTTAAGGTAGTTGAGATCATGTTCCTTACTTGTCATTAATGTTCTATTTTAGTATGATTTCCTTTTGTGTGGTGCTATAGGGTTTAATTTGAAGCCAATGAAAACATGAAATGTTAATGAGTAGATATAATTCTACCTTACAACCAAATGATCGACGAGTAATTCTTCACATGAGAATTTGTTGTGCCGATAAAACACATTTTGAGGAGAAATCTGCAAGAAGTCAAGAATCTTTGAAGAGGATTCCTTTGAAATATTTTGTTGTCCAAATTATTGTTGAGTAAGTGGGTCTCTATGTTGCACCTTTTGTTTCAGTTGTGTTACACATAATCATAAAGGTGTTTTACTCTCCAAGTCAATCATCTTACCAATCTGATTAAGAATGCATTTTTCTATGTGAAGGTTGATCCTCATAAAAAATTACAAATGAACTACTTGTTGTTTCAAGGTCTCTAGTTGATGTTTGTCTTCAATTTTAATATTCAATAAAACTACACCCTAGAAGATTTGATATTCAATGTTCTCATGTTTAATGGGATCTCTAAACATTGTGTAGTTATAAATTTCAAACTAAATGTGAATATCAAATCCATGATAATTGTAACAACTGAACTTAAGGCTCAAAACACTTACAGGTCTTTTATCCCATGACACTAAACTATCAAGAAGGGCATCTAATGCATACATAACAATTATTTTGATTACCATCATGGATGAAATATCGAGTTCATTCATATAAAATGAATAGAAAAAATATAATTAGGTACTTTTCCTTAGAATGTTATAGTTAATTGTGTTTACTTTCCGAAGAAGCCATTGTCTAACTTTAGACCATGATATGCAGTTACTGCAAAGATCTTGACAAACCTAAACAATTATTTATACCTACTATCAAGTAAATATGTAACAAATATCAAATTTCAATCAAGGGTGCCATTAAGAGTTTTAACCAACAATAGGTAGGCAATGAATCTCTAGATCTCACTAACCTAATTCTGCCCTACCTACCAAGCTACCAGTTTGGCTTGAAATTAGCAGAAATTCCAATGGTCATTACAATTTACACATGAAAAATGTAGTCATAGGTTCATCTGCACTTCTCGTTTGCAACTGATAGTAAGTACAATTCCACTGGTCACATTTACCACACTTGAATTGGTCTGTTGTAGCTTTAAGCTTTATCCCACACTCACACTCAAAATGGTCCTTGTCTTTGATCTGTTTGTTCTCGAGCTTTCTTTGATCCCTAGCCATTTCTTTCACTGTCATGACAATAATTTTCTTTGGCTTATTTTCCCCAAGAATAAGTCTCCTTCTCAAATATGGATTGTTTGCATCTTTCAGGTTGAACATGATGAACCTACATTTCAACTTCTGGGCTCCAGTAAACAACCCTAACTTTTCAAACATCAGTGTCTCAATAGAACTTGCAACTCATACTGGATCACATGCATTTACTCTCACCAGGTTGTCACCCTCGGCTTAGTTACCTACTTTGGAAAATGCCTCATGAAGAAGCTCACAGATCCTGTCCCATACTATGTTATTACACTTAATCATACTTGTCGACTTTGGAGGGCCATTTGAAAGGGACGATACCTTATTATTGCTGATAGATTCTTCTTCTTCCTTGGTTTTCTTCTCAACCTTTATAGACTCTTGCTTAACAACATTGACCTCCACTTTAATAGTCTTGGATTGCTTATCTTCTGACTTTGTAGCTTTGTTTCCATTGTTACCACGATTTTCCATTGTCACAACCTTCTTCCAAGAATCAAGTAAGCCAGTGGATGATGAGCCTCATCATTGGGTAATTATATGGGCCTTAATGCGCCTCCTAGCTTAGTCAAAACAAATTTTCTCAAAACTTATTACATGTTTTGATTATAATTTGTTCAATGAGATGAGTTAAAGTGAGATCTTATGCCTAGTGGATTAATATGCATTGAATGCAAGATTGGAAGCGAAAATCAAGGAATTTTGGCAAATACTAAGGTTTGAAACTTAAATGAGACAAGGGAGAGAGATTGTAGTAGGTAAATCCTCGTCATTTACTCCTTCCCCATTTGAATATTCCTTCATTAATCCCACCAGCTCGGAGTGCAAGCAGCCAAGCCATGAAGATTAGAAGGCGACTGAGAAAGTGATATACAAAGAGTAGTTCATCTTAAGTTTGGGAGTCGAGCCTTCCTAAATTTAAGGAAATTGTTGGAGACTTCAGTGGTACAAGTTGTTGAGCCCTGAGCCCTGAAACTACATCTCTTCTACACACTTTTCTAGACATTTTCCCCTCACCAGTGCCCCACAAGCTATCAAAAATCATTACATATTGATTCTGAGAGTGCATTTAAGTGGTTTTCTAACTATATTTTTGTGTTTGCTATTTGACTTAGATTTTGCGCATCAGCTGCGGAATGCAGCCACTTTCCGCAGTTGACTCGACTTTCTGCAGCTGTTTTTGTTGATCTCTTGGTTAAAAGTGTCATCAAGAAAAATGAGGCACGCGGGCAGTTTAGGAATGATCTGGACATGGATTAGGTCCTATTGGTTCAGCTAAATTCATAGAGGAAAGCCTTGGTCAAACAATAGTCAAACAATAGTCAAACAAGGAGTTCTACGGCAAACAGGGCTCTGTTTTCAACACGTGAAGGGTCTAAGTTTGTTCCTAGGTCCATGGTTACATTTTGACAGCTGTAGACTGCCCCCATGACGTAAATCCAATAGCCATGTTTTGGTAGATTGAATGATCTTGGCAACCATCATGCTAAGCTCATGGATGCTGTCTTTTTACGTGTCCTCTGCTGAAGGTGTTTCATAGGAAAACTGTTATGTAATTTTCTTTATAAATAACGCATTTGCAAACACATGTAGCTAGTTAGTCTTCGGATGTAATCTTGTTGTTATTTCATGTACTGTGTCGTGACATTGGTCCTGCTATTGTAACGAGAGGATCCTTCCTCTATTTTGCAAATGTAACAAGACTATGTTTACATGACTATGTGAGCATAATTCCAGACTGACAACGTGTTAACCAAGGCCGTGCAGAGGGCCCCTGCTGGCTGAGGTTTTGTTTTTTTATTTTTGTAAAGTTTTTATATGTTGTTGTCTTATTTCCATTGTAGATATTTCATAGTTGGTTCACCTGTGTATATTTCATAAGTTAGTTATGATGTTAACGTTTCATTCTTGTACATTCTTTTTCAATCATTGTATATTCTTGCTAACACTGATCAGTGTGTGTTTCAGGATAGGCTAGGCCCAAGCATTTTCATACAATTTTTGCAATAACTAGTGACATGAGATTAGCCTCTTTGCTGACTTTGTTTTCTCAGCTTTTCAATTCGAGTTATGCTTTGATCTCAGTCTTATTCAATTGCTTTTTTAGTTAGTTTAAATATCAAATTCTTCATGTCATTAACGTTATATCCAAAGCCATAGCTTAACCCTAAAAGGACAACTTGGCGAGCTATCGGACTATGAGTGATGTGATTTGATATTACTTTTATTTTTCTACAATTAGATATCAGGTTCTTCATGTTATTGACGTTATCTCCAGAGCCATAGATTAACCCCGAAAAGACTACTTGGCGAGCTATCAGACTACAAGTGAAGTGACTTGATTTTATTTTCATTTTCTCTATTAGTTAGTTTATATATCAATTCCTCATGTTATTGAAGTTATCTCCAAAGCCATAGCTTAACCCCGAAAAGACTACTTGGCGAGCTATCGGACTATAAGTGAAGTGAATTGATTTTACTTTTACTAGTTTGCAGTTATTGATTTGTTTGAGTGCAGTAGCTTTACTTAATTTTTTGTATTTAGATGAGCAACAGAGATAGTGATTTCATGATCTTTAGTTCATTATTCATTTGATTTGAATAGATGCACATTTACATTCTTGTCCAAGTATTAATTTCATCAGTAATATGTTTTGAGATCCTCTGAAGTGTTAAGCTATGGAAATCATCATAAATGGCATAATTGCCTTAAGATCCTTCTAAAGTATTCTCAAAACTCAGGAATAGGATTTCCCATTCACATTAGGAGATAAACAAAGATAAAAACCCCCAAAAAAATAAAATTGAAAAAAAAAAGAAGTAAGAAGGAGGTTGTCTTGCACATATAGTGCGCCACACTTCATCAGTTTACGACCCCTGGATTGATAATTAATGTAGCAATTTAGGACATACTAAATTGACTAAACATTTTGGCACTGTTGCAGGGGAAGTGTAACTAGGTAGCTGAACTCTTACAAAAAAAAAGGGGGAAAAAGTGATAACTTCTTGAGGTATGCTCTCCTCTTGCACTTAGTTTGATCTGGAGCATCAGAAAAGAGAGTTATTAGTTCAATAATTTCTTGATTATTCTCTCTTCTTGCACCTAGTGTGACCTGAAAGATCAGAAAGAGAATTATTAGCCCAACTTAAAAATAAAAAAAATAAAAATAAAAAATGACATGCAAAGGGCAAGAGATTCTAGGGGCAGCTTCATAGCTAGGGCCAAAAGTTCAATTTTCACAACTCCAGCTACTTCAATGCATAGACAAGATACACCTCCATCATCTCCAACTCATACTCCTAGCATTAGGATTCCTAGAATTCAAGGGGTAGCAACCGAATTAGGATATTCTCCCACATTATCTACTAAATCTAATCTAGGAGAAGAACCTTTCTTCACTTCTACAGGGGAACATATTGTAATCAAAGAAGTAGAATCACCTGAAGAAGAGGGAAAGGGAGAAACTCTCCCTCATTCACCATTAATAGAAGAACTAGAAGACTCTGAGGAAACTATCATGACAAAGGAAGTAGTAGATGGATTTGGAGGAGGGGGTAGAGGTAGAGGAAGAGGAAATAATGGAGGAGGTAGAGGTAACAATGGGGGAAATAGGGAAGGAGATAACTCATTTGGATTCCCTATAGCTGATGAGGAAACTCATACAAAAATGAAAAACATTTCACCATATGTCCTCCCAAACTTTTATGGGTTGCGAAGTGAGGATCCTAAAACATTTCTATTTGAGTTTTAAGTCTTGCGTTGAACCTATGACTATATGGATGACTCTCAAAAACTCAAACTGTTTCCTTCAACATTGAAAGGCGCTGCTTTGAAATGGTTCATGGGATTAGTCACTCAATCTATTAGGACTTGGAATGATATGAAACAAACATTTTTGGATAGATACCTAGATTATTGTATGCCCACCAATCATAAGGATGAGGTATTCAGGATGATGCAAAGAGAAGATGAAAATTTGGAGGATTTACTTGAAAGATTTCAATACAACTTAAAGAGAGAAAAAATGAGTAATTTAGATGAGGAAACCTTGAAAACCCTTTTATTGAAAGCCATTAGAGATGAATGGATAGATATTTTAAACATGATGGGGAAGGGAGAGATTTCTCAACTTCCACTTCATGACATAGCAGAACTATGTGTCCATCTCTCAAGGGAAAAATCTAAAACTAGAAAAGGGCTGAGAGATCCTTCTCTTATTAGAGCAAACAAATCTGCAACTAGATCACTAAGTAGGGCAGAGATTGGCAATATGCTTGATGAGTTCAAAACTGATATTCTAGGGAGCCTTAGTGAACAACTAGACACCCTTAAAATACAAAACAAGCAGAAAGTAGAAGCTGATGCCTTGGCCATCTTTTGTCCAAAATGTAGAAAGAAACATGCTCTAAGGGAATGTCCCTTGGATGCAAAAGTTGTAGAAACATGTATGATTTGCTCAAAAATTCATGAGACCAAGGATTGTCCTTCAATCCCTGGGCTCAAAGCTGTCTTTCAGGAAGATCCAAATTCAGTAGAGTCCCTTTGTTTTGTTTCAAGAAGACCATGGCGGGGGCAACAAAATCATGGATTTAACAATCCTATGAACTTTCAGCTCCCACCAAATTGGAATTCTTGGCAACAACTTTGGCCTCAACCTCAAAATCCATACCAATCATGGGCACAAAGGATGAAAAATCCTTATGAGAGATTTGCTCAATTTTATCAATATCCTCCATCTTTTCAAAATCAACAAAATCCACAAATTCCAAATCAAAACCCACAACTTTCATTGCCATTCCCACAACAACAACCTTCTCAACAAAATCCAAATTCTCAACTCTTGCTTCCATTTCAACAAAATACAAATCAACTACCAGCCCAGCCATTACCAAATCCCAACAACAAAAATCCTCAGAGTGCTTATATGGTAGAAGGACAACAATTTCCTACCTATATGATTGTTCCTCTTAATGATGTTCAACTCAGATCTAGTAGAGTTTTAGAAAAACCTTCTATAGATGTTCAAGAGAAAGGTACCTCTGAGGAGGATTCTCTTAAAGTCAATAAAGGTTTTGAGGAAGCATCTCTTCAAAACCCAATCATTCAAAAAGAAAAAGAAAAAGAGTTAACCCCCACAGCTCTTATAGTTGAGCAACCTGCATCTTCATCCACACCTCCTTTCCCTAAAAGATTACAAATTGACAAAGGGGTGGAAAAACAAATCTTGTTGCCTGACTATGATTTTCTAGATGAATTAAAGAATGCCTGTATCAAGATTCCCTTCCTACAAGCCATTAGAGAGATTCCTATTCTAGAAAAAATAATAAAGGAGTTGAGTCTTAAAAGACCAGGAACGAAACCAAGAGATACAAGAAGAATCCACCTGGTAGGAAAAATTGCAGATATCATGATGGGAAAAATTACCATGCAGAAGTATGTAGATCCAGTTAGTCCAATTGTCAAGATACATATAAATGGGATAGAAATTCCAAACACTTTGATTGACTTAGGGGTTGTTATCAACATTATGAGTAGACAGACTATGGAACAACTTAAACTTCCTAATCTTCTTTTTACACCCACCTTACTGCAACTTGCAGATAGATCAATAATCAAACCAGATGGTGTATTAGAAGATATTTCAGTCTCCTTAGATTCTTGGAAATATCCAGTAGATTTCATGATTTTGACTCCCAAGAGTAATTTAGGAGGGAATCCACTCATCTTAGGAAGACCTTGGCTAGCCACAACTGATTCTTTCATTAGTTTTAGATATGGAGATATGTATATTTCTGATGGTAGTCCAACAAATAAATTCAATTTGTATCCTCCAGCAAAAGCAATTACAGAAGTAGGAGACAATGAATGGGTCGACGATGAAAATATTATACAACCTGTCTTTACTATCTCTGAAATTAGTGAAGATAGTCAAATTTTGAACACATTAGAAAATTTTGGAACATCTTCAGAATATGACCACACACAATTTCAATTAGATTCTGATATTGAATATCTATCGTCAAGACAAATGTTTCTTTACTCTATGGAAGAGTTTGGTAGCTCTACCATTGAAATTTTTCTAGGAAAAGCACTCAATATCAACAAAAATATGGAAAAGTCACAACAAGAAGAGCTAACCAAAATCTTGCAAAAACACTCTGCTGCAATTGCATGGGAGTATACTGATATGAAAGGTATTGATCCTAAGACTTGCATCCATTGTATCTATATCAAGGAAAATAGTAGACCAATTAGACAACCTTAGAGAAGGATGAATCCAAATCTTAAGGAGATAGTGAAAGAAGAGTTCCAAAAACTACTCAATGTAAATTTCATTTACCCAATTTCAGATAGCCGATGGGTTTCTCCTTTGGTTATAGTACCCAAAAAGAATGGTAAATGGAGGGTATGCATTGATTACAAGGAATTGAATAAAGCAACTTTGAAGGATCACTTTCCTTTACCCTTTGTCGATCAAGTATTAGATACATTAGAAGGCAAAAAGTATTTTTCATTTCTGGATGGTTTTAGTGGTTATAATCAAATTCAGGTAGCACCTGAAGATCATGATAAGACCACATTTACTTGTCCATGGGGAACTTTTTCTTATCAAGTGCTTCCTTTTGGATTATGTAATGCACCCACAACATTCCAAAGACCAGTGTTAGGAATTTTTTCTAATCTAATCCATGATTGTGTAGATGTATATATGGATGATTTTACAGTTTATGGTGATTCATTTGAAGAGGCATTAGAAAATTTGGCAAAAGTCTTTATAAGATGTAAAGAAACAAACCTTTCACTAAGCCATGAAAAATCCTTTATGATGTATCCTGAAGGTATTGTTTTAGGAAATCATATTTCAGGGGATGGGATTAAAGTTGATAGATCAAACGTTGAAGTCATCTCCAAGTTACCTATTCCAAATTGTCAAAAAGATGTTAGAATTTTTTTGGGATTTACTGGATATTATAGAAGATTTATAGAAAACTTCGCCAAAATAGCATCTCCACTCTTCAAACTGCTTACAAAAGACTGTGAATTCAAATGGGATCCTGATTGCCAATCAACATTTGAAACTTTGAGAACAAGAATATCTGAAGCACCTATCTTGAGAGGACCAAATTGGAAACTTCCTTTCCATATTTCTACAGATGCTTCAGATAGAGCTCTAGGGGTTGTATTGGGACAGAAATATTTAGTTCCTTATGCCATTTACTATACCAGTAGAAATTTAACTCCTACTGAGTTGAATTATACTGTGACTGAAAAAAGAGTTTTTAGCTGTTGTTCATGCAATCAATAAGTTCAGACATTATATAACAGGCTATGAAACTTTTATTCATACTGATCATTCTCTAATTAGATATCTAATGAACAAACCCATTACTAATGGCAGAGTTACAAGGTGGCTCCTACTTTTACAAGAATTCAATATTACTCTGTTAGATAGACCAGGGAAACAAAATACAGTAGCTGATTTCTTGTCTAGGATTTAGAATACTAAAGAAGATTCTCCTGTAGAGGACAAGTTTCCTGATGAATATTTGTTTGCAATCACTACTAAGACTCCCTGGTATGCAGATATAGCTAACTATTTGGTTACTGGGAAACTACCTCCACATTTATTTCCTAGCGAGAGAAGAAAGATTATTCAGGAGAGTTCAAAATATTCATGGATTTCTAACGAATTGTTTAAAACAGGGCCAAATTTTGTGATCAAAAGATGTGTTAGGGAAGATGAAATGCCTGATATTCTCAAAGAATGTCATGGTGAACCATGTGGCAGACACTTTGCTGATAGAAGGACAACCTATAAAATCCTCTCTTTAGGATATTATTGGCTATTCCTCTTCAATGATGCAAAAAAATATGTCAAAATGTGTGACAGCTGCCAAAGAGTAGGGAAACCTACCCTCTCAAATGAAATTCCATTACAACCACAGGTACTCATCGAACCCTTTGAAAAATGGGCTTTAGACTTCATTGGACCTATTAACCCACCATCTAAACAAAGAAAGTATATATTGGTATGTACTTATTATGTCATTAAATGGGTAGAAGCCAAAGCATTATTTTCTGCTACTAATCATTCAGTTGTTAGTTTTCTTTATGAGGATATTTTTACTCTCTTTGGTGTTCCAAGAGAAATTGTAACAGATCGGGGAGGTCAATTCAGATCCAAACTGGTGGAGAAGCTGATGGAAAAGTACAAGGTCAAGCACAGAAAATCTACTCCTTACCATTCGCAAGAAAATGGTCAAGTGGAGTCTACAAACAAAGTTATTGAAGGCATCATTACCAAGACTCTTCATCTACACAGAAGAGATTAGGCAGAAAGGCTTCCTAAAGCCTTATGGGCCTACAAAACTACATGGAGGAATACAACAAGACATTCTCCCTATGAACTTGTTTATGGGAAAGAAGTTCTGTCCCCCATTGAGTTCCAAGTTAGAGCTTTCAAGATGGCAGTTCAGTTGGGATTGGATCTATCAGAAGCCCAAAAGCATAGAATGGAGTAGTTGAATGAACTAGATGAGATCAGACAAGAAGCAATCCTAAGAACTGATCTAACTCAATATCAAAGAGCTAAGTGGCATGACAAATACATCAAGGAGAAAAAGTTTCAAGAAGGAGATTGGGCATTGCTATTTGATTCCAAGTTCAAAGATTTCAAAGGTAAATTTCAGACTCATTGGCTTGGGCCATATGAGATTGACAAAGTCTTTAGCAATGGAGCGGTGACAATCAAAACCATTGACGAACATCAAAATCCTCTTATTGTGAATGGCCACAGATTAAAGATCTATCATAAGCCACTCTCAAAAGAGGAATTTGGGAAAATCTTTCAAGATAATTCTGCAATAAGGCTGGTGAAGAAGAATCCTTCTTCTCCACCAGCCTAGTCTTTGTTTTTTTCTATTAAAAAAAAATAATAAATAATAATAATTTGTATAAGCCTAAAAACCAATCGCTGATTGGCAGTCTTATACAGAAAATACACGGCGAAAATCAGAAACTTCTGATGCCTTATATTTTCCAAAAAAAAAAAAAAACATTTTATTCATAGTTTCATGAGATTTCACTTCATTTCATTTCATCATCTCATTCTGCCAATACAATCCCTTTTATGAACAGTTTTCATATATCATTCACTCAGTCATCATTCATTTCCATCCATCTCCATTCAGTCATATGTTCACTGTGTCAGTTTCCGCAGCTAAAAACTGATTCCACAGCTAGTTGTTGTTTCCGCAGCCAACACTGTGTTATTCAGCACTGACAGTTAGATGTTGGCTAAATAATGATGAGAACCAAATGAAGGTATGACAAAGGAAAATATGTTGAAGATATAAAGCACCTAAAATACCAAAAGAAAGCAGCCAATCAAAGGTCAGTGGGTAGAAGTGGTAAGATTCCAAGGTAAGAAAAATTCATTTCAAATAGCATTTTAAAGCACATTCTATATAGTTATGAAACCACTGGCTCCATTATGTGTAATGATTAGCATTGATAGATTTCATAACCACTCCATGTCCTTTACATGATTCCTCCACGAACTTTACATTAATTTTTAATGGCCTCATGATCCGCCTCCGAATTTAACTTGTGTTTATGTGTACGTTGGCATTCCACCTGCTGAACCGGGTAATTATGAGGACATAATCTATTTGATCATGGCTCTATCCTGCCGCACAAATCCGCAATCATTTTGAGAACATGCTCACTCCTATCCCACAGCCTTCTAGCTCAAAAGCTAGGCTCAGTCTATTTCCATACCATCCCATCAAAGTTGCAGTTGTTATTTCTGGCCTGTTTACATCTCCATGAACTCATTCTCATTACCTGTTCTCTACTCTTTCGTTTACAACTATTGGTTTTTCTCCACAAACCTTCTCCATTCCTCGCTAACACAACTGTTTCACCTCTGTCAATCCATTACTCACAGTCCATCACTCACAGACGTATTTTAAGGCAGGAGAGAGGAATGGGTCTTTTGCTAAGAGTAGAACCAGACGGACCTAAATTCATGGAGGGGTATTCACAATTGAAAAGAATATTAAGGAAGGCATGGTGGCTACAGTTCATCTAGAAATTCAGAGGTTACAATAAAGAAGTTACAAATACATTTGCAAGGTCTTTTAGTGGCATGGAAGTTGAGGTTGGAGATCTTAAATTTTTAGTCACAGAGGCATCTATCGCAGCAACAACGGAACTCCCACAGGAGGGGCAACAGTGGTTCAAAAATATAAATTTTGATGAGAGGGCCTGGAGGGTTATCCTATGCAATCCAGGTATGGATATAACCATTTTCAAACGTGGAATCCTTGTCTCTACTTTAGAGGAAAAGTGGACTAGTTTATTATTGATAATCCAGAAGTTTGTTACATGTGAAGGATGGTTTGGGTCCATGTACATGTACCACATCTAGTTTCTAATGAATTTTCTAGAAAATCAAACCATCAATTTGCCTTATTTTCTACTCAATAGCCTGAAAAAGATGTCGATAACTTTACGAAAGAATCTGGAGGACATAGAACCCCACCTTTACCATCATGGCCTTGTAAGAATTTTGATTGAAAAACAGTTGAAGGAAAAGAGGGACACCTGGGAACAGTTCTTTATTAGAAACTTCTTTCAGGATCCACCTGAAACACCCGAGAGTAGCTCAGCAAGGGAAAGTAGGAGAAGGAAAACAGGTGTGAACATTCAAGACACTCCTACTAACATAGCTAAAGAAACTAATAAGGAAGAGAAGTTGTCTGAAGGTAGGAAGGAAAGAACTCAGGTTAGGAAGCAAAGAAAACTAAAAGGGGAAAAGAAATATTGAAGTTGTCTATCAAACCCCAGAACCTTCTTCAGAAGAGGACCAAATACTATTTGAAAGATTAATTTACCTTTAGGAACAATCAGCTGCAACAAAGAGAAAAGGGAAAGAAAAATAGAGTGTGGAGAAAGGAGACACTAGCTCACAGAATCTAAAGAGGAGCTCCAGACTTAAAGGAAAACTGAGGAAAGTACAAACTAAAGGGCTCCACTTCATTGATTTAGGAGGGGAAACACTGGAACAACCTCTAGCAATCCCTCCTGGCCCTAGGCCACACCATACTCCTATTTCTCAGCCAAATTTTGAGATCAGTCCTTCTCAACCAGATTTTGAGATCAGTCCTTCTCAACCAGATTTTGGGGATAACCCAAGAAAGGCTACACCTGAGATAGATCCAAACCAGCAAGAAATGTATGATTTTATTGAGTCGTTGGAGAAGAATGCCATAGATCAAGGCACCTCATCTACCCAGCCTAATACAGCCCAGGAAGCTCTAATCCAATCACTAAAATAGGAATTTTTTGAACTGGAAGTCCTAAATAGACACATCAAAAGAGAAAATGAAGCATTGAAAGAACAGAGCAGGTTGGATAAGATTATTCATGACAACACCATGTTGCATCTTGGGTTGTGGCAGAAGAAAAATAGAAAATTGAAGAAAAAGAGGAGGAGGTTGAGCAGAGCTCTCATCAACCTCAAATTCAAGTGCCCAATGAGGAAGCCTAGGATGACAATGCTACCAAGAAAGAAGAAAAGAAGGTTGGATGTGTTAGCAGAGGTTTCAGAACACATGAACTGAAAGGAGGATGGTCACAGTTTTGGTTGCATGAGGACATGCAACACCTTCACAGTGGGGGTATGATGAGCCCTGAAACTACATCTCTTCTACACACTTTTCTAGACTTTTTCCCATCACCAGTGCCCCACAAGCTATCAAAAATCATTACATATTGATTCTGAGAGTGCATTTAAGTGGTTTTATAACTATATTTTTGTGTATGCTATTTGACTTAGATTTTTCTCATCAGCTGCAGAATGCAGCCACTTTCTGCAGCTGATTCGACTTTTCGCAGTTGTTTTTGTTGATCTCTAGGTTACAGGTGTCATCAAGAAAAACGAGGCACGTGGGTAGTTTAGGAATGATCTGGACATGGATCAGGTCCTATTGGTTCAGCTAAATTCGTAGAGGAAAGCCTTGGTCAAACAATAGTCAAACGAGGAGTTCTACGGTAAACAGGTCTTTGTTTTCAACACGTGAAGGGTTCGAGGCCATTCCTAGATCCATGGCTACATTTTGATAGCTGTAGACTACCCCCACGACGTAAATCCAACAGCCACCTTTTGGTAGATTGAATGATCTTGGCAACCATCATGCTAAGCTCATGGATGCTGTCTTTTTACGTGTCCTCTGCTGAAGGTGTTTCATAGGTAAACTGTTATGTCATTTCCTTTATAAATAATGCATTTGCAAACGCATGTAGCTAGTTAGTCTTTGGATGTAATCTTGCTGTTAGTTCATGTACTGTGCCGTGACATTGGTCCTGCTATTGTAATGGGAGGATCCTTCCTTTGTTTTCCAAATGTAACAAGGCTTTATTTTACATGACTGTGTGAGAATAATTCCAGACTGACAGCAGGTTAACCAAGGTCGTGCAGAGGGCGCCTGCTGGCTGAGGTTTTGTTTTTTTTATTTATGTAAAGTTTTTATATGCTGTTGTCTTATTTCCATTGTAGATATTTCATAGTTTGTTCACCTGTGTATATAAGTTAGTTATGATGTTAACGTTTCATTCTTGTACATGCTTTTTCAAGCATTGCATATTTTTGCTAACATTGATCAGTGTGTGTTTCAGGATAGGCTAGGCCCAGGCATTTTCATACAATTTTTGCAATAACTAGTGACATGAGATTGGCCTCTTTGCTGACTTTGTTTTCTTAGCTTTTCAATTCCAGTTATGCTTTGATCTTAGTCTTATTCAATTGCTTTGTTAGTTAGTTTAAATATCAAATTCTTCATGTCATTGATGTTATCTCCAAAGCCATAGCTTAACCCCAAAAGGACAACTTGGCAAGCTATCTAACTATGAGTGATGTGGTTTGATGTTACTTTTATTTTTCTGCAATTAGATATCAGGTTCTTTATGTTATTGACGTTATCTCCAGATCCATAGCTTAACCTCGAAAAGACTACTTGGCGAGCTATCAGACTATAAGTGAAGTGACTTGATTTTATTTTGATTTGCTCTGTTAGTTAGTTTAGATATTAATTCCTCATGTTATTGACGTTATCTCTAGAGCCATAGTCTGACCCCGAAAAGACTACTTGGCGAGCTATCGGACTATAAGTGAAGTGAATTGATTTTAATTTTACTAGTTTGCAGTTTTTGATTTGTTTGAGTGCAGTAGCTTAACTTATTTTTTTGTATTTAGATGAGCAGTAGAGATAGTGATGTCATGATCAATGGTTCATTATTCATTTGATTTGAATAGCTGCACATTTACATTCTTGTCCAAGTATTAATTTCATCACTAATATGTTTTGAGATCCTCTGAAGTGTTAAGCTCTGAAAATCATCATAAATGACATCATTGCCTTAAGATCTACATCCATACTTGCCTTCTGAAGTATTCTCAAAACTCAGGAATAGGATTTCCCATTCACGTTAGGAGATAAAAAAAGATAAAAACCCCAAAACAAAATAAAAATTGAAAACAATAAAAAGTAAGAAGGAGGTTGTCTTGCACATATAGTGCGCCACACTTCATCAGTTTACGACTCCCAGATTGATAATTAATGTAGAAATTTAGGACATACTAAATTGACCAAACACAAGTAAAGAGGCCTAGAGCCTCATTAGGATTCCAATTTTTGTTGTAAAACTCTAGCTATTTTCGAGCTCCAGACTTGTGGAAGAATTTTTGATGTAATTTTCTATTTTGGTAATAAGAATGAGTTTGTTCTTCATTCAGTGCTAAGTTAACTTAGAGGGCTGAAGCTCTTGGGTTAGGGCCCAACCCTAGCAGCAAAGGATCCTCTTCCTATATCTTTATGCTTAGCTTACTTTCATAGATTCATGGTTAAACTGTTTTTAGAAGTATTACATTGCAAGTAGTGTAGATTTGATTAATTGCTTATTAGTTTGCTTCCACTTGTGCCTTACTTTAGTAGCAGATTAGAAGGGATAAAAGAAGCTCCACAAAGCTGTCAGTAGGTGTCTTGGCCTCATTTCTTCCTTTTGGGATCATGATTTGAGGAAAAGACCCTTATGTAGCCCAAAAAGACAGATTTCCATTTCTTTCATGATATTTAGAATTTGTTGTACTTAATCTAGCATTTTATTAGCTTTGCAAAGTAATATTTCATTTCCATCTCTTCTATATTCATTCTTGCAATAGATCTCATCCATGATTCCATGTTATTCAACAATTTCTTCATGCATAAGGTAGACAATTAGTTCGCTAAATTTTTCTTTTCTATTTCATGAGAATTCTTCTTGTTTACATGACTTTTTGGAAATTACACATGTTTGATGTGGAGAAGGCACTTCAAAAGTAGACAGAGATCTCATAGCAAGAAACCACCTTCCAACTTCATTCATCCATAGGCATTCCTTGTTTTCATAAAAACCTTCACCAATTTCATCATTTTACATAGAAATTTCCTCAAGCATTTTGAGCAAATCCAACCGTATCCTAAACTTGGTTTTGGGTTCTGATTGATCCTAGGCCCCTTCTCACTCCATTCCACCCATCAACCACCTTCCCTAAGCTTTCCATGACCTCCAACACCCATCGTTTTGCTCACGGCTGCATCCTGTAGAAATACAGGGAATCTTGTAGGTTTTTAGTACATCCTATAGGTTTTCCTATAGTGGCCTATTTTAAGGCCGAATTGAGGGAAAACCTCTAGGAATCCTCCCAAGGTCACCCAATGGGCCCCAAAAACTTCCAACCATCTCCTGAACCTCCCAACCATCCATCAACATCCCTAAACCACCTGCCACATCACCAAAAGAGATTAGTTTTCACACTTTATTTTTCATGAAAAGCATAAAAATACAAAATAGATTTCTTACAGTCCTTTACATGCATAATAGTTGTGTTTGATGTTCTTAACTTCCATGCTTAGGATAGTAACATTTTTTTCATTTTAATTTAGCATCATTGCAAAGCATAGCTCTTAGCAGTTTATTAGGAAATGATGTGCCCTAGTATTGAATTTCAGTCTCTTTCATTATTGTAGTAGATCAAATCTCTCTTAGAGTAGATTTCTATTTCTTTCATCAAGGAACCAAGCTTCTTCCAAATCCATAGAAGTCTGGCTTCATCAAGGAACCAAGCTTCTTCCAAATCCATAGAAGTCTGGCTTGCAAACCCTAGTGGTCTCTCGCCAACTGAACAGTGACAAAAGGTAGAACCATCATTTTTACTTGTGTATACAACACTGTCACCTCCTAGTTTGTATGAACCTCGGGTTGATAAATTAAAGCCGGTAGCCCAAGAGTTGCACCATTCTTGCTGCAATATTGGTGCTCATCACTTTTTGGCACTGTTGCTGGGGAGGTGTCTAAGTAATATGTGATTACTGCTTTCTTTCTTCTACTTCTTGTTTCTACTATTTTTCCATTAGTTTCATTTCTACAAAAGTAATTTAGTTTGCTTTTCATTATGCCTTCTTTGCTTTGCTTTCCATTCTGCAAGTTAGATTTCAATAAAGTAGTTAATCTTTTCATTTAGTCAGTAGTTCTCATTTAGTCTGCAATTTCAATTCTGCAAGTTAGATTTCAATTCAGTAATTAGTTTTTCATTCAGTTAGTAAATTTCATTCAATTTTCAATTTCAGTTCTACAAAGAACTTTCAAAATTTTAAAAAAATCACAAAGGCAAATCAAAAAAATTTCCTTTCATGCCTCGTAGGAATAGGGATAACTTATGGAAATTTTTTCCAAATACCTCCACTTCATCCAACAACCAACCTTCCCTCTTCTTCGGTGGTTGTGAACTGGAGGAACCCTTAGGTGAGCAACTAGACATATTTGAAGAATCTACAGGGGAAGAAGAAGAACCCATTCCTACCAAGCCAATGGCTAAAAAAAGAAATGACAGAGGGGATAGAGAGAGAGAGTTGAGGGAGCCTTCCCCATCAGGGAAACCAATGGGGACACTAAGATGAAAAACATAAGCCCCTTTGCCCTTCCTCATTTCCATGGCCTGACCATAAAAGATCCCGATATTTTCCTATTTGAGTTTGGTGTTATATGCCAAACCTATGACTATATAGATGATGAGAAGAAGTTAAAACTATCTCTATCTACCCTCAAGGATGCAGCTCTGCACTGGTTCATGGGTTTACTTGGGGAAAGAATCACAACTTGGGCTTAGATGCAGCAAGCCTTCAACAACAAGTATCGAGATTATTGTAGGTCTAAGGATACTAAGGAAGAAATGTTTAGGATGACCTTAGGTAATGATAAATCCCTAGAGGATTATGAAAAAATATTCCATCTTAGTTACAAAAGGGCTAGGTGCACACTTGACCCTGAGTCACTGAAGCTCATCCTGCTTAAAGGAGTAAGGGAAGACCTTTTGGATACCCTACACTTGTTAGCCAGAGGAGATATATACTAGTTACCCTATGAGGATATCAAGATTGTCTTTAGAAACCATTCTAGGGTAGCTAGGAAAAAGGGTAGGGGAAGTCAACTATGGTCAATACATCCTCTTCTAATTCATCCATCAAGGGTGAAATTGGAAATATGCTGGAAGATTTCAAGAGTGAGATGTTGCAAACCCTTGCCTTACAAAGGACACTATGAACATTAGGAGAAAGTAGGGGGAAGAAGAGAGATGCTTGGCCATTTTCTATCCTAGATGCACTAGGAGGCACCCTAGGAATGAATTTCCATTGAATTCAATTAAAATTTTCCCAGTCTTTGAAGAAAACTACTCCATAGACAAGTTCCCTTCTTTATCTGGACCCAAAGTTGTATATCAAGGAGATGAAGGTGTCACTAAGAAGATGTGCTACATAAACCAAAGGAGACCTCATGGGCCTAGGCCATACCAGCAGGGCATGCAAGGGTCATCCCATGCATATTACAACCCTAACTAGACCACATCCATACCTTCTTGGGGACCCCCTACTCATCCTTCCTGGTCTACACCTCCTCCTTGGTCCTTTGCATCTCAATATCATTCCCAGCTAGCGAGCCAGTCATTTCAATCATATGATCCACCACAACCACAGTGGAATGCACCGCCCCAGGGGTGGAGGCCCCAACATGACAATGTTCCAACCTTATTGCCTTCACCACCCGCCCAACCACAACTATTACACTCTGCTCCACCGAAATGACCCTAGATGCCTACCCAGTGAAATCTGAACTCGAACAAAAGACAAGCACAATAAGTATACAGTGGAGAGACATCATACCCAGATTATGCTGTGGAGATCTAGGAAATTAGCCTGAGATATGGGAGAGTTCTCCTAGATAACCATCCTCCACCTCCACCTAGGGAGGTTGAAGAAGAAAGAGAGGAAAGTATTCTTAAAGTAAATCCACCCTTTTCTGAGAGATTAACTCAACCACTCCAGCCTACCCAAGAAGAGACTAAACTTCTAGGAGAATTGAAAAACCTATGTGTCAAGATTCCACTTCTCCAAGCCATAAAGGATGTACCTATTTACAACAAGTTTATTAAGAAGAAGTGTTTTGAGCATCTAGGGAGGTGAAAAAAAGACGCCCCTACCATTAATGTCATTGGGTAACTGTCTGACTTAATGCTTGGGTAGGTAATTTATCCAATGTATTTGGACCTTGGAATCCCTGTAGTAGATGTGCACATCAATGTCACCATTGTCCCACACACCTTGATTGATCTTGGGGCTTCCATTAATGTGATTACCAAGGACACCATGCTCAGGCTTAACCTCCAAGGTTCATTGAGAAATACCGCAACAGTCTTGCAACTTACAGACCGATCCACAGTGACCCCTGAGGGGATTGTGAAGAATGCGATGGTCCCCATTGACTCTTGGGAGTACCTTATAGATTTCCTAGTTCTCCAGCCTAAGGCTAAGCTTACTGATTACCCTCTCATCCTTGGGAAGCCCTAGTTCGCCACTGTCGATGCTTACATCAACTGTAAAGCTAGGAATATGACCATAAAGAATGGGCATATGTCCATGTAGTTAGTCGTATACCCTCCTACTCAGTCATCTCTAGAGCATGATTTACCTTTATCACTGGAAGAGGAGGAAGAAGATGAAGTTTATATTGCCCAACTGTATATCTTAGGAACAACCATGGAAGGAGGACAATAGGATGAAGACGATTTGATTGAACACCTACTCCAAAATCCAACTCCTAGTACATTATCCCTAGAAGAAGTAGTAAAGGAAACCTAGAAAAAACTTCCAATTGATATATACTTGGCCAACTCCAACCCTCTCCATGTCAAAACCATAGAATTCAGCTCTGGGAAAACTTTGAAAATCAATCCATCTCTTTCTGTTCTCCAAGAGGAGAAGTTGTGCAACATGCTAAAGGAACATTTGGATGCCTTCACTTGGAGTTAAAAAGAAATGAAGGGAGTACACCCCTTAGTTTGTAATCACCACATTTACATCAAAGAAGGCTGCAAGCTAGTCTAGGAACACCAAAGGAGGATGAATCCAACTCTTAAATATATAGTCAAAGAAGAACTGTAAAAACTATTGGATGCATGATTCATTTATCCTATCTCTGACAGTGAGTGGGTCTTTCCTCTGGTGTTAGTTCCCAAGAAAAATGGTAAGTGGAGGATTTGTGTCGATTACAGGGAGTTGAGCAAAGCCAAAAAGAAGGACCATTTCCCTCTACCTTTCATCGACCAAGTGCTATATGGCCTGGCAGGGAAAAAGTTTTTCTCTTTTCTAGATGGATTCAGTGTGTACAACCAAATCCATATTAGCCTGGAAGACCAGGATAAGACCACCTTCACTTGTCCTTGGGACAATTTTTCCTATAGGGTCCTTCCTTTTGGCCAATGCAATGCTCCTTCAACTTTTTAGAGAGCAGCCTTGAGTATCTTTGTTGAGTTGGTCCATGATGCGGTAGAAATCTATATGGATGATTTCACGCCTTATGGGGGTGATTTCGAGGAGGCTTTGTTCAACTTAGGTAAGGTACTACACAAATGCATTGAGATGAACCTGTCTCTCAGTCCCAAGAAATGTGAATCCTTGATGACTAAAGGGACCATGCTGGGTAATTCAATATCTCAGCAAGGACTACAGGTGGACCCCAACAAAATAGGTATCATCCAAATTGTCCCACATCCTCAAAAACAGAGAGATGTCAGAAGTTTGCTAGGGTTAGATGAATACTACTGAAGGTTCATAAAGGACTTCAACAAGTTGGCCTCTCCTTCATTTGGGTTGTTGGCCAAGGAATGAGTTTATATGGTCAAAAAGATGTCAAGAGGCCTTGGTCATCCTGAAGAACAAGTTAACCACTGCCCCAATTCTTTGATGCCCAAATTGGGCCCTTCCTTTTCACATTCATGCTGATGCCTCACACAAAGCCATAGGAGCAGCCCTAGGTCAGATATATGAAAAATTGCCTTATGCCATTTAGTTTATTAGTAAGAATCTATCAAAGGCAGAACTGAACTACATAGTGATCGAAAAGGAGCTCCTTGCTATTTTTCACATTGAAAAAATTTAGGCATTATATTACAGGCTATCAAACATTTGTCCATACTGACCATGCTGCAATTAAATATTTAATGAATAAACCCCATGTAAATGCTCGTATTATAATATGGTTGCTTTTATTACAACAGTTTGATCTAACTATTGTTGATAAGCCTGGTAAGGAAAATGTTTTTGCAAACCTTTTGTCCAGATTAACTTTGCATGTAGGTGAAGAGTGAATGGTTGATGACCAATTATCGGATGAGCACTTGTTTGCCATTTTAGTTCTCTCTCCATGGTTTGCTGACATAGCAAACTATTTGGTGTCTGCATAGCTCCCACCAAACTTGTCCTCCAAAGAGAAAAGCAATATTATAAGGAAGAGCACCCCCTTCACTTGGATTTGGAGCAATCTCTTCAAACTTGGCTTAGATCAAATCTTGAGGTGTGTTAGGGAGGAGGAAGTCTTTGACATCCTTCTGACCTATCATGATGGGCCTTGTGGAGGTCACTTTACAGCAAAGAGGACAACATTCAAAGTGTTACAAGAAGGCTATTATTGGCCCACTCTTCATCAGGATGTCAAAATATATACTGGTCAGTGTGATCGGTGCCAAAGGATGGGAAAGCCTACTCCAAAGGATGAAATGCCTCTACAACCTCAAGTGACTCTCAAGCCATTTGACAAGTGGGGCAAGAACTTCATTGGACCTATTGACCTTCTTTCCAAAAAAAAATAGTACATCATTGTATGCACTGACTATCTGACTAAGTGGGCTAAAACCAAGGCAATTAAGGCAACAACAGAGGAGAAGGTAGCTGAGTTCTTAAGGGAGTAGTTATTTTACAAATTTGGATGCCCTAGAGAGCTGGTCACTGATCAAGGCGGAAAATTTACCTCCAACATGATTGAAGACTTGCTCAGATAACACAAGATCAATCATAGGACCTCAATTCCCTATCACCCACAAGCGAATGGGTAGGTGGTGTTGACCAATAGAGTGTTGGAGGGCATCTTGACCAAAGTGCTTAACAACAGCAGGAAAAATTGGGAAGATAGAATAGTTGATCCCACCTGGGCCTATAATACCATTTGGAAGACCACCATTGGATTCACACCCTATGAGCTGGTCTAAGGGAAAAATGCCTTGTTGTCCATTTATTTTGAGTATAACACATTAAGGATGGTAGCCCAAATAGATCTAGATCTCAGCATTGCACAAAAAGAGATATTACTTCAGTTGAATGGTTTAGACAAGCTCAGAATGCAGGCCCTCCTACACACAGAGGTAACCAAATTTCAGAGGAAGATATGACATAATAAGAACATCAAAGATAAGCTATTTCAAGAAGGTGATTGGGCCTTGTTATATGATTCCAGATATAAAGAATTTAAGGCTAAGTCAAGGGAAAGATGGCTAGGACCTTATGTTATAGAAAGATGTCATGATAATGGTTCAACGCAGATTAGAACCATAGATGAAGAGGCCATTCCTTTACTTGTTAATGGACACCGATTGAAAGTTTACAAAATATCATTGTCAAAGCAAGAGTTCATTGATGGTATCAATAAAACAATGATGGTGGTGGAGCAAGTTTCATCTCCTACCTCATCAAATCACTAAGAGAAAAAAAGAAAATAAAAATAAGGACTCAGGTGAAAACCTCCACGAGGCGCTTGAGTCCCACTATTGGGTTGAAAACCTCTTAGGGCAGCTCAATGGTGTCAAAAAAAAAAGAAAAAGAAAGAAAGGGCAATAAAAGACCCCAGGGTGAAAACCTCTCTTCAGGCGCCCAGGGCAAATAGCTAGGATAAAAACCTCTTAGAGGCAACCTAGTTGTTTTCAAAAATAAAAAAATAAAAAATAAAATCATGAAAATATCTATTTGCATGTGAGCAAGGAGGATGATTAGAGAACAAAGGAGGATAAAAAAGGGACCTGTTTCACGCACTTTTTTATTTTTCCACTCATTTACATTCATCACTCCACCATTTATTTCATTTTTTTTACTCCTTTTCTTCAGTTTACAAGGGGGATGTGTTTTCTGCAGGATCCCCTCAAAACCTACAGGATGATCCTGTAGGAATTATAGTGGCATGCGAATCCTAAAGGAAGTGACCCTAGGGTGAAACAATGACATGCTATGTCAAAGAAATAACACCCCTACATCACCATTTCATTACCATACCTATGTCCACTTTCATCACCCCTGTATTCACCATCAAAAAAATCAATTTAATATATTATATTATATATATATATATTATATATTATATATATATATATATATATATATATATATATATATATATATAAAGAGAAAAGATAAAACAGAGAATAGAAGGGAGCAGAACCTAAGTATGTCTCATTTCTCCACTCCTAGTCTTCCACTCAATCCATGTCACCATCCTCAAAATCCCAGCAGAGTGTATGATTAAAAGTTCTAAGGGAGAAGCAGCTACTGGAAATCCTGTAGGAAATCTTGTAGTAGCCTATCCCACAAAATACAAATTATGATTGCAACAATCTTCTAGCATGATGATCCAAGAGCAGAAGGAGATCCAAAGTAGCAACAACACCAACATCTTCAACACCAGGTACCTACACATCAAAGGAATCATCAGAGAGTAATAAAAAAAATAAAATAACATGCAACCAAGACATAGAAAGCACCTCCAGTCTTCAACAACTGTAGCAAGGGTTAGCACCACAGCTAAGTATCTTGCTCACTCTCTCATTTGCATAATGTAGTCAAACTATGTAAAGGTTACAAGTAAGTTGGTTTATAAGTGAAAGGTGGCCAGTTAACTTGGCCACCTTCGTTCAGTCGAAAAAGACAAAACAGTTGGTCCTCTCACACGTGGCAATAGTCAAGTCAAAAAAGGAGAAGAGAAGGACAAAAATAGTTAAGTCTATGGAGGCATGAACTGGGGGTTGATTACGAGGAGGGGGAAATGATGAGGTGGTAGTGGGGACCAATGGTCCAAAAATAGAAAATGTACCTCTGCTACCAACATAACACTTCACATAACTCGGCTATAAGAAGAAATATTTGTTGATCCCCATGCACTAATGCATGCATTTCCTCGAGGCTCACTCTAGCAAAGGTTACTCTCACACCCAGGCAACCTACAAAAGAGGAAAATTCCATATGTATCTTGCGCAGGACTTCCTACAGGATTGCATAGGAAATCCTACAGGATCGCATAGGAAACCAATAGGATATAGGCAGATAGTCTACAAGATTGGCCGGGAGGAGTTTCAAAGGGTAAAACATAGGGGCTCTATAATTACTTCCATTTTTCAAAGTGAATTGAACAGAAAATCCCCTAGTAGTGAGTGAATTTGGCAGCTATGTAAGGGAATTGTCTCCATAGTTTTCTTTAGTTATTTACTTCTGATTTTAAAATTTGTGTCAACCATCTCAGCTCGTCCAAATTTACCAACAAAATTATAGGGGGGTTTAATAGAAGGGAGGCCATTAATAATGTGAGAATCCACCAACACCCTCAAGTGTTAGAAATCTTCATAAGGCATAATTGGATGGGGTATTTTGCAAAATTCAGAGGGTATGCTAATGAAGTGGCCCAAGATTTTTTTCTCTCCCTCATTACACTAACTAAAATTCATGCCACTGTTGTGGTGAGAGGCCTCTCCATAGAGCTCACCCCTGAACTCATAAGCAGAAATACTAGACTTAGGAGTGCCTTCGAGAAAGGAAGACAAGGGAGATAACTAGATCGTCAAGAAGAAGTTCTTTTTAGAGGGAGAAGAGCCCATTGAGGACAAAAATGGAGTAAGGAGAGAAAGCCTACCATACTCCTAGAATGAAGTGTGCTACCACCTTATCAAATACATATCATGTGAGGGTAGGTATAGTGTGGTTTATGGGAATCACTTTAGGCTTCTTGAAGAATTAAGGTTTGGAGTAGAAACATCTCCTCACCATAGGCTCAGCATACCATACTTTCTTCTGCAATCACTGAGAGACACATGCATAAAAGTGTAGGAGGGAAACCACCAGCATTTAGCCCACCATGGGTTAACTAGGATCATCATAGAATATGCTCTCCACAACCTCAGAGTTCCTATCCAATGGGAAATTTTCAGAGACATGCAGACCGAGGAGGATATCAAAGCCCTCACATATGACACTAGTCCTACTGTCAGTGAAAAGGATGGGGGAGAAACTGAAATAGTGGGAGAATAAGTAGAGATGGATGAAGATAAGACATATGAGGAGGAAGAAGAGGAGCAAGAGAAGGAAGTTGATGAGGAAATAGAGTAAGATGACAAAGAAGAGACTGGTAAACAAGATGAGGATCTAGAAGGAGAAGAAGAGGGGAAAAATAGAGAGGAAAAGGACAATTAAAAAGAGGAGGCAAAAGACAAAGAGGAGTCACCTAGGGTGTCTCCAGAGGCCACTGAGAGAGAAGCAACAACTGTCCTCATTAATCTTAGCACCCCTATCAAAAAGAAAGGCAAAAGACAGAGTTAGACCCCCTTATATTTCAGGACAAGGAAAAGCACAAGGATAAGGCAAGGGAAACCCCAACAACCAAAATTCCCATTGTGATTGAGGACTCACCTAAACATCAGGAGAAAATTCCTCCTCCTAAGTCTCCTATCACCTATGTGAGAAAGCCTATAACTAGATCCACCTCATCCAAATGAAAAGCAACCCTACAAGATACACAACAGGACCTACAGGAAGCTGAAGCGTTCCTACAGGATACTCTGTTAAACCTATAGGAGACTCAAAAATTGGATAAGGAGGGAAGCCTACAACAAGAAACTAAAGAAGAGTACCTAGAGTTAAATGAACCTATCCCCCAACCTAACCTTGACTCCTACTACAGATTTATTGAAGTGGGCAAGGTCATGCCACAAAAATTTTCTATTCCACTATTCTTTGAGCTTGAGAAGGAGAGATCTAGAACTCATCGATGGATGTAGATTGCCAAATCCAAGGGGGTGGAAGACATTGGTCACATGGAGGAGAAGCTCAAGGAGATGGGCAGAGAATTAAGTAGCTTGAGAGACAGAGAGGCCATAATGAGAAATCAATTAGAGACAATAAATGCATGGTTGAAAGGAAAACTGCAAGAAAGAGAGAACCAATTGGCATGTATGGCCAGTCTCTCTTTGGAAGCAATCCAGTGTAGGATGCCAGCTAAATCCTATGCCCTATACCTTAAGGAACAGTGGCTGCATTTCTAGATCAAGACCCTAGCACAGAGAGGCAATATGCCATTTCAAGATTATAGACAATTGATTGATCTTTGTGATCAAAGTACATTGGAAGACAGGGCCAAGATTTTTGAGTTTTATTTGCATAACATGGACTTAACAAACATGAATGTATGGGACCCTAATGCCAAGCTAAGAGATTTACAGTTGATGGCTTTGACATCATGGATGAACCATGAGGAAGCAAGGGCTGCATAAATGAAGAAGATATTGGCAAAAGAACAAACAAAGCCTCTTATGATCAGAGTTGATCAGTCTAATTCAATGGCCCTCATCAGTACACATAATTTAATTGTAAATGATCCTCAGCTTGCACCCAGGTATCTTGCTGCCCAAGAGCAAGAAATTTCACATTTTGACGACATTTTCAGGTTGTTAGTTAATGACACCATACATGCTTTCCTGAGGATATGGAACACATTGTCATACAGTTTAAAGATAAGAGAGCACCATTCTCCTCAAATAATGAGAGAAGCACTACATAGGACATCCATGTACAAGCAATCTATGCAAAGGCTCAAAGTCAATTTGATTGGATTGAAACCCAGTCCACCACTGCTCTTAGGAATGCTAGAAGGCAGGAAGGAAGAAGAAGAAAAAGGTGGTGGGAGGAGGTAGAAAATAAAGGCGGTTTCTATGAGCAAGAAAAGGAAACCATATGAGAGGCATTGGATGTCAGGGAGGCCACTAGAGCTATGATGGACATGGATATTGATTGAGTTGCTCAAAGGATGAGCAACACTTTCGGTAGGGGGTGGATGATCAACCTCATCATTGGGTAATTATATGGGCCTTAATTCACCTCCTAGCTTAGCCAAACCAAATTTTCTCAAAACTAATTACATGTTTTGATTATATTTTGTTTAATGAGATGAGTTAAAGTGAGATATTATGCCTAGTGGACTAATATGCATTGAATGCAGGTTTGGAAGAGAAAATCAAGGAATTTTGGCAAAGACTAAGGTTTGAAACTCGAATGGGACAAGGGAGAGAGATTGTAGGAGGTAAATCCTCCTCATTTACTCCTTCCCCATTCAAATATTCCTTCATTAATCCCACCAGCTCAGACTGCAAGCAGCCAAGCCATGAAGATTAGAAGGTAGTCGAGCAAGTGATAAAGAAAGAGTAGTTCATCTCAAGTTCTGGAGCTGGGCCTCCATAAATTTAAGGAATTCATTGGAGACTTCAGTTGTATAAGTAGAGAGGCTTAGAACCTCATTAGGATTTGAATCTGTGTTGTAAAACTCTAGCTATTTTCGAGATCCATACTTGTGGAAGACTTTTTGATGTAATTTTCTGTTTTGGTAATAATAATGAGTTTGTTCTTGATTCAGTACTGAGTTAACTCAGAGGGCTGAAGCTCTTGGGTTAGGTCCCAACCCTAGCAAGAAAGGCTCCTCTTCATGTATCTTTATGCTTAGATTAGTTTCATAGATTCATGGTTAAACTATTTTTAGAAGTATTTCGTTTCAAGTAGTGTAGATTTGATTAATTGTTTATTAGTTTGCTTCCATTTGTGCCTTACTTCAGTAGTAGGTTAGAAGGGATAAAAGAAGCTCCACAAAGCTATCAGTAGGTGTCTTGGCCTCATTTCTTCCTTCTGGGATCATGATTTGAGGAAAAGACCCTTATGCAGCCCAAAAGGACATATTTCCATTTCTTCCATGATATTTAGAATTTGTTGTACTTAAACTAGCATTTGATCAATTTTACAAACTAGGATTTCATTTCCATCTCTTCTATCTTCATTCTTGTAGTAGATATTTTCCATGATTCCATGTTATTCAACAATTTCTTCATGCATGAGGTAGACAATTAGTTCATTAAATTCTGCTTTTCTGGTTCATGAGAATTCTTCTTTTTTACATGACTATTTGGAAATTACACACGTTTGATGCAGAGTAGGCACTTCAAAAGTAGACAGAGATATCATAGAAAACAACCACCTTTCAACTTCATTCACCCATAGGCATTCCTCGTTTTCATCAAAACCTTCACCAATTTCATCATTTTAAATAGAAATTTCCTCAAGCATTTTGAGCGAATCCAATGATATCCTAAACTTGGTTTTGGGTTCTTAGTGATCCTAGGCCTCTTCTCACTCCATTCCATGCATAAACCACCTTCCCTAAGCCTTCCATCACCTCCAGCACCCATTGTTTTGCTCACGGCTACACCCTGTAGAAATATAGGGAATCCTGTAGGTTTCTAGTACATCCTGTAGGTTTTCCTGTAGTGGGCTGTTTTGAGGCCGAATTGAGGGAAAACCTCTAGGAATTCTCCCAAGGTCACCCAAGGGGCCCCCAAACCTTCCAACCATCTCCTGAACCTCCCAACCATCCATCAACATCCCTAAACAACCTGCCACATCACCAAAAGAGATTAGTTTGCACACTTGATTTTTCAATAAAACCCTAAAAAGACAAAACAGATTTCTTACAGTCCCTTACATGCATAATAATTGTGTTTGATGTTCTTAAATTCCAAGCTTAGTATATTAACATTTTTGCATGTTAATTTAGCATCATTGCAAAGCATAGCTCTTAGCAGTTAATTAGGAAATGATATGCCCTAGCATTGAATTTCAGTCTCTTTCATTATTGCAGTAGACCAGCTCTCTCTTAGAGTAGATTTATATTTCTTTCATCAAGGAACCTAGCTTCTTCTAAATCCATAGAAGTTTGTATTGCAAAACTTAGTGGTCTCTCGCCAGCTAAACAGTGACAAAAGGTAGAACCATCAGTTTTACTTGTGCATACAATGTTGTCACCTCCAAGTTTGTATGAACCCCCGATTCATAAAGTAAAGTTGATAGCCCAAGAGTTGCAGAATTCTTGCGGAAATATTGGTGCTCATTAGTGGCTAACATAAATAGTTTCTTGAGGATTCTTTTTGAGATGTCGGAGGCATTTTCCAACCTGATAATCGAAGTATCATAAAAAAAATGAAGTTACTAGCAACCATAAGAAAACAGTCCTATGAAAAAAGTTGCATACTCATGAACTAAACAATTTACCTTGAGTACTTTAAATTAGAGAAAAATTTACCTTTAAAAGGCCCATTAAACTTTGAGAGAGGCATTAACAAAATTAGTGGGCTTCAAAAGAGACTGAGACTAAACTTTCAAGATAGAGGTAAATTTTTAAGAGCACTATTCAAAGATAAAGGAAAAGAGAAAAGAAAATGAAGGAAAAAATAAAATTATACAAATGATACCAATACTTTCCTTTCAAATATGTTCTCCATGGTACAAATCCTAATGAAGTACCCAAATTAAAAGAAACTTTACATTATAGTTCACAACAGCCATCTAGATAGGCATGTGCAAAACAACCATCTTCAAGAAGTAAATCTGGACTTACATTCTTCAATTTATGTCATAACATCAATGTATTTTAGTGTAAGAAAAATACTGAAGGTAAATGTCATGCACCGCAAGTTAAATTTACAATTCAAATCAATAAAAATGTGTGCCAACATAATACTTTTAAAAACACATGTTCTTGACTTGTACACCACAAAATGCAACAATCAAAGGAGACGTTTGCATAAGGGTACAAACAAACAATCTAAAGCTTACACATCCAACTCTATTTATAACTTACAACTTACAACTATACTGATAACAACCTCTATAGTACACCCTCTACTTGCACAACATGATACCACTATACTGGGGAATCTGATACCACAAATCTTAAATCATACAAAAAATATTGTTAAAAATGTTGTATTGAGAAATGATGAATATGTAGTGGCTAGAACTATCCTTAACGGAATAGAGCTAGAGAGGCCTTGTTATCACCTCAAAATTAAAGAAATTCTAATAAACACTAATAACACAATAAAAATGTTATCTCTAGAAATTAATTAAAAAAAAAAAAACTATGGACTTAGTCATGGAAAAATGCTATGGGGATTACAAGCTCACCCTAGGCTCATATACCATGTTGTTATTAGTATCACATAGTCCATGAACATTAAAAACTAAAGGCACTACTTGATGGGTAAACAATTTATTTGACAGGATTGTATTCTCACCCACCATGCATTTGTTTAAGATGACTGGCTTTTTTGCAAATAAGGGGGATGATCTGGCTTCATATTCATTGAAAGTAAAGACAGTCTGATATGACTCCCCTCTTTATAAGCTGCTATGGCAAGGACTTGAAAGCATTCAAATTGAAAAAAGTGGGTGTGTGGTTAGAGAGAGGTCTCTTTCTCATTCATTTCCACCACTCAAATACTTCCCTGAGAGTAATGGTTGCAAAATAGGAGAGAACCCAATTGATAATTGTTCCTGCAAGTCATAGCTCTTAAAGACAAGGTTTCTATGCTTGAATATTGAATTTTAGATGCGAACATCAGGAGCATTAGTTTTAATAAAAACCTATAAGTTATGACTACAAACCAAAACTCAAAGATTGACTTGCATATTCAGGGTCTCAAGATTCAAAGGCATGAGTCTAAAGCTCATAACTTTGAAGAGAATAAAATATGAGTGGGGATCAAAAGCTAGAAAAGAGGAAGATGGTTGCAACACCTCAAAGATAACCAATTCAAGTAACCACTCAATAAAGTTGATGATAATAATTGCTGTTGCTAATACAGGTAGAGTGGAAGTATCGAAAACTAAATATCAGATTCCTTCCATTTTCTCCCTATATAACACCCACTTCATTATCAATATTCTCTATATTTTTCCTTGAATATCATGTATCGATTGGTGAATCTACAGTGGTAAGACTAACAAAGAGTTTGAAAAATGGAACGACTTCAGCCCAAATACAAGAGCAATGTTGAATTGTCTCATAGGGCTTAGGTTAGCACCTGCTAACCTACTCCAATATTTCCAGCATGTATACAAAAAGTAATGTCCAACAAATAGAGCTAAAACCTAAAAGTGGAGTAGCCTCCACTAGTGGAATCAAACCAGATACAGCAAGATCATAACATGGTTAGACTTGATACAGACAACAGAACAGAAAAAGATTAACATAGACTCAAAGCCAATAGAAGGAAAAAGATAATTACTGGATCTATTAGATCTATTGCTAAGAAATACAAGGGGAAGCCCTTTATTTATAACAACTTGGGAGGAGTCCAACATTTAAGAAGGATAGTTGGAAAGTATACAAGTATTTAATGATTTACCCAAGTTAACTTACAACTATCTATACACTAATAAACCCCTTAAGTGAAACTTGGGCGAATATCAAAAAGGAGGCTAAATTCCAAAAATGGGTCCTGACTACATGGCCATGATAGGTACCCATGTACAAAATTCTTATAACAGTTGAAAAAGAGAGGGAGGATCATTTTGTTGTGGACAATAGAGAACCATATGTTGCAACTGAATACAACAGTGCATAATAGTCTTCAAATTTGAGGTTGACATATTCAATACCATCATGTCCCTAACTCTATGCAAACATTTGATAAAAATTTCCAGATTGCTTCAAGAAAAGTGTCAAAAGCCTCACTTTTGTTCTTTAAAAAGTGGACCCCAGTTTGTTTGGAGTTGTCATCAATGGATGTAAGCAGATAACGGGCCCTTTGAAATGACAAGGTAGGAATAAGACCTGCAACAACATAGTGAAAACGTTGAAGACATTTAGAAGTTCTCCAAGATTTGTCCTTAACAAAAGCCTTGAGGATTCTTGCCAAGAACACACCTAGTACAAACACCATCGAAAGGAGAAATAAACATAAGATTGGTGACCAAAGTTTACTTAGTTGATAATCATAGCAAGAGTCTAAGTGACCAAATCTCATGTCATAATTTATTTAAATCATTTGAGTGACCAAGTAATACATTGATAGGAAGCTCCACTACAAAATGAGAAAATAAGTTCAAGTGTGCATGATGATCCACTTTCCCTATGGCAACTATTTGTGAAGGGTCCTCAATTTCATGAAACAAAAATAAAGAGTAAACAAGATTGTTTTCCTTGAAACAAAATTTGTAATCTGATAAATTGAGAGCAAATTAGTTGAAAGATTAGAACACAAAGAACATTGCTGATCATGTCATCTATCATATCAATGGAACATTGCCCTTGAAGAGGTAAAGGTGAAGAGTCTCCCATAAATATATGCTCTATATTGCATGAATTAATGGAAGCAAACAAATCCTTAGGTGCAGCCATGTGATGGGTTGCTCCATAATCAATTATCCATTTAGGTAAGAAGAAACTTGCAATAGCAGAGATTGGTTTAGCATTTCTTGTATGATTTCCAAAAGAAGATAGATTGACAATTAAATTGTGTTTCTTCATTTCTGAAGCGAAGGAAACCAATCTCTACAAACAAGATTTTGAATTACCTTTCCATAAAAAACACATTTAAGAGGTCTATTCTTTTCTTTAAAATCTTGTTTCAGTGAGGGATTTGAAAATTTAACACTCCTTTGTACTTTTCATTTGTTTCCCTTAGATGCCTTTTTATGTTGTATCCTTGAATTTGAAGGTGAGATAGTTATAAGAATTCCACAGCCAAGAGAACCCATTTCGATGAGTATATCCTGCTCGCAAGTAGCTATTCAATAAAAGCATCAAAAGCAGGCAGACTCACAAAAGCTTGGCCCAAGGCATCTTGAGATCAGTACAAATGTGGAAACAAACACTGAATAAAACTCGCCTAACTTAGAGAGCACTGCCAAAATGAGTTGTTCATCACCTTTCTCAGTTTTACAATCTTTTAATTGAGGCTAGAGAGATAGAACTTGGAAATGAAATCTTTAGTATCAAAATTACTAGGATTGAGAATAATTAATTCATCTTCCAATTGATGACCACAAATTGCATCCATTTTTCCATGATGCTTCCATCACTATGTCTATCATTTAGAACCAATAGATACAATAATTTCATATATTTGAAATATGAGTGCCTTTAGATCTAGAAATTTGTAGTAGTACTTGCAGGAGTATCAAACTTGAGGGCTTCCTATGAAGACACGAAGAAAGAGGAGCGTGTATAGGGAAGTGCAGGACATGTGGTTGATACTTCCACATGTTTTGAGGGCATGCCAACAGAAATGTCGTTGTTGTCGAATACACTGGCATTGGTTAGTTTCATAAATGTTCTCTGTCAAATATGTTGTTTTCATGAAGTAATATTTCCGACCAAGAGGATAAAGACTTGGCATGCGTAGTACATAGTGGTGTTATTTCTTTCATTTATTTGTGATTTATTAGTATTCCACCACTAATAACTTCATTACATAGCTGCTCATTTAGTAATATATTACAACAGTGACTTGTTAAAGGAAATATATTTTGGTTTGTTTGAACGCCATAAATTGGAAGGAAATTTAGCTTCAAATTACAAAAATGGAATATATTTTGAAAAATATGTTTTCGGATCAAATATTATATAGGACCATTGCCCATAAATATATGCTCTATATTGCATGAATTAATGGAGGCAAATAAATTCTTAGGTGCCACCATGTGATGGGTTGCTCCATAATCAATTATCCATTTAGGTAAGGAGAAACATGCAATAGTAGAGATTGGTTTATCATTTCTTGTATGATTTCCAAAAGAAGATATATTGACAATTAAATTGTGTTTCTTCATTTCTCAAGCGAATGCAACCAATTTCTAAAAACAATATTTTGAATTACCTTTCCATAAAAATCACATTTAAGAGGTCTATTCTTTCCTTTAAAATCTTGTTTTAGTGAGGGATTTGAAAAGTTAACACTCCTTTTTACTTTGCATTTGTTTCCCTTAGATTCCTTTTTATATTGTATCCTTGAATTTGGAGGCGAGATAACTATAAAAATTCCACAACTAGGAGAACCCATTTCGATGATTTTATCTTGCTCGCAAGTAGTTGTTCAATAAAAGCATCAAGAGCAGGTAGACTCACAAAATCTTGGCCCAAGGCATCTTGAGTTCAATATAAATGTGGAAACAAACACTGAAGAAAAATCGCCTAACTAAGATAGCACTGTCAAAATGGGTTTTTCATCACTTTTCTCAATTTTACAATCTTTTAATTGAAGCTAGAGAGATAGAACTTGGAAATGAAACCTTAAGTAGTATCGAAATTACTAGGATTGAGATTAATTAATTCATTTTCCAATTGATGACCAAACATTGCATCCATTTTTCCATGATGCTTCCATCACTGTGCCTATCATTTAGAACCAAGATACAATACATTCGTCTATTTGAAATATGAGTGCCTTTAGAGCTAGAACTTTGTAGTAGTACTTGTAAGAGTATCAAACTTGAGGGCTTCCTATGAGGACACGAAGAAAGATGAGTGTGTAAAAGGAAGTGTAGGACACATGGTTGATACTTCCACACATTTCGAGGGCATGCCAATAGAAATGTCATTGTTGTTGGATACACTGGCGTTGGTTAGTTTTCGAAAAGTTCTCTGTCAAATATGTTGTTTTCATGAAGTAATATTTCCAAGAAATAGGATAAAGACTTGGCATGCCTAGGACATAGTGGTGTTATTTCCTTCATGTATTTGTGATTTATTAGTATTCCACCACTAATAAATTCATTACGTAACTTCTCATTCAGTAATATATTACAACAGTGACTTGTTAAATGAAAACGATTTCGGTTTGTTTGAACGCCATAAATTGGAAGGAAATTTAGCTTTCAATTAGAAATATGGAATACATGTTGAAAAATATGTTTTTTGATCAAATATTGTATAGGCCCATTGTCCATAAAGATATGCTCTGTATTGCATCAATTAATGGAAGGAAACAAATTCTTAGGTGTAGCCATCTGATGGGTCGCTCCATAATTGTTACAAATCCATTTGGGCACACTAATCCCATCATCCAGATCAGTGTTTTAGGGCTCATCACCCTAATTTCAGTTTCTACATGCCCTAAACAAGTCAACCTATTGAATGCCTCCTTCTCGGATAGTTTCATGGCCTGAAGACATCTTGAAATGACTCCTTGAAGGACCAGCACATGTAGGCCCATGTAAGGGTGCTTTGCAGAGCACTTAGGCCCATGCAAGGGTGCTCTGCAGAGAACTTAGGCCTACTTTGACTTGTGCGGGGTGAGATTGAGCAAAATTTTCATAAGGTTCTGGGAATATTCCTTGGTTCTAGATCATTCTAGAAGGATCCCACCACTTATCCCCTCCTGTGAGCTCGAAATTGGATAGGCTAAGGATCCATTAACCTCCTATCCTCTCATCCCTTCCTCCATGGAAACTAACTCTAAGTTTGGAAGGCCATTCAATACCATCATTGACGAAAAAAACTCCTCCATCTTCCTATAAATTTACCACTCATATAAGTGATCAAGGGTTGGACTATGTTCAATTGTAAGGAGATAATGTTGCTATGAGAATTGGCTTTGAAGCAAGTATTGTAATGTTACAAGTTGTCATGCCTTTGATGTGATGTGGATGGGATCCAAGCTGGAGGAATGACTTTGAATCAGACACAATGGTTGTAATTCCTTCTTCTATTCAATAAAGTATTTGAACCTTTCTCCCATATGTTTGTATTGCATTATGATGCTTATATGTGTGAAATGTATCTGATTACATTCACTTGTATTCAATAGATCTTTTGCTTTGATCGGTTCTTTGTCTTCTGTTTGTGTTTACAAGTACTTCTCAAGTGTGTTAAGTATGGTAAGGAGAAACATGATTGATACAAAGGAGACAAGAGGAAAGTGGAACTACAAGTAGGTCTTGTCATCTTCTTTTTCTTATCTATTGCTTATAGGAAAAGGCTAAAATGCTTTAAACCGTTGTTCGAGATATGACTACTTATCTAGGGAATTAATATTTATCCATAGATACCAACTTCTCCAAAACATATTGATGACTCCACTAGGGAACAACATCGTTCCAAGTAGCTTATCCACATCCTAGGACACTCTAGTAGATTTTTCTTACCTTCATTGATCTTATTTCAGCTTTTTGAAGTGTTTCTTGGTAAAAAAATTGAGGTTATATGACTCTTGAGTGGCCTCTCAAGAATCAGCGCAGGCTTGGTCAGGGGACAGTTCTCTGCAGAGCTGATGCAAGAGCATGTGACTCAGAGGGGAAAAGTATTCCAACTTATTCTAAAAATAAAATAAAAAATCTACAGGCAAGGGAGTGGGGTCCTTTAGCATGCAATTTCTATGTCTTTTTTAGTTAAAAAATAGGATAAGAGTAGAAAATAAAACATGCTATCTTTTTCAGTTAAAAAATAGGATAAGAGTAGGGAATAAAACATGTTATCTATATCACAGATAGATAAGCTATAATAAAGCTTCACGCCTTAAATCGTTATGTAAAAAAGCCTACTTTTGTAATAGATAAGGTCTGAGAAGACCTATCCATTACTAATATAAAAATAAAGTGGCAGCAAAGCTCGCATTGGAGAGGGGCGGTGCCAGAATAATTATCATTGAAACTTTTCTCTCGGCGTTCTCAAAATCAACGATTTCCTGTTTATTTTCACTATGTATTGAAGGGTTGAATCGCCTTCCTATTCTCCGCTTGATGATTTTACTATGTATTGGAGCATCTTGGTTCGTTTTCTTTTCGTTGTGAAAACATATTACTGGCACCACTTTAATTTCATTTTATTATAGTCAGAGGAAAACTCTATTTACGCAGAGTAATTATGATATTCTCTTAAGGGCGACAGTGGGCGGACGTGAAACCTTATTAATATTGGTTCTTACCTTATCGGTTCAACTCAATACCGCATCATAGAAGAGCCTTTGCAGTTGTTATGTGAAGATCTCCGATTACAGGTGTTGAATATCATAAGGATCAACGTGAGGGAGCGTCGGTCTGAGGAGGTCATTGTGTGTTGGAGTAGTGAGCTTTGGAGATCCAACGATAGGGGAAGGAACAATATAAAGCGCATTATATGATAAAGTAATTCGGTTGAATTACTGCCCTGACATTATATTGTGTAAGTCCATCCATCATAAGGTCCGTTGTTAGTGTTGGGTATATAATCCCTCTCATAAAGCCTCTGACAGTTGGCGTAATTCTTTTAGAATTACTTCCGATGCGAATAAAGTCTTGTTTTCAATAATTTATTAAGATTGAGGTTCGGTGGAGAACAATGAAGCTATCAGTTTAATGACTAATACGCCCGAAGACAGTTCAAGGGAAATTGAGGCTGGTATTAAGGAGATTGCTGCCAAATTGGGGAGATTATCCCTAACATCTGCACCCATGCCATCATTAGTGGTATCAGAGCCATCAACTGACATTGAATTGAATCTCAGGAGTAGGAGAAGGATGGCTTTCAGAGTTGGAAGAGGACGAGGATGTGGTGGAAGAGGATGGCCTGTTGCGAATGTTGAAATAATGGAAACCATAGAAGAGCTGCGAGCTAGATTGGATGCATTAACTTCAGACAGAAACATAAATGATGGAGATGTCAGTGAGCCCGAAGTTGAAGCTACAGAGGAGGAAGCTGTACAGGTTACTCCTGAGATGAGGTTCTTTTAGTCAGTGTTGAAATCCACAGCTAGGGCATGGAACCAATTAGTACTGGTATACCAAGAAGGACTGAATCCAGAAGCATTGATCGACTGGATTAATAGCATGGAGAAATTCTTCAATTATGAAGAAATAGAAGATCAGAAGAAAGTAAAGTTTGTTGTCACCAAATTAAAAGGCCATGCAGTGCTATGGTGGGATGGTGTGCAGGTGGAAAGGAGGAGACTTAGTAAGCAGCCAATCAAGAATTGGAGCAGAATGGTAGCAAAGTTAAAAGGTAAGTTTTTGCCCAGTAATTATCAGCAAACATTGTTTAGACAAATGCAAAATCTTAGATAGAGAGCTTTGACAGTAAAAGAATACACATAAGAGTTCTATAAGGTGAGCATAAGAGCTGGAGAAGCCCAAGATACAGATGAGAAGGTGGCTAGATATATGAATGGCCTCAGGATGGACATTCAGGATGAAATAAGTTTGCTGTCTCCAAAAACAGTAGAGGAAGCTTATCAGATAGCACTGAAAGTTGAAGAAAAACTCATGAGGAAGCAGTCTGCCAGAGGGAGAGGGACTTTTAGAGGAAAAGGAAGTCAAGATGGTAGTGGAATATCTACAATACCTAAAGAAGGAGCTAGTAGTAGCTCAACCCAGCATGCACCCACAGGAGGTGATGCAAGAGGCAGAGGGAGTTTTTCTAGAGGAAGAGGAGGCAGAGAAATAAGATGTTATAGATGTAATAAGTTGGGACATAGAGCTTTTGAGTGCCCAGAGAATGCAGAAAAAAAGCAGAGGAATGCAATTGTTTCTCCAGTTGAGGGAGAGGCACCAGTGGAAGTAGTACCAGAAGAAGAAAATACACCAGAAAGAGGAGAATCTCTGGTAGTTAATAAAGTTCTGCTTAAGCCAACAAAGGAGATGGCTGAACCACCACAAAGGAAGACTTTATTCAGGACAGTGTGCAAAGTCCAAGGGAAATGTTTCCAGATGATCATTGATAGTGGCAGCACTGATAATTTGGTTTCTACAGAAGTAGTGGAGAAATTGAAGTTGAAGACAATGAAGCATCCAACACCTTATAAAGTGTCATGGTTGCAAAAGGGACACCAACTGTTGGTAAGTGAATAGTGTGAAGTGGAATTTCAAGTGGGCAAGTACAAAGATAAAATTGTTTGTGATGTGATGCCTATGGATGTGTGTCACATATTACTTGGAAGACCTTAGCAATATGGCAGAGGAGCCATACATGATGGGAAGAGAAACACCTACAAGTTTGGAAAGGATGGTGTCAATCATACGTTGCTGCCTCTGCAAGAAGAAGATGGACCGGGACAGAAGACAGATCCAAAAACTCTGTTACTTGGAGGAAAGGAATACCTAAAGTAGATTGAATAAAATGAGGTAAATTTTGCTGTAATTTGCAAGCCCAAGGTAATAATGAATTCCACTAAAGTTTCTGATTTACCCATTGAAATTCAAGAAATGCTGGAGAAATATTGTGATATTATTGTTGATGATTTGCCTAATGAATTACCTCCCATTCGAAGAGTCATCCATCATATAGATTTGATTCCTGGAGCAAGCCTACCTAACAAAGCAGCGTATAGAATGACTCCCGCAAAAAATGAAGAAGTTAAGAAACAGGTGCAAGAATTACTTGACAAGGGGTTGATCAAAGAAAGCTTGAGTCCTTGTGCAGTGCCAACAGTGCTGAGCCCAAAGAAAGATGGAGGCTGGAGAATGTGTACAGATTCAAGAGCCATTAATAAGATCACAATCAGGTACAGATTTCCGCTACCCAGAATTGAAGATCTAATGGATTGCTTGTTTGGCACAAAATATTTTTCAAAACCAGATCTTAAAAGTGGGTATCATCAGATAAGGATAAGAGAAGGGGATGAGTGGAAAACCACTTTTAAGACCAATGAAGGATTATATGAATGGAGAATGATGCCTTCTGGGTTGTCAAATGCACCAAGTACATTCATGAGGCTTATGAATGAAGTTCTTAAGGAATTCATTGGTAAAATTGTAATAGTATATCTGGACGATATATTAGTCTATAGCAGGTCCAAGGAGGAGCACTTGAGGCATTTAAATTATGTCTTGCAGAAGCTACATCAAGAAAAACTATTGATTGAAGAAATGTTTATTCATGAAAGAGGAGCTGGTGTACTTGGGATTTGTTATCTCAGCTAAAGGGTTGAAGATGGATCCAGAGAAGATCAAAGCAATTGTGGAGTCACCCAAAAGTGTTTTTGAGGTAAAGAGTTTTCATGGTCTTGCTAGTTTTTACAGAAAATTCATTAAGAATTTTAGTAAGATTAATGCACCTATTATTGAGACCATAAAAAAGGATAAACAACCATTTAAATGGACTGTTGAAGCAGAGAGGAATTTTCAGCTGTTAAAGAAGAAAGTAACTGAAAAGCCTGTTTTGGTTCTTCCTGATTTTAACAAAACTTTTCAAGTTAAGTGTGATGTCAGCGCATAAGAAATTGGAGGAGTTTTAAGCCAAGAAGATAGACCGATAGCTTATTTCAGTGAAAAGCTAAATGATACGAAAAGGAAGTATTCTTCTTATGATAAGGAGTTTTACGTAGTTGTGCAGGCATTAAAGAAATGGAGGCATTATTTAATGTCAAAAGAATTTATTCTCTATTCAGATAACCATGCATTGTATTTTATAATGCAGCAGCCAAAGCTCAACCAGAGACATGCTAAATGGGTAGAATATCTTCACAGTTTTCACTTTGTGTTGAAACATATAACTGGGCAGTCAAACAAAGTTGTAGATGCCTTAAGTAGAAGGAATGTATTGTTGCAAGAAAGTCAAATCCAAGTGCTGGGTTTTGATTTTCTTAAGGAATTATATGAAAACGATTCAGATTTTAAGGAAGCATTTGAGGCTTGTAAAAATTCTACCTTGGAAGATAGGAGAAAGTGGTTGGATTATTTCCTACAAGATGGACTGTTATTTAAGAAAAATCAGCTGTGCATACCAACCTGTTTGATGAGAGAGAATTTAATCAACGAGAAGCATAGTGGAGGACTTGCAGGACATTTTGGTACAGAGAAGACTTTTGAGGAACTCAACAGATTTTATTTCTGGCCAAAAATGAAATATGAAGTAGAGAAGTATGTAAGAAATTGTAAAGTCTGCCAGTATGCAAAAGGAAGAAGCCAGAACCTGTTTGATGAGAGAGAATTTAATCAACGAGAAGCATAGTGGAGGACTTGCAGGACATTTTGGTACAAAGAAGACTTTTGAGGAACTCAACAGATTTTATTTCTGGCCAAAAATGAAATATGAAGTAGAGAAGTATGTAAGAAATTGTAAAGTCTGCCAGTATGCAAAAGGAAGAATCCAGAACACAAGATTATATATTCCATTGCCAATTCCAGATAGGCCTTGAGATATGGTAAGTGTCGATTTTGTGCTAGGATTACCAAAGACTCAAAGAGGTTATGATTCAATCTTTGTTGTAGTGGATAGATTTTAAAAAAGGGCGCACTTTATTCCATGTTATAAAACTAGTGATGCTTCTCACATTGCTAGCTTGTTTTTTAAAGAAATTGTAATATTGCATGGATTTCCCAAAAGCATTGTTTCAGACAGGGATTCAAAGTTGGTGGGACATTTCTGGAGAACACTATGGAAGAATCTGGGGACTAAATTAAGTTTCAGCTCTGCCAATCATCCTCAAACTGATGGACAGACCGAAGTTGTGAACAGAAGTTTAGGCAATCTTTTGAGGAGCCTTACTGCAGAGCATCCAAAGCAATGGGATCAAGTGTTACCACAAGTTGAGTACGCATATAATGACTCACCGAACAGGAGCACAGGACAAAGCCCATTCCATATTCTTTATGGAATGCATCCTAGAGGAATATCTGAATTAAGGAATTTGGGAAAAGAAGAAATGAGAAGTGCAGAAGGGGAAGACTTTGCTTAAAAAATGCAGGCGATACATGAACAGGTGAAACATCAGCTGCAAGATAGCAACATCAAGTACAAAACCAGAGCAGACTTGAGGAGAAGAGAAGTGAACTTTGAAGTTGGAGACTTGGTTTTAGCAAATCTCAGGAAGGAGAGATTTCCAAAAGGGGAGTATAACAAGTTAAAATCCAAGAAAATTGGGCCATGCAGGATACTAAGGAAATTATCTGCAAATGCTTATGAGATTGAATTACCACCTGGTGTGGGAATATCGCCAATTTTTAATGTTGCAGATTTGTATAAGTATGAGAATGAAGCTACAGATGATACAACACAGGATCAAGAGACTTCAGAGATTAACTGGGTAAAACAGTTACCCACAACAAAGAATTTACAGCCAGAAAGAATTCTGGACAAGAAGGTGCACAAGAAGACAAGGAGACGAAAGTACTTCCAGTATCTGGTAAAATGGAAGGGACAGCCAATTGCTGAAGCTACTTGGATTACAGAAGACGCTCTACAAAAACTGGGCAAATCTGTAGATGAGCTCATGGACAGGAGCCCATGAAGAATTTTGTCCTCAGGAGTCTGATGCAGGAGCATGTGACTCAGAGGGGAAAAGTCTTCCAACTTATTCTAAAAATAAAAAAATAAAATTCTACAAGCAAGGGAGTGGGGTCCTTTAGCCTACAATTTCTATGTTTTTTTTAGTTAAAAAATAGGATAGGAGTAGAAAATAAAACATGCTATCTTTTTCAGTTAAAAAACAGGATAAGAGTAGAGAATAAAACATGCTATCTATATCACAGATAGATAAGCTGTAATAAAGCTTCACGCCTTAAATCATTATGTAAAAAATCCTGCTTTTGTAATAGATAAGGTCTGAGAAGACCTATCCATTATTAATATAAAAATAAAGTGGCAGCAAATCTCGCATTAGAGAGGGGTGGTGCCAGAAGAATTATCATTGAAACTTTTCTCTCGACATTCTCAAAATCAATGATTTCCTGTTTATTTTCACTGTGTATTGAAGGGTTGAATCGCATTCCTATTCTCCGCTTGATGCTTTTACTGTGTATTGGAGCATCTTGGTTCGTTTTCTTTTCGTTGTGAAAACATATTACTGCCGCCACTTTAATTTCATTTTATTACAATCAGAGGAAAACTCTGTTTACGCAAAGTAATTATGATATTCTCTTAAGGGCGACAGTGGGCGGACGTGAAATCTTATTAATATTGGTTCTTACCTTATTGGTTCAACTCAATACCGCATCATAGAAGAGCCTTTTCAATTTTTATGTGAAGATGTCCAATTACAGGTGTTGAATATCATAAGGATCAATGTGAGGGAGCGTCGGTCCGAGGAGGTCATTGCGTGTTGGAGTAGTGAGCTTTGGAGATCCACCGATAGGGAAAGGAACAATATAAAGCGCATTATATGATAAAGTAATTCGGTTGAATTATTGCCCTGACATTATATTGCGTAAGTCCACCCATCATAGTGGGCTTAATGGAAGGGCCTACATAAATAAAGAAGTGGTGGCTTCCATTAAAATTGGAAACTAGGGCCAGATTCCACTTTGGAAATCTCATTTGATGGAGATGATGATTGCATTGAATTCCTGTTTTTGAGAGGACCAAAATTGACCTAAATGTCATCAAATATTTTGGACAAGGGAAAATATATATTTGAATTATGAGCCCACATGTGCATATTTGATCAGGTCGGCTCTAAAGAAAATTAGAAACCCTTAGGAGGCTCTAAATACAAGTGACCTCCACCTCATTTGGAAATCATCATGGATCATTCTTCTATTCACTTTCTTTTTTCTGGCTTGCACAGGTCTGAGGAAGGTTCATGGAGAAATGGGTTTGCTCGAAGGTGAAATTGCAGGGTCTGAAGCTCACGCATATTTTTCTAGGGTATTTTTCTCGGTTGTAGGTTGAAGGGAGAAAAAGAAATATCATTGTCTCTCACACGCCCACTTTCTCCCTACGATTGGGACCTAAAGTTGCATTTTTCTGTTGACCGAATTTTTTTCTCATTGAATGCATGTTCGGTAGTTAACTGCAAACAATGACAATTCATTACATGCTTTTGAATCAGGGTTTTTTAGTATGAGCATGGATAGATTCATCACATGGATATTGTTTAGTTGATTCTTGTTGGATATTTATATGTATGAAGATATGGATCATTGTACTCTCTTTTGCTGAATCATTCAATGACAATCTAATAAGAAGAATTTGAAAGGGTTTTCCCCATAGTGGGTTTTGCCCTTGGTCTCCAACCAATCCTAGTGTCTCTATGTGTGAATCATTTTCTTCTATTTCTCCTTTATGTTTCGTTGCATTGGTGATGATGCTATTTTTATTTCTACATTTCATATGTTGCTAAATAATGATGTAAATATAAATAATGTTATGATGTTGTGGGGTGAATTTATTATGTAAATGAAGAAATTCAATTATCAAAGTAATGAACAATATATCCCTAAGAAATATTAACATGGTATCAAAGTTGGGCTGAAGAAATTCATTGAATATCACCCCTATCAGGAAACTATTGATGGAAGCAAGAGAGGATGGAGAAGGGTTTGAAGGAAACCCTAGGAAATTTGGTTATTAGGGTTCGATGGATAGAATGAGGATAGGCTTTGAGAGAAACCCTATATTATGGAAAAGATACATTTGAAATCTAGAAATTGTAGAATGGTCAATATGAAGATGACAGATTTGATGAATCCCTAGATGGGATAGTCTCTATTAGGCTCGATTGCTGGTAAAGTTGGTGGAAATATTGAAAGACAATGGACAAGTGATGGCTCTTGAAGGCTCATTCAAGTAGGAGATGATCACCTCTCATGGAAGTGTTGTGCCAGCAAGAACCCCCCCCCGCCCCCCCTTTTTCATTTAAGTGTTATCCAGAATACTAAATGAATGGGGACCCTTAGTTAAATTTTTGGAAAATAAAGAGTTTCCTTTCTTCAAAATAAGGTTACCATCGTAAGCTTAGGAAGATCTTTTGAATACTTTAAAACCTAAGTTTATAATAAGAAAAAGTCTTTAAAAAAAAGCCGCATCGTAAAATGATAGTAAAGTACCATCATTTGGCTATCGCATCGCAATAGAAAAAACTAATAAGAAAAACTTCAAGATTTACCGATTTGCAACAACACCGATCGTGAGATGGCATATCGCAGGAAATGGGCTAACGAAATTTGGCAAATGTAAACCTTCTGCGATCTGCGATGATGCAATATCGCGATAAAACGATGGTTGCGATATTAAGCCAAACCAGCTCTGCGACATTATATTTGCGATAGTGCGATAATGCGATAATGCGATGTCGTGATCTGCGAAGTTGTGAAGCAAATCGCAAAATCACTCCATCGCAAATCTTTCAGGCACGCTATTCAAGAAAAGCCACTTACCATAATCTGACTCAAGATCATGCGCTTTAAATGTTAATAAAGGGATTAGTTGTCAGTTATTAATGAAATATGGACGCGTGATTTTCAAATAATTACTTCACGTAAGGTGACATATTTGATGTATCTGCTGCATTTAAAACTCTCCCATCACCTTTCTTGATCAGTCATTTCCATTTCACTTGTGAGCCACAGGAACAGAGAACGGAGGACTATACAAGGCAATACGCAGGAAGAAATGGGAAAGAAAAATAAAGCTCAGAGCTCTGAGGTGAAGGGAATGGCACCTTTATATACAGACACAGCTTGTAACAGAGACGTAGGGATATCAACATGGGAAGGCATGTACAGACTGCTTGAAGAAGAAAACCCCAGAATAATGAAGGTTACCACTGGCTTAGACTCACAGGGTTCTTCCGGAGCATCCCTAGAAGAATTAGCATACTCATTCCTACATAGGATAGCAGCAAGGCCCAAAATTCTCCCATATATGGACATGATCAAGTGGATACTTGATAATGTAGAAATGAAAAACAGACAATTCAAGATTCAAGGACAAGGGCTCATCGGATCATTCACTGCACAAGATTTAAAGCTCATGTATCATCTTACTGAGCCGCAGGCAACTTACAATACGCAATTCATTGAAAAATTCGTGGCAGAGAACCCGAACCTATCAGAGACTACCAAGGATTGGTCCAGAAAAGATGAACCGCTCAAGAAAGACAAAATGGTATGTACAACACTGGTTCCCTCACCTCCCCATATTGTTTTGCTACGGCCATGCTCTGTAGATTATTTAGAAAGCCAGAGATCAATAAGTTTTCATCTGAATGGTTACCATTAATAGATGCTGCCACAAATGCCATAATTATAGATTGGGCCAAGGTCTTTTCTGATAACCTAATCACAGCTATTGTCAAGTACCAGTCTAAAAGATCCATGTCTCAAAGGATCTATCCTCCTTTTTACCTACCCGCATATGTTATGGATTCGATTTGTTATGTGTCTAAATTTCCTGTTATGGGTTGGAAATGGAAAACTCAAGACCCATTACCCATCCATGTCTATCATAAGATATTATGGGAGTCCCAGTTCATTCCACATTTATACCAAATTTGTCACAGGCTTATCCTACCCTTGTATAGAAATTTATATGATAAAGACCCCCCGAGGTGCTCACCTGAGGCAAAGATAGATATCATCCCCATTGAAAGATGGTTCAGGGAGGAATTATTCACCTATGTTAGAGTATTTGGAAGCACTGTCCCCCCCATGTTCTACCTTTGTATATCCCTGATAAACTTCTGGCTCGAGAAATTGCATATCAAACTTGTTTAGAAGGCGACCTAACAAAGGATTTAAAAGACAAGAAGAAGGCTATATGGCCACAGTTTCCTGTGGTTTGTGGGGCCTTTTCGCTGTTCGATGTAGGTCATGTGTTTACAGAGATACAGAATATAACATGCCTGCAGTTATTTTAAAATCCCGGCAAGACCATTTGACCTAAATGAAATTGCTCAGAATTTCACAACTACAGTCAAGGTGAAAGTGTTCTTTGGAAAAAGGATTTATTTGATGACTTATTCCAAAATAAAGGCTCGCTTCAAGAAATTTTGCGGGAAGCCCAATCACAATTATCTCCAGAAGACTTTCAAAATTTCATGGTATACAGGGAAAACAAATTGGCCACTATTCCTTTAGAAAAGCTACGATTACCTGCTAGAGAACCAACTCCAAGCATTAGGCTCAGTGGAAATTCAAGCAGTTCTAGATCTAAATCTAAGTTTGCACAAGAAGTATCTGAACATTATAAAAGATTCGGGAACGACCAAAATAAGAGTGAAGAGGCAGCTAAGGACATGGCTCAGTCAATGGAAATTCTACAACAGCAAGTTATTACCTACCCGCAAAAAGATCCTCCCTCTGTCATCATCAAATCACCACCTGTCATAACCGAGTTGGATAAGGAATGGGAAACCTTCAATGAACTGATCAATCTTGAAGGAAAAATCCCAAAAACACCTACGAGCAATACTCAGATTGCAGAAGTAGTAATCCCAACTATAGTCACCAATATCTCAGAAAAACAACATTCTCCTATCACTCCATCTTCTGAGCTTGTACTTAATATAGAAGAAATTCCTCCTCTGGACATATTTTGTAGTCCTCAACATAAAGCAGTAGTAAGAAGACAGAGAAAGAAAAGGAAATTAGAAAATACACTGCATCAAGACGCTGAGCAATTGGACTTCTTATGGAAAGACACCAACAATAATCCAATTGAAAATCTCACTAAACTATCTCAGATCGCAGGAGCATATGCTTCTGCGACTATTGACAAAGAATCAGAAGTACAACAATTGTTAAAAGAACAAGAATATCAAATACAGTTACTGCAACAACAATTGCAACAAGCCAATACTAATAATGAGGCACACAAACAGCTTGAAAAGTTGCAGGAAGATTTCCAGCAAATGCAAATAGGTTATCAAAGAAGTCAGGACGAGAAAGGAAAACAATTGCAAAATTTACAAGGGATGCATAAATATGAGCCTAAGCTTACATAGTTTATTTCAGAATCTATTTCCTTGAAAGAACAACTACTGCAACAACAAGAAGTGTTGGGACAAAAGATATCACAATGGAGTTACTATTGCGAAATGAGTTATAAGATCACTAATCAAGTGGTCGAATTACGAAGTGACTATGATATGGTTGACAAACAGGCGACTGATTATCTGACTTGGTAGGATGAAGATGAAGGAAAAGAGGCAGGTGCACCTAGGATAAATGAGAATCATAAAGAGTTTCTCTTTAGTAAGTGGGATGGTCAAATCAAAGAAGCAGAAAAAGCGGCAGGAACAACAGCTACGACAACAAGTATTCTCATTGACTGTAAATGAGAATTTGCACAGAGTAAATTTAATCGCTAAAACTACTCTGGGATATTTACCAAACAAACCAAAATTAGAGGAGGGTTGGAAGCAGAAAGCACAAGAAAAGGAAAAAGAAATCCAACTACTAAAAAGATCAAATTGGGAATGTTACTGGACATATTTGGTAAAACCGCATAGTCAGTGGATGACCGTGAAATGTATCATAAATGCGGCTGAAAAGGTGGTGCCAGCACTCATCGATTCTATTTTCTCAGCCCAGCTCAAAGCATAAGTTAGCCAATCAACTCTCCTTAAACAAATGTTGACTACATGCAACTTTAAAGACTAGATACAGAAATAGTTTAGTTTGGAATCTTATTTTTGCTTAAAAATTAGATTAGAAAAAGGGTGGTCATTTGAAAACCGCATCCTGATTTTTTGTAAATAAACTATTATTGGATTTAGTTAGTAGTATTTAAACCCTTCTCGTGCATTTAGAGAAGGGTCCAGAAATTTGTCAAAAATTTGTCCTCAGAACATGCACTTTTGCACCCTCAGAGGAGGTTTTGATGAATGAATGGATCAAGATTTATTGATGTTTGCATTTGATGTCTGCTACTGATGTTGCACTTTTGTACTCTTAGTAGATGTTAGAACAAGTAGAGATAAATCGTTTTTGCTTGAAGTTTATGAGTAGGATTAGTCATAAATGGTACTTTTTATCTCTTGGCCATTTCTGCTTATATTCTTAAAGTGATTTATAGTTTTCAGTTGTTTATATGTTATTACATGAATGTATGTGTTACCATTTGGCACTTTTGTACGGTGGAGCCATTTATTTATGTTTAATGTGTGAATAACTTATTATGCAATATGCTGTTCACAACTGTTTTGCCTAACTTTTTATGCAAAGTGGTTCATCTTAATTGATTTCCATTCTTATAATCACTAAATGATCTTTATTACCAGTTATTATTTGAAATCTCTTTAGATCGCATAATAGAAGAATTACATCTTGGGTTAGCATAGATTAGATGTGTTGTTTTCATTAGATTACAATAGCATAGAGTTAGATTAAAGTAGTTTAGATAGGAATTTTTAGATCAGCAACATCCAATTCTGCACAAACACACCCTTAGATTGGGAAACTGGTCCCATTATCCCCAGTTGGACCCGCTATACCAAACGGATAAGGAGCTGCCAACCAAGGTCTGGACTGGGCGAGTACCCCCTTTGTTGTTGACCCGATTTTCGGGGCTTCAACAGGAAGATACTTATATTTCGATTTATGGTGCTTCTTTACGTCTTTAATTTTGTTTAGAATTGTTGATCTAATTATTGTTTTTATTATTACTTATACTTCTTGCATGTGTATGTGAGTATTTAGATATCTCTAACATCTTGATGATATGTTATAAGTGGATCCTTCTTGAGGATCATCTAAGATGAAGGAAAATATTTCTAGTGCAAGAAGAGAAGAGCTACAATTGTCCATGAAAAATAAGTTGACAAAATTCTCCCACTTCCAATGTCAAATAAGAAGGTTCATAGATATTTGAATACTACAAGGCATGTATGGTGTATTGTTTCAATGTTATGTCTCAATTGCAATATTGGTTGGCAAGGTAAACCCTAAGATATGATGAGTATATCACCTTTAAAAATGGCTCATGTATGCATATGAAAGTAAATTTGATTCGTGTTACTTATGATAAGATGGTGCACTTGATATTGGACAAGTATCGTACATTCTATTAAGTTATGATAAAACTACTTAGAAACATTAATTTTTGATATATTTGTATAATTAATATTTGGAAAAGCATCTCACATCTTAGACATGATGGATTTCATGAAAGGTATAGATCACTATTTTTGTCATATGATAGTTTGATTTGATTATTAATGAATGTGATAAGCATGCTAACCATGATGATAGAAGTGTAACAATGAGATTGATATTCATGATCTTCTTGTTGATCATGGTTAGATTTTGATGAGCTTAGTAATGATGATATATGGAAAAATTGAATGACCTCACTTGATGAAATTACTATTGTGTTCATAATCCTTGAAGTATTATGTTACACATGTTTGTTGCCTTAGCCATAATACTCTTACTTTTGATGAAAGTTTGATGCCATGTTCATATATGATGATGAAGTAGTTGATGTTGAAATGTTATGACCATGATGGATATATGCTTTAGAACATGATATAGTTTAATTCCATGATCTAACATTTTTGTTGATGCATGATAGTATTATGATAGACATATTGATGGCATGAATAATAATGGCTAAAGGGACTGCTCATTGAGAGGGAGAATCTCTTCATAAGATCCCTATACTTATTATCATTTGCAGTATATGTACAAAAGATTCTTTATTGTTGAATTAATATTTATGGACATGAATATACAAATATATAATATTGTTGGTCTGAAGCAAACTTCTGGTCTAGGAAGAAAGATTTTTCCTTGCTCTAAGCCTCAACTGTAGGAAAGGAAGCCTAAGGGTGCAACTATAGCCTCTCAACCGCATAGAAGAATACCTATGGGTGTAGTTATGCATGTAGAACACAAAAGTGAAGCTTTGTGAATGAACTCAGAAGTTGACCTGAAAGATGAAAGTCCTACATACATGGAGCTATCAACTGAAAGTTCTACGAGTAGAGAAGTTTGAATATTTGATTTACTATAGAGAATGTGAATGTGTTGAATAAATTTGTGTTTGCAGGGTACCATAATATGCGTATCAATATGTCATTATTGAGGCTTGTGTATGACAATATTTAATAACAATTGCAAGGGCTTGACTAGATTAGGTTGATTGATATAGATAAGCAGTTTTGGATTTTTGACATGTTGCTTGATAGTGATTTAGAACTTTGACTTGATGTTGAGATATGTTTTGGGCTATATATCTGACTGTGATAGAAAATTTGGGTTTTGATGTGATGAATAATTATTTTATTTGATTATTGATGATTTTCTTTGATAACAATGCTATATGGACATAGTCACTTCCAATGACTTATATTGGTATTCAATAGATATTCTATGTTAAAATCATTAACTTTGACGCATTGATGGAAGTATAAACAATTTTGATTTAGTATGCAACCATCTCACTATGAATGGATAAAACTTGTATGAATGAAAATTATATGACTTGTCCTTGATGTATCCATTCATATTTAGTAGAAGAAATTATTCATGCTATGATCATGAGTGTGGCTTGATAAAGTTTGATTAGATAATTCTTGGTAAATAAAAAGGTGTTGTAACTTGACATTTGGATATGAGCTCTATGGGTCACCTCAGCTAAAGAATTTTTTAAAGTGATATTGATAAGTTTGATATTAGTTTTGATCTGGCATCTAAACTTTGATAAGTTGAATCAGTTGATTTGATTGCACAATATTCATTTGTGTAAGGCTAAACATATTTCTTTCGTCAAATGTTATGTTTGCGGAAAGAATTGTATGAAGCAATCTCCCCAATCCTGATATGTCTACATTAATAATTATTTGGTGAATCCAGGATGATGTGTCGATCCAAACCTCTACTTCAAAAGTGGTCCAAGGTATGGCTTTGATTTTGGTTTTATATATTGATGGTCTATTATTGAGAGGGAATGAGCCTCTGAAGATCAAAATAAGAGGGAGATGGTCTCTGAAGTTCAAAATGAAGAATCATGGAATGATGAATTAATTTCTGAAGTTTGGAAAAGAAAATCTATGTTGTGAAGCTAGTGAAGAGTTTGCGAAAAGTGGAAATGCAAATACTTGGAAACTTCGATTCAATTTCAAGAAGTTATGAAGAAACATTGCTGAACCTAACTTGGCAACCAACAGTTGATTGAAGCATTGCTGTTCCGTTTGAACACTCGTCCATATATATGTTTTGCATAGAATCTAATTCAATTCATTATTAAGCCGCTTCATACACATTGAATTACCACCAAACACACTTCGAGATATTTGCATGGGATGATCAATTTTTTGGTCGAAAATATTATATGATATGTGACTGCATGGATGTACTAATGTTGATCATGATCAGGATTGATGATATAAGCACATTTGTGTACTTCCTTAGTATGAGATATGCCATGATATTTTGGATGAGAATATTGTAGATTTAAGAATGACCAAGGTTGAGTATGATGTTTCTATCATGGCTAGCTATGAGGCAAGATGAAGAAACTCTTTGGAGATTTGTTTGAGCAAGTTCTAGATATGATATGGATACATTATGATAATAATGGGTGGGATCTGATTGGAAGATAATCTTATATATAGTTGGGTGTTGGCTTAAGGGGGTTTAGACCCAGGTTAAGAGTTAGTTGCGCCAATGAACAAAACCCTTCACTGTTGCCCCTTTCGGCAACAACCTATGTAGTGCAAGCTTCAGTCTCACCTGAAGCAGTATCGGGGGATGACAGAACTAGGTTTCTACAACCAGAGGTTTTTGTGATGGGTTTCTATTACTTCTATGGATTTATCCCAACCTTCATGAACCCTAACCCTTGAAATGAGGAAATTAAGATAACTTACAGATAACAACTTCTAACCCCAAGCTAATTGCCTTAAATATTCATATCATTAAGTAAACTATCAGATCTACCAATTTCGTGCATCAATTAAGTGTTTCTTCAGATGATTATAGAAAACATAGCGAATACACAAACATGCATAAGTAAACAGAAAGGTACAGATACACAAATATCACTCCAAAATAGTCCTTATTAGATATAATCCTTTTATTGCAGACTCTTCTTCCTTGCGCACATAACTGCAGGGGTCTACACACTCAACTTGTGTGCATACCGAGGCCTCTACACACACAGCTGCAGGTACCTTCCCCTTTGCATAAGTACAGAAAATAGAATTTTTTGCCTTAGATCACTTGCTGATACATAGATTTTCAATGATTAACTGACTTCTTTGACTCGCTATGAATCCTTTATATAGCTTCTTTCATTACAATACCATGGTTCACGAACCATGGGCAGGTCACAAAACATCTTAAATTCTAACAAACTAAAGGGCTTTGAAATTCCTAAAGCCCCTTAGACTTCTACGACCTTCACGCTCAACTTCCTTAAAATGTGGAGAGTTTACATAGTTAACAAAAATGATTACAAAATTTACCCCAAGGGAACCTATCCCAACATGCCCACAACACAAAGTCATGACTCGTCCTCTAGTCACTCAGCTGGTGGTGCCTCGATCTTCGCCTACAACTCACTGAATTCAATCTTCAAAACTTGTAGTACTCTTGTCCCTTGTACGACAGCTTGACGCACTTCCTCGACCAATTTCTTAGTGGTTGGGCCTTCAACTGCAAGGCCCATGGTCCTTTGTGTCTGCTTCATCCCCTTTAGTTTGCTCTGCACTTACAGGGTCAATTGACTAGCCTCATCTGCCCAAGTGTACGTCCTTAAAGATATGATCGCTTCCTTGATACACATCTCATCAATTTCACTCTCGATGAGCTTGCCTTCCTATAATCTAGTGAACCTTTGCATTGGTGCTAAGGTTCACATTGTCAACCTGATTTCGTCAAACTGTATCTACTTATCTTTGATGTCCACTCTAATCTTTTGTAGAGTTGGATCCTCCTTCAACAAGGTTGATAATTCCATGGCCTGTTCAAATAACTCAGTGCAACCCTTGACTACAACGTCCAAAGTGGCCATATTTTCTTTGATAGCAACTCTGTACGACTCTCTAACTTCTAGAGGAGTAATGGGTTGCAACTTTAGTTGTCACTCTAAGATTTGGAGTTGCAGCTCAAACCTGACTTGATTGATTTTGTCCTTAGACTCTTTAGCTAGAGTGGCGAGCTTTTGAATTTTCTCCACAAAGGCCGCTTCTATTGGGATCTTGAGCTCTGAAAGCTCACTGAAGGCCTATGAAATAGTTGCTTCCAACTAGTGGTTTCGTGCTATTACCTCCTCCTTTTCTTTGAGAGCCCATGCTTTTTCCTAAAATATATGTTGGTTAATGGTTTTTACCTCGTTGATGACCAGTAGCATGCGTTTCTCCAGAATCCTGTGTTCGTTTCACACCCCTTGGTGCAGCTCGTGCAGTGTCTGAATGGGAAGCATGGCTAGATTTAAACTCAGGTTCTTCATATGTACTAGGTGCACCTTTTCTTCGGTTGAGTCACCGTGCAAGTATCCCTCTGGAATTTGTACTATGCAGAGATACAATGTGAGTTATTCTTCCAGGGTGGACCCACTCACTTGCTTCACGCTCGCTTGTTATAAGCTCACCTGTGCCATGCTCACTTGCAAAATACCTGTTTGTATTTGCAACTCCCGGAGGCCCTGTTGTACCTTACCATGTGTCCGTTGGTATTGCTCTTCAATGTGGCCCCATAGGTCCATCGTGGCGTTTCAAACCACATCCCAAATTTCATCTAATTACCCTTTCTGAGGACCAAAGGTGTCGCTCCTACTGATTTATCAAATTTACCAGACTTTTTCTTCTTGTGGACTCCTATGGAAGTCCTCTTCTTTCATTTCTTGACAACGAAGGGGGACTCCATCTTTGCGCCCCCTTCTTCTTCCACCTTTTCTTCTTCCTCCACATGTGTTCTCTCAGTGTATCACTCTTTAAGGTCAATGGTGGCCTATATTGTAGTATTTTCCTAGCGCTACTTCTTTTTTCTTGGTCGTCACTTCTTTCTCCCTTGCAGAAACTTCTTTCTTCTGCGCAACCTTTTCTCGAGCGGAAGCCTTCGGTGCTTCCTTCTTCTTTTCTATTGCCATGGTCTACACTATTCAATGTTCAATGGCCTTACTGGTACTTGCGCTGGCATCCGAAGGGGTGAGCATGTCACTTGGCCACTTGTTGACAACCCCTAACACATCTTCCTCGGAAACCAAGTAAGGCAATTTGTACCATATTCCCATGGCATCCTTCTTTGCCCGAATGTGCAGATCAAAGAAATCTATCTTAAATTTGCTGACATTACCATATTGTGCGTGCAAAGTGGGTGATAACCTTGGCCGCCGGTTGATCACCAGCCTTAGTTCTATCTCAAATAAAACCTAGAATATATTTGTCCCCATTAAGCGTAAAAGCTCTTTAGTATCCCATAGCGAAGAGAACTTTGAAGCCTCCGGTATGTTGGAGTCATGCTGAGGGAATTGGCACTCTTCATGTGTCCTCCAATCCAACAAAGAGATCAACAACAAAAGCTAGGCATAGTGGAATGCCTTGCCCTCATCCTGGGTCTCCCTGTAGTCCTCTAGAAACTCTTTACATAAGTATTGAGCCTAGTTATACTTGACTCCTTTGGTGCACTATGCAGCCAAGGAGACAAATGGTGTTGGTACTTCATCCGCATGATTGTTATGAAACCAGCTCACAAAAATATAGAAAATATAGATCAACGCCTTAGAATTCAGCCTCTTTGAGGGGGCAACCTCCTACACATTACACAAATGAATGATTATTTTATGATTCAATTGACAAAACCTTCTTTCTATATATAGGAGTCTAAGGAGTCACAATATAACCCAGCTGACCTAAAAATAATAATATAAAGGCACAAAAACAACAATAGAGGGATTCTATGGGGCACAGTAATAACAATATGGGGACAATAGGGGCACAACAATATTAATAAGGGATACGACTACAATAGTAATGGGGTAATCACTAGTATTATAGGGACCTAACATGCCCCCCTCCTTCAAAAAAGTGTTGACCTCAACGCCTGAGTAGTTTTGGATGCTTCTGTATAAAATGCTCATCCTCCCATGTGGAATCTTTAGCAAATAAGTTCTTCCACTTGATGAGATACTCTGAGATTGATTGATTTCGTAGCTATCGAGTTCTTGTTTCTGTGATTACTTCCGTCTCCAATATAATTTTTCCTTCCTTGTCAAGTTCTTGAAATATTGTTTGAACTGGGAGCTTGTCACCTATAACCTTCTTTAGACACGAGACATGAAAAACTAGGTGCACTCGAGAAGCTGTAGGAAGCTCCAATTTGTATGCCATAGTACTAATCTTTTGAAACATCTTGTATGGACCATAATATTTTGGTGATAATTTATTATCCTTCTTAGCTTGCTTGAGGGACATTTGTTTATATGGTTGTAGCCATAGGAATACCCAATCACCTGCATCAAAACTTCTTTCGCTGCGATGTTGATCTGCCTATTGTTTCATTCTATTCTCCGCCAACACGAGGTTATCCTTTAAGAGTTGGAGGACTTGTTGTTGATGCTCGATGTGATGTTCCACTACTTGAACCTTAGAATTTTCTCTTAAATATGATGTGATGGATGATGGCTGATATCCATAAAGTGCCATAAATGGGGTCATTTTTGTTGTTGTATGGAAGGAAGTGTTATACCACCATTCAGCCAGAGGCAACCATTTGACCCATTGTGTCTATTATCAGATACAAAGCAACGAAGATATCCTTCCAAACATTTGTTTACTATCTCAGTTAGCCCATCAGATTGAGGATGATAAGATGAGATATGAGCTAACTGAGTACCAAGACAAGAAAATAATTTTGTCCAAAAATTTCCAGTGAAAATGGGATCTCTATCACTTACAAAAAGAAATTTCCAGTGACATTTCCAGTGAATGTCTTCAGTCTTCATTCTAATTTGAGGATATCCTGAATGAAGATCCAACTTGGTGAAGTAAATTGATCCATGTAATTCATCTAGTAATTCATCAATGACAGGATTGGGAAACTTATCTTTGATAGTGAGCTTGTTGAACTCCCTATAATCCGGACATATGCGCCATGATCCATCCTTCTTGTGCACTAATACTACTAGAGCAGAGAAAGAATTTTGCCTAGGTTGAATTATCCCAGCCTCTAGCATTTCCGCAACCATCCATTCAATTTCACTCTTTTGGGCATAGGGATATCTATACAACCTGATGTTTGGAGGAACACTTCCTGGAATCAGATGAATAGCATGATCATGATCACGAATAGGTGGGAGACCTTTGGGAGTCTCAAATACCTTGGAATGATTGTCCAAGACTATTTGGAGATCTGGAGAAATAGATGATTTCGGTGTGGAAACATCTAGCGAACATAATTGTGCAATTACACCCCTTTGTTCCTTTTTTAGAAGCTTTGTCATACCGTTAGAGCTAATTATCTTTCCTGGTTTCCATGCAATACCCCTTAATTCAACTTCCTTTCCTTCCACTGAAAATTTCATGAAAAGTTCTTGAAAATTAAAAGCTATTGTGCCCAAGGATTGTAGCCATTGGACTCCTAGTACAACATCAACACCTCCCATTGGAATGGAAAGCATTGGGCTAGTCAATACATATTCTACCATTGATAGCTTTATATTATGGCACTTTCTAGAGCAATTTATTGTTCCTCCATTTGCAACCATCACTTGAAATAATGGTGCTGGATATAAGAAGCAATTCAATTCTTTTGCTACCTTACAATCAATAAAATTGTGGGTACTTCCTGAATCAATAACCACTATTACCCTTTTCTTCTTGATTTGTCCTTCTATCTTGATGGTTTGAGGAGTGGTAATTCCAACCAATGAATTACAAGATATGGTCGGATTCATTTCTTCTTTATCTAGGCTTTTTTCCTGGAGTATATCCTCTTCTTTTGACCTTTCTTGCTCATTTTCTTCTTCCTCTTCACAATCTATGTAGAATAATTTCTTCTCAGAACACTTATGACCTTTAGTGTATTTTCTATCACAACTGTAACAAAGCCCTTTTGCTCTTTTTTCTTATAATTGTTGTGGTGTCAACCTCATAGGTTGTGGAAGACTAGGGGCAACAACACTTCCATCTTTATAGTTGTGAGTAGTATGCTTCCTAGTTGCCATAATTTTGCTTTCCATTTTTCTTGCTAACCTGAATGCCTTCTCTAATGAATCAGGTTCCCAAAGGCGAACATCAAGTTCGATATTATCCTTTAAAGTACCTATGAACACATTAATCCTACGCTTCTCTGGAATATTTTTTACTCTTATGTTCAATTTTTGGAACTCCTCAATGTGTTCCATTATTGAACCTTTTTGTTTGAGACTTATCAATTGGCTAAAAAAAGTGTTGCTTTTTGTATCCTCATAATGTGTTGTCAATTATTCTGTAAAAATTGCCCAAGTGATAATTTGTTTATGAGAGCAAAGCCATTGATAACATACAAATTGATTTGGTTCCAAATATAAAGTTGCAATACGTACCTTTTGTGTGTTTTGCACATTATTGAGATCGAAAAATTGCTCCATCTGTAATATCCATTTTGTGGGATCCTTGCCATTAGACTTCCTCATATCAATTTTTTCAATATGGTGGGTCTTCGATCCAACATTAGAGTCTATGAAATCATGATTAACATTTCTTTTGTTCTCATCATGAGTTTCCTTTACTACCCTTTCACCATTGGTAAGCATTTCTTGTAGAAACCTTGCCAAATCTATCTTCAAATCTGTCTTCAAATATTCCATGCCTGTCTTCAAATCTATCTTCAAATATATATTCAAATCGTCCATCTTAGCTTCCATGTCATTCATCTTAGCTTCTACGCCTTTATTTAAACCATCCATCTTAGATTCTGTTACTTTTTGTTCAAGTGACACTTGTTGCACTTGGTCTCATAGTTTTGATATATCATGTTGCATTTCTTCCTCTTCTTCACGAATCATGCTAGAGATTTCAGGTTTCTTACTAAGTATTTGCATTTTCTTTCCTCGGGATATCAATTACCGATAATAATACTTTACTCTGCTCTTTGAATTCCTTCAAACTAATTTTTCAAACCAAGCTTATGCAAAAATTAAAAAAAGACTACACAACTTTTTTCACTTTGTAGGAGCTTGTTATTGAATCTGATGTATCTTTGTAATTTCAGATCATCCAATTCTAAAATCGTGAACTGTGGTATCCCTATGCATCCTCTTTCCAATGCCACTAGTCTGATCCAAATTGGATTCTCTAGGGAAGAGTTATGCCAAATCTCCCATAGTGACTTGATTATAGACTAGTTCAATAGAGTGAACTTGTACGACATATCACAAGTCACTATTTCGACCTTTGGCTCTGAAAAATATATACAAGAAACTATGGTATATCCTCTTTTTGTACCTTCTGATGAAATTTCAATCTGATGCTCAGAGAGAAAGTTATGATGATTTTCCCCAGGTCACATGTTTGGAAAGTAATTCAAGAGTTGGCAAAAATACCAACTTCCTCTGATCATATCTCCGCAAATATAGTGCTAAAGGCTCTAAAATTTGGACCAAGGTTTAGTGCGATTTCTTCCCAAATGGGATTTTTTTAGCTTCTGAAATGTCGCAGAAAAAAATTTATAGTGAAAATTCCATGATGGCCTATTTGGAGCAGCGAAACCCTAGAATCCAAAGCTATGATACCAAATGTTATGAAACCAGCTCACAAAAAGATAGAAAAGATAGTTGAACGCCTTAGAATTCAGACTCTTCAAGGGGGAAACCTCCTTTACATTACACAAATGAACAATTCTTGGTTGATTCAAATGACAAAACCTCCTTTCTATATATAGGAGTCTAAGGAGTCACAATATAACCCAGCCGACCTAAAAATAATAATATAAAGCCACAAAATTAACAATAGAGGGATTCTATGGGGCACAATAATAACAATATGGGGACAATAGGCACACAACAATATTAAGAAGGGATACAACTACAATAGTAATGGGGTAATCACTAGTATTATAGGGACCTAACACAAACTCAGGTTTGTTGATGTTGTTCTTGGGGGGGCTTTGCCTTTCTAAGGATAACCACACAGTCTTGATGAATGATATCTTTAGTGACGTCTGGTAAGTCACTAATACCATATTCAGTGTCGATGATATTGTCGACCAGGATCTTTCTAGGAGCAAGAGAAAAATTTAAACCTTTCTCCAAAAGGCTAAAGATAGGGGTATCAAAAGAAAAGCTAGAGAGATTGACAACCCTATTACTAGAAGAGGAAAGAAAATTGGAACAAACATTATTATCCAAACCTAGAGCCTTATTACCAATCCTAATATTATTACAATTATCAGAATTAAAAATAGAGTCACTCACCTTATTAATATTATTAAGCCGAGTGATTATTATTATTATACAAATAATAAATAATAATAATAATAATTTATTATTATTTATTATTATTATCCAAACATAAAGTATTATTATTATTCCAAATATCAATTATTCCTATCTGAATTGAAAATACAATCATTATTATTATTATTATACAAATAAGTATTATTATTATTATTATTATTATTATTATTCAATTGAATTTTATAAAAAGTATTATTAATAGAAACACTTCCACTATTTTTGAAGCCAACAAAAACTAAATAAGAATTAACTGACAAACGACGTGAGGGAATTTGACCTGGTGAATTTGCAAAACTATTATAGCCAAAACACGAGAACCTTATACCTTCAACCTTGATGGTGGAATGGTGAGAAACATAGTCAACCCAAGGTTGGAGAGCAGAGATTTGATTAGAATTAATTATGCTCCTAGAAGGACCATGAAAGCAACTAGACTCATTATGCTGTGAGATCGATTTCTTCAAGAGCTTACTGAACTTCTTTGACTGATTTACTTTCCAGATTTATTCTAGGTGAATAGATTTCAATGCCAAGAACACCTCAATCCTTGACCAAAGGGGAGTAGAGATCTCATTTGAAAGTTCCAAATGCAGAGACAAAAAATCACGAGAAATAAAATCCAGATACTTTCTCACTTTACCAATTTCCAAATGAACCAACTCCATGATAGCATTAAGAAAAATACGAAGGTATCTAGAATTATTAAGAGGGTGATTAATTTGAGAAAATGAAGGAACAAGGGGTGAGTCTCTACATCATTTAAGAAAAGCCAGATTTGTCTTTATATGCTCTAAATCAGATGCTGAATAAAATGTGATGTCATCCAAATAAATCACCACAAATTTATCCTTTTCTCCTGCAAAAGCTATGTCCATAGCCTTTGAAATGTAGCTCTTGCATTCGTCAATCAAAAATAAATTTTGGAATACATGAATGTTTCCCATGGTGTAGTGAAAGTTGTCTTTTCCTGATCCTCAATATTTTCTATTATTTGATTGTACCCTGAGAAACCATCAAGAATTGAAATCCTGTCAAATCCAACAACACTTTGCAGAATGTGTTCCATCTTTGGTAGAGGGTAATTTGTAGAATATCTGATGTAGGTTAACCCGATAATGCAATATAAATCAAAGTAGAATACTATAACCTAATTCTACTATCAATTTGCAGAAGCTTAAAGATTGAGCTGAACAATATAACCAAAAGAAGAAGAATCAATGCACAATACACATGAAAATACTTTGGGGAAAGCCTCAACTAAAAAATCCCACTATCTGTATTATGATACAAGGTGGAAATACATAGGAATTATACAAAGCCTTAGCTCTCATAGCTATCCAACTCTTAGTACAATTGTCACAGACGCTCACAGGAAATCCTGGCTTCTCTTAAGCCTTCCTCCCTACCCTCCAAGCTCCTATTTCCTTGTGCTATTCCTCTGGGATGATTCACCTTCAACCAAGTGGAACACTGATTTCACACACTGTCAGAACTGCACAATCCTCAAGGTATGATCCCTTGACTGCATGCATGAGTTTTCTTTATAAGAAAACACATGCAACTGATAGTACATTTTCCTTGACTTTAATCTCAATTGGGTCTTTCTCAGAATAGACATGCATGATTTTCTGATGAGGGAATCTTCAGTTAAATGGAGTGCACTAGTTGAGTGCATTCATGCATCAACTGACTGTTAACTCTCTATTAGTTCCTCAAACAGTGTGGAACTAATTTAACTAGACTTAACTCAGTAAACTGAGTTAACTAATTACAACTCAAATATAACTCAATATTATCTCCTTAATTTAAGGGATAACTCTTGCATGACTTCAGAAAGGCTTCTAACTTGAATTTCTCCAATTAATTAATTCAAAATGAATTAATTAATTATTTCCAAGTAGCTGTTAAGACTAAATTCTATTTTAATTCAAAATTTAATTCAAGGAAAAATTAAATTTGAATATTCTTGTTGCCGCATTTCAACACTTCCTCTCAACAATAAAGGGATTATCTGCCGCCCCGATCGTGTCTCTATGGAACTTGAATTTACACTTTGACAATGCCTTTGTCAAAATATTAGCATCTTGCTCCTTTGTCGAAATATACTGCAACAAAATTATCCTCCCATCATTAGCGGCTTGCTTTACCTTGTAAAGCCAATAGGAACTCACAACTAACTTGTTCTTCGGTCTCGGAACCACGTCCCAAACACTTTTACGAACTATGGAGTCATACTCCTCCACCATAGCATCAACCCAAATCGACTGCTGCACTGCTTCCTCAAAGGAAGATGGCTCGGTCTCAACACATTCCCCAACAAGGGCCAAGTATCCAATGTACCTCTCAGGTGACCTCCTCTGTTTGCGCTGAGAAGATGGTGCTTCCACATTCTCTTTTGCATCCTTCAACAATATGTTAGCTTCTCTTATGCGCTTCCATCCATCTTTAGAAGACTCCACTTGAGTGGATGTCTCCACTCCTGGAACGTCTGCATGTAGCTTCTCTACATCAGTATAAGGCTCCTCTTCCTTAGGAACCAATAGTTCCCCCACAACCTGTAGTTGGAACTCCCTCTCAAGGGAAACTCGCATGGCCTTCTTCTCATCAAACTTAATATCTATGTGAACCATTTTCCTCTGACTAGCAGGCAAGTACACACAATAGTTGTGAGGTGTATCAGTGTACCCCACAAATATTCCCAACTCTGCTATCGACTCAAGCTTCTTCCATGGATCCTTTGTCACATGGAAATATACCGATGAGCCAAAGATCTTGAAGTGACCCACATCTGGTCTCTTACCAGAGAAAGCTTCCTTTGGTGTCTTCATCCCAAGTATGTGATGTGGGATTATATTATGCAAATAGACCATTGTGTTGCATGCCTCAGCCCACAAGTGAAGTGGTAGGCCTTGGTCATGAAGCATTGCACGTGCTGCCCCTACAATAGTTCTATTCTTCCTCTTGGCCATCCCATTCTGTTGTGGGTTATGAGGTGCTGTCAACTCTCATTTAATTCCTTTCGCTACACAGAAGTCCTTAAACTCTTGAGAGACATATTCTCCATTGTTGTCACTTCTCAAGGCCTTGATCTTCTTCCCTGACTCTTTCTCGACCAAAACTTTGAACTCACAAAACTTTGTTAAAGTTTGGTCCTTCTTCTACATGAAATAAATCCAGCATTTACGAGAATAGTCATCAATGAAAATCAAATAATACCTTTGCTTCACTGTGGATGCCATCGAGAATGGTCCACACACATCAGTATGAACTCACTCGAAGAGAGCCTTTGCTCGACAGTCTCGATTATGAAAGGAAGACATTGTGTACTTTCCCAAGGTACAACCTTTGCATGTGTCAACTTGCTACAATTTACCTTTAGGAAGTCCTGTAGATATCTACTGCATTATCTTCAAAGCCCCATGATGCAAATGGCCCAACCGCCTGTGCCACAACTCGCTAATGTCTTGGCTTTGCACCAATTCTTCTTTCGTATTCAATGCTGCACAATCATCTACCTCTATTTTATAGAGATTCTTCACCTGAACCCCTATCCTCTTGGTTTGAACCATGGCTATGTGTCTTAGGAACACCTTTCCTTTACTGAAGACAACATCATAGCCTTTGTCCTCCAACATCGCGACCGATACCAAGTTTTTCTTTAGTCCAGGCACATACTTCACATCTGTCAAGGTGATAGGAGCTCCATGCTCCCTCTAAAAAGAAATTGTGTGCACTCCTGAAACACTATACCTTTCGTCGTCACCCATCTCCATGCAAATTTTGAGGTCTTTCTCCTCCAAGGCACTGAATAAACTTTTATAACCGGTCATGTGGAATGAGGCTCCACTGTTAAGATACCAGACACAACCCATCCTCGATGACACCATGCATGTGATGAGGGTAAATTCCATTTCGAAAAATGAGGCTAATGCCTTACCTTTTGATCCTTGCGAGGTTCCCTTCTTGGGCTTCTTCGATGGGAAATTAGTTACATAATGTCCCATCTCATGACAATTAAAGCATCTCACTTTATACTTGCCACCCTTCTTCCCTCCATGAGAAGAATTCGATTTGGAATGGGATGCCTTCCCCTTCCTTTCCTTGCATTACTTGCTAAGGCCAAATTTTCTTCATCATCATCCTTGGATGAAGAACCATCTCGTGTGCTCCTCCTGATCTCCTCTTGCATCAGATTCGACCACATTCATTCCTAATCGGGCAGTTTATCCCTTCCATTCATAGAGTCCTCGTAGCTATTCCAACTCTTTGGAAGGCCAAGGAGAGTGAGGCTCACCATATCATCATCGGTTGTAGTTATTCCCACATTGCCAAGATCATCTCTAGAGGTGGTGAGCTAGTTCAGATATGTGGAAATAATATCACCCTTCTCCATCTTCATTCTTTGAAGCTTATCCTTGACTGACAATTTCCTCTAGTCGCTATTATTCTGGTAGAGGTCCTTCAGTGTCTTCCACATTGAAAATGGAGTATCCTTCCCATGGATAGTCGAGACAACATGGTCTCAAACTCCCTCAAGGATGATCCATCTCGCATTCGCCACACACTTCTTCCACTCAACCAACTCTTGTGCATTAGTTGAAGCTAGCTTTGGGATTTCTTGATCAATGAATTTTCAAGCCATTGTCTTCTAATACAACCTCCATTCTATCTTTCCATGCTATGTAATTCGAGTTTCCTTCCAAGGCATACTCGAGTCTCAAGCTGTAGAATGCCATTGGCCAACCTTGAAGTATGATATGAATTTGATTTGCACCTGCAACCCCAAACTTTAACTTTGAATTCTATTCTCAGTATACTGTTCACAACTTCAATTCCCTATAGAAAATTTCAATAAATCTCACTCTGATACCATGTAGAATATCCGCTATAGGTTAACCCAATAATACAATACAAATCAAAGTAGAATACTATAACCTACTTCTATTATCAATTTGCAGAAGCTTAAAGATCGACCTGAACAATATAACGAGAAGAAGAATAATCAATGCACAATACACATGAAATTAGTTTGGGGAAAGCCTTAGATAAAAAACCCCATTATTTGTATTATCATACAAGGTGGAAATACATAGGAATTATACAAAGCCTTAGCTCTCACAGTTAGCTAGCTCTCAGTACAATCCTCACAGATGCTCATAGGAAATATTGGCTTCTCTCAAATAATTCTCTCTGCCCTCCAAGCTCCTATTTCCTTGTGCTGTTCCTCTAGGATGATTCACCTTCAACCAAGTGGAACACTAATCTCATACACTATTAGAATTGTGCAATCCTCAAGGAATGATCCCTTTACTTCAGTCATGAGTTTTGTTTATAAGAAAACACATGCAACTTATAGTACACTGTCCTTGACTTTAATCTCAACTGGGTATTTCTCAGAATAGACATGCATGAGTTTCTGATGAGGGAATCTTCAGTTAAATGGAGTACACTAGTTGAGTGCATGCATGCATCAAATAACTGTTAACTCTATTGGTTCCTCAAACAATTTGGAACTAATTTAACTGGACTTAACTCAATAAACTGAGTTAACTAATTAAAACTCAACTATAACTCAATCTTATCTCCTTAATTTAAGGGATAACCTTTGCATGACTTCAGAAAGACTTCTAACTTGAAGTTATCCAACTAATTAATTCAAAATGACTTAATTAATTATTTCCAAGTAGTTTTTAATACTAAATTCGATTTTAATTTACAATTTAATTCAAGGACAAATAAAATTGGAATATTCTTGTTGCCACATTTCAACATAATTGTCCTTCATTGACACTTTGTTTAGGTTTCTAAAATCTACACGCAATCTATTCTTCCCATTCTTCTTCCTTACTGGTACTAAACTAGCCACCCACTTTAAAAATATGAGAGAAATTATAATCTTAATATCTAACAACTTTTTTGCCTCTTTCTCTATTAGTGGCCGCAATTTAGGGTTTATCCTTCTTAGTTTTTTTCTTGAAAGGTTTTTCATTCTCTTTCAAGGGTATGGTATGTTGAATTATGCCTTTGTAATAAACCATTAGATCTTCATACTTCCATGCAAATACATCAAAAATTTCCTTCAACAAAGAAGCATATTTTTTATTCTGTTCCTCATTTACAGAATTCAATATTTTAACAATCTTTGGTTCCTTTTTTGTATCCAAATTGTAGTATTGCAATTCTTTACTATTAGGCTTCATTTTTTATTTGACAACTACATCATTGCTATCAAACAACTTCTCTAAAGGCACTAATCCACTAGGAAGTAAATTATTACTTAGTTGGATTATTTTCTGATCTCATATAACATTTACAAAATCATTTGTTTCAACTTGATTTTCTAAATCTCTTTCTTCGTCATAAGACTATTAGCAAACTCACCAGCTATTTCTAGAAATCACTTTATTTTTTCATCATCGTCAAAGAACTGTGAGTGCTTTATTTGGAATTGAAGGTTTGTGTTAACATCGAAAAAGAGTAGACCTGTTAATACAATCCAAAAGACACTAAAAGTGTCCAACAAAATACACAAGTGGACATTTTCCAGCTGAATACATTATGAAGTTTAAAAAATCAAATTTATTCTAAGGTACAAAGTTTATATAGGAAAAATAATTAAGGCAACACATCTATTTCTTCGATAAATGCGCGCGCATGAAATAACCTCCAAAAGCCACACGGTTGCATAAAAGGATGACTTAATGATCTGGGACCACTTTACACACTTGAGGCTGATTATCTGACATGAGTTCAGTTCAGTACAATTGAATTCGAGTCATATTGGAGATATGAAACCCTCAATGGAATCATCTTGTGCTACTCATGTATCTTTATCATACATGTACCAAGAGAGGGAAGAAGTATTCAATTTTTTTCTATATAAACAGGCCATGGGAGAACCAAAACATGAGACATTGTTATGTTGGAAAAATTGTTGTTTGAGCAAACCATCATTGATTTGTTGAATCCAAAGAAGTGATTCATATTGCTTCTAAGCAGCCCATCATCTTAGTGAGAGAAGAGGAATCCACCATTGGAGATTCTTCACACTTCTTTGAGAGATAGGAGAAGCTTATAAAGATATTGAGGAAAAAATTTGAGCTCCATATCTCAAAGAATTCTCCTCAAGTGTTTAAGATTCATCTATTGTATTCAACCTCTACCACCAACAATCAATAAAGGGAGATTTTCCCATGTCTTATTGATTTGTTTGCTCCATTTGAGCATTGTTTCGTTTATGTATCTCTTTGTTTAGTTCCTATTTATGTATGCATTGTTTCTAGTATTTATAATGTTGTGGTAATTCAAGTATTTCCACTAACAAAACAGATTTTGACTATGATCCTTTTGCAGGGAACAATCAACTTCTAAGGGGTGTCTTTTGGTACACTTGTGCCCCAAAAACACTACAAAATGAATGAAAACCATACTACTCTCTTTTCGTTAATCTAGAGATTGTTTTTGCAGAACCTCCTCTCTACACAACCATCCTACAAGACACTCTTCACCTCTTTGGATTTTTTACAGACCCCCAAGACCTATTTTGAGCACGTGGAAGTGAATATTTTTCTATTTTTTCTCTACCATGTGCTTTTTTCTATGACAGACATGAGCATGTGTCTGTGTGTACATAACATACATGTCAATAGAAAGCAAAAAAAATCCTTGTCTTGTCCTTTCTTCTCAGGTGATTCGCAACCTTCAGTGAATTTTCTTCACCTCTGCATTCAATGTTTTTTGTTTAATACCCATGGTTTCTTTACTAACCTTAATTGTTGAAGAAATTAGATTATTTTTTATTTTTCATTTGTGACTACCCACATAGCTTAATTAGGGAGAAAAGTAAGTGGAAAAATTCCACATATGTTTTCCAAACTATTTTGCTTAAATTTTCTCCAAATCACATAGCTTAATTAGTAAAGAAGTAAGTTTCCCATGATCCACAACTCTTACTACTAATAAAAGATTTTTTTTTTGGGAACTAGGAGCAAATGTTACTAGAGAAAGTAAGTAATCTCTACTTCCCTTGATTCTCTTAGATGAACCTGGGATTGCATATGAAAAACTTCTCGAAAACATTTGAATTTCCATGTCTCTTATTAAAATCCACATATTTTAATAGGAAAAAAGTAAGTGGCCCATAATCCACAAATATATTTATTTTTTCCATGCAAGGAAAAACCAACACTTAGCATAATTAGAAGGCTATTGAAAAGGATCATAACATATTCAAATATTATCACACTTTGTATGTTCACTTGCATCACACACTAAGCCTTCATACTCTTTGTACTCAAGGGTCATCCAATTTTTGGAGATTTGGGTACTTATTCTATTTTGGCTCAAAAAATCACTCCATAAGTGAATGAAGACTCCTTAAAAATAACCATAACTTGAACCGATTAAATTTCCCCACAGGGGCCACTAAAAAATTTATAGTTCACGTTAGGAGCATTAGGGGTAGGTATCCCATAATCCACCATGGTCATGTTACACCATTGAAAGATAGTTGTTGACTTTTTAGGGAGCTTAAAATCCTTCAATCATCCCATGGAAAAGAATACCCAAGCATGGTAGAGACTTGATTCAGAGGGGGTTCAGTTTAGGTCTAGTGCGTGCGGTACTATTTGGGGCTACTTGACCCATCTAGTGCTCAGTACTAGTAACTGAATACCAAGAAGTTAAAGACTTGAATGCTCATGTGGGACGAAGGTAATTAGTAACCAAATCTCGGCATCTTTTCCCTATAGGTGATGGTGCATCAAACGCATGAGCCTCATTACCATTACCTTGGTTGATTCTTCGGCTACTGGAAGGCATAAACACTTATTTCAGGACATTGTCCTAGGACCCATAAGAAGATACCTTCACAAGGCCCAGTTACTTCAAGAGTGGATAAGGCAATTAAGTCTATATAGGATTTTGTTATCATACACACCAAATGAAAATCGTTATTTGTTTGCTTGATCACATAGTTTAAATTAAAGGAAAATAAACCATTTATATTTTTTCTTTGTTTTATGTGTGTGATCCAATTGCATTGATATTTATCTCCTTCCCTCAACATACACAAAGTAGCACACACTCGAAATTGACAAAATAGGGGATCCCATGACTCCCTGTCGATCTAGAAATTTTTTAAACCTCCCCCCATTACCAAGAGTTATGCCAGGAATCCCTCCATTTAGGCAGAAAGGACGTCACTCAACCACCATTATTGGGTCTTCCTTTATTGGTGCATCTGTGCTCATAACTCCTCCTTGGTAAAGTACACCCTTCACCACTCCAGAAGGATCCCCACATGCTACCCCCTCTGGGAGCACACACACTTCTCCTCCAAGTAGTCCCTGAGATACCCATCAAGGTAATTCTTCTGTGACATCCCCACAAAGGACTTCGTTGCATATAGTTTTCCAGAATCATTTTACGATGGTAGGTAATGCACAGATCTTTTTCTTAGCTTTGCTAAACCTACCATATTTAAGCAAGATAACAAATGATCCAATCGCTCAAGGCCAAAACTGGCCAACTATGTCCACCAATCTCCCTTTGGACATTCCAAAGTTCAAGGGAAAACAAGGCAAAGACCCAGGAAACCATGTCATGATATTTCACCCATGGTGTTCGTCTAATAGTATCACAGAAGATACTATTATATTATGACTATTTCAACGCACCCTAATTGGGTTCGCCATGAAATGGTATGTTGTCCAGTCCTCTGTGTCACACAGTAACTTTAGCTCATTAACTATTGCTTTCCTCACCTTCTTCCAGCTCCTAGTGTGCCATGATTTAGGTCTGGAACTCCTCACCAACTTCAAACAAATGTATCTTCAATTTTTATCAATGTGGGTCTTCTCAGAAGTATGCATAATGGGTACTCATTAGATATTGAATTTAATTTTGTATCAAATGAGTTTCTACACTTGAAATTTGAGTAAACCAACTATAAGGAGATAAGACAAAAATACAATTAAAAAAAATAGTTTTATTTATTTATTTTCCCTCCAAAATATTATCTTTTTTTCAACTGCGGTTCATAGTCACTGAGTGGCTACTACATCCACAGGTAATAATCCAAGCATATCTACTTGAAGGGATCTACTTGCTGTCTTCTCTGGTCAGGCCTAACCCAAAGGGTGTCGAGGATATTTGACCCCATGACCTCCCAATTGGCAATGCACCTAGCAATGCGAACTCAACCAACTGAGCTATCCATTTGGGCTTTCCCTCCAAAATATTTATATGTACCTACTTTTAAATTTCAATGATTTTGATTGGTTTACATATTACATACATGAAAATTTCATGTGCAATTTTAGGCTGAAATTTCCTCTAATGAGATTCAGAGTTGTAGCTAGAGATAGATCAATTCCCCATGAGCATACCTTTGGTTGGTGGCCTTCCTTAAACCACTATATTTTGAGACCTCAATTCTCTCCCTACAACATTAGGGAGCACTTCCTCTAGCATAAGAATTCATCTTCTAGCCAGATTTCGAACTATTCCAGGAATCACACAAAGTGTTCTAGAGTTGGTGGTCATCCTTAACCACCACCAGTTGAGACCTTGAGTTCTCCCACCTTATACCATCATTTCAGAGAGCACATTCAACTAATTTCTACCATGCAATATCTGCATTGTTTTTATTTTATCTCTTTTCTTGGACTCGTATATACCCCTTCGAATTAAGGGGGAATGTTGGACACCTAATCTGCTAAGGGTGGTGGTGTGGAATGTGAAATATCATTGAATTCTAAGATAACACTTGGAATATGAAAACCAAGGGTCATTACAAAATGTATAAATATGTATATCATTATGAATAAAATGAATCTCACGTTTATCTTAAATTTGTCTATCATTTGTGAGTGTTTAACATCATGATTAGAAAATTGATACACGTATTTTGTATTATTGTCTCCTTCAACAAACCAACTCACTCTACTCTTAAGCTTCCAAGAAATTTCCTGAGCCATGAGGAATTATTTTTGCCTCTAAAATCTTGATTTTCTATTTTTCATTATCTATTAATGCCCCATCACATTTGAAAACTAGTCGAAAAATTTGATTTTCAATCGAATCCAATTAACCTAATTCCACATTCCTTTTATTTTTTAGCCACTTGCCAACAATCTTCTTTAAAATTTTTAGATTTTCAGAGAACTTTTCCATTACATAAATAATACTAGAGTTGTCAATATGAATCCATACATACCTAACAAAATCCTTGAAGCTCTCATCATCAAACAAACATCTATTAATTCAAAATGGATAATGTCTCCTATTCTCCCCTAGAAAAAGGAGGATAAATTTGTGATGGGATATTGATTCACATATCACTACAAAATTACACAACATAAATTTCAACAAGAAATAAGCCCTTGCTAAAAATATGTCAAGTCGCTTCCCAACTACATTTTCCCTCGAAGGGTTGTTGGACCAAGTAGGAACCAATTTTGAGGGTTCAGCATCCATAAAACCCAGCAATCCATCCAATAATGAAAAAAATAGGCATGTGCATCCATCCTACCATTATCTCCCCTAATTTCTCTTCAAGATAAAGAGAAATTTAGATCTAATGCTAATATCAAATTGTCCTTATTTATGAAATTGCAATCCAATAGATTGAACCAAAAACTGATTTTGTTGTTATAGGGGCCATAACAATTGAGAGAGAGAGATTTAAACCCAAGGAATAACTAAACCTTTCCATCAAAATTCAAACCTAAAAAAGAAAGAAATCAAAAGGACCAATCGAAGGGGTCAACCTGACAACAAACCGCCTAAATTCCAACTAGCATCAACAAAAAAGAAATTCCACTCGACCAATAGATTGGATAAATATTCAACAACTTTTAGGCCTATACACAATATCTTGAAAGAAAATTAATTTTGTATTATGAATAGAAAATATATGCTTGAGGGGATTCATCTTAGGGGAGCCCCCCAAACCCTTGACATTCAGAGATAAGATCTTCATTAGATAACGCTTGGAGTAGGGAGCTCCACTCTAAGGGCACTAAAAAATGGTTAGAAGTACGAGCCTAAATCTCGCTATCAAACCATAACCTTTGACTTTGTACCCCTTCCCATACTTCCTATAGGAATGGAGGTTCAAATGTGCCCTTACACAAGAAGATCTTTAGAAGTAGAGGTTTTTAAATTATGAGAAAATAGGCCCAAGCCCTTAGCTTCCACAAAAGAAGGTAAATTTAGAAAAGACCCACTAGACAAAGAAGAATCAAAGAACTCACCTTTAGGTTTCTTTTGATTTTGAGAATCAAATTTCAGTTAGACCTTCAAGAACTTGAAAATATGAATCTTACTAATGCACAATAATCTGCCTTATCCTCACCTTTATTTTCTAGAATTGAGACCAAATGGGATAATACTCTTGATATCTTCCCCAAGTCCAATGATAAACAAATTAGAAGCTCTCCTTATCCAATCTTCCCATTAGTAATATCCACTTCAAAAGCCTTAGTTCCATTCTACATTTCCACAATAACACTGTCTACTAACGAATCCTCTGTGCTTGTCTCCAAAGCATCACTGAGATGAATCAACTCCTCTAAAGTCCCATTGGATAAGGTTTCATATGGATCTCTTTCTTGATATCCTGGTCCTTAAGGGCCTTTTAGCATCGCATTTCTTCCTTGACTAGTTATAGATGAAACCCTTACGTCACCTTCAATCCCATAATTTTGAACCACTTCTAAAATATGAAAAGGGTTATCATTAGAGATTCCATTTGTGTCAATAATGGGCATCTTCAACAAGTCCTAAAAGCTACACTCTTGCAAAACATTATCTTTGGCTTCATTTGGATTATAAATTCCAATCACCTGAGATATTATAACTTTTATCGAGTCCATAATTTTACCAATTCTTTAACTTTCTTCAAATTCACATTTCACTCAACCATTTCTAGAGAGGAACTCCTCCAAGAGAAATCACCCATTATGTGCCCTAAACTTTTACATCGTCCACATTGAAAAGGCACACCCCAATAGTCCAGGGGACGTGGAAAGGTATCATCCCCCCAATTTAAAACCAATTATGCTACCATACATTTGGAAATCTAAAATTCGACAAGAACCCAAGCTACTCATCAGTCTTCTTGAAAAATTTGTGCTTCATGAATAAATAAGGTTCTTTCAACTTAATTCCAAATAACCCCTTGGTCCTTAAAAATCTAAAATTGTGGCAACAAACCTGGCAAAATAAGGCAAACATGCTGAACCATAAAGGCATCATGTCGTGGATTAAAGCTAGGGTGCCAATATCTTAAAACAAGTCTAGAATCCCCCCACAACCATAACCCTTGAAGATTCCCTCTTCATCCAAATTTGAACAAAATCTAATTAAAATCCAACCCTTTAATGGAATGTGAAAAGGAAACAAATAACCTAATCTAGGGACCCACAATTTTCCCAACCATTCTCCCAATTGTTTCCTGTTAAATCTCTTGTCCAAAAACCTACTAGTGAGACCAACCTCAAACAAAACCATGGAAAAATCATCTGAAAGATCAAACCCTAGTATACATTCAATCCTTCCTTCTTGAGCTTGCAAAATCAAGTCTTCACTGGTGGAATTTCTATTTGTCTACTACAACTACATCTAGATCACCTTCCTTAACAGAATTAGCCTCCAAATGAATACATTTCTAATTATAACATGTCTTCTACAACACCATTTTAAGTCAAATATGAAAAAATAAGATGTAAGTCTTTACTTACCTCAAGGATTAAAGAAAAACTCGACAAAATCCCTACACTACATTCTTCCTTGAAAATCCATTTACTAGCTTTTGCACTTAGCCCTTGTCACTTTCAATGGAATTAGACTTAGGGATATCATCATGATTTTATTTTGACATAATCCTTTACTCCAATCTACCACATGGATCATGACCCTTCTGCCTACCATCTCCTATGCCTTTTCTTAAATAATCCTACTAGAGACTCTCGATGTACTCCTTGTCGCTTTTAAAAGTGTTTTTGACATTCCAAATTTCGTCATTATATAGCTCAACCCCCAATCACACTCTCCATAAAGCCATGCATACCATTTGCTGAAAGTTTAGGATCTTTTGCTAATCATGTATAATTACATGGATTTTGCTAATCATGTATAATTACATGGATTTTGTTATATTAAATAAATATAAGTTACATGTTTTAAGTAGTCATGCAAACATCATTTTTTTGTTTAAACACTATTATAAGCTTATGAATATCATATTTTAAACCTTTAAACACATGATTTTTCTAATGAAAAAACAATGTGCCTGAGCTTAATACTATATATCTCATTGAAAGACGAATAAAAATTTTTAACTTAATAATTATAATTCAAATATCTATTATATATATATAATATATATTTTAATTTATTAAAATAAATATCATATAAAAAATAATAAATATTTATAAGGGAAAAAATGATATATCATATAGTGCAACCCAATATAAGAAAGTTATTATATTTGAAATAAAGAATGTAACTGGAAATAATTGTATATTAATAATAACGTTATTGAGATACAGATTACATAGTTATGAGTGGTTATTTAGATATGAAACATTGCTTTATTGCAAATTAATTCTATAACATTTTTTCCTTAATGTATTTTATTACAATAATGAAATATATAATTTTTTGAGATTAATTCATTATAATAATTTTTGAGACTTAATTTTATAAGTTAATTTTTAGATGTTTATAAAATTTAATTCATTTTTAATGTTAAATAATATTTATTTCTAGTGTTGTTCCCATTTGAGAATAATATATAGATTTGAGAATAAAGTAATTAGATTAGAGAATTTCATTTTTTTTTAACATAGTTGGTTGCTATTTATATTCCAGAAAAGGTTGGGAGATTGAGCTCCTGAGATACAAAATTTTTAGGCCTGTAGGTGAAGCTAGAAGATGGTTTGAAAGAAAATACTCTCTTATGCTTCTGTCATTTTTGACTTGTGGAAGACAGGAGCAAGTGAAAATCCTAACAAACTGAGACAATAGCAAGTAGAATCTGCAATACATCTTAATCTATGCTGATATGACCGATCTGGCATGCTATTGATTCTTCTGGCTTGCTATTGACTTCAGCATTCTTGTAACTTGATGAGTTAGTGCTAGGCGCATTTCGCTTCTCCATCATGTATTTAAGGATGTCAATTGACTCCTGTGCATGGTTGCATCTGTTGGCCAATTCATTGAACTGTTCCTGGAGTGAGGAGACCTTGTGAAGGAAGAGATTGAGGTCTGCTTCGTATTTCTCGCTGGTCATTCTGGCATGGGAATCAATTTTAGAATCCAAGATTTTTTGGTGTGTGTGGATCTGCTCTAGCTCTGCTTGAAGGTTTGCACAATGCAAACAATCTTCACTCCTTGCCATTTCTTGAGTCCTGAGAGCTGTCTTGTTGTTCTGTATGAAAAGAGAGGGGATAGATAAATGCAAGGTAGTATGTCTTGCCACTGGATACAGAGATGAAACGGGACAGAGAGCACTATGGAGATCGGAATAGGAAGGGAGGCATCCCTTTGGGGACAAGGAAAAGGTGTATGGAATTCTTACGACACAGAGAAAAGGGAAGGAAGGAATATAGGACAGTGAGCGATGGGGGAAGATGGAAAGGGTAGAATGGGGAGCTGCAGGGGGATGGGAGGAAAGCAAAAGACTCAACTGAATAGGGGATTGAGAAGCAAAAGTAAGGGGACAAAGAGGGGACTAGTGCATCTAAGCGTCTGAGAGATGAAGGGAAGTCGAATTTAAAGAGAGAGGCCCACTAGAGAGGAGGGACAGATTCATGAGGGAGAGAAGGGAAAAGTCATGGGAGTCATGAGAGAGAGGTTGGTCCAAGAGAGAAAGCGTGGGATTGGCGACAGGATAGTAGGTAAGAAATAAAATCGTGGGTAGAGATATGGCAGAGGTGTAATGATGTTGAATCTTGTCAAGATATCTTTTGATAGTGCTGCAGGGATCTGGATCAATTTTGTTGCCATAGATCATGACGAAAATTTGGTCAAGGGAGATGATGTTGGGATTCTAAATTGTTGCAGAGAAGATTGCCTTTGGGCCTGCTGCATGCTTTGTTGGCACAACTGTCAGCTTCTTTGTTGAGGGAGCAGAGCACATGGTAAAATCGAAGATCCATGTTTTGGTGGTGTAGATCTTGGAACCTGTTAATTGTTTGCTGAATAAAAATATTGGAAGCCTTTCGATTTATGATCATGAGACTGATAATGGCGGTTGAGTCTCCAATATCATCGCTTTACTAATTCCAAGTGTTTGAAGTTGATTTAGTCCTTGGTAGAGAGCAAGCGCTTCTGCCTTGTTGTTGGATAATAGTCCCAGTCCCCACTCAAAGGTGGAAATAATGTTACCACTGGGATTATAAATAACTCCACCTGCACCTGCTATTCTAGGATTGGATTTAGAGGCTCCATCAAAGAGGAGGTAATGGGAATCGTTGTTTCGGAGCCACCTTGAGAACTCTTCTTCTTTGATTCTTATTTTCCAACTTTGTTTGGGAGCATTGGATTGGATACTTACTTTATTTTCCATCTGAATGCTCCTACTTTTATCTATCAAGAAAACAATAAAATCTCTTTCTTCGACACAGAGGCTAGCAACATCAATTTTCTTCATGTTTTTAGTAGAAATGGTTTCTAGCATTAAACTTTTAGCTTTGCTACAAAGTTTCCTTATGATGGTTTCCTTGTCTTTGAAGATCTTGCAATTCCTTGCAAGCCAAATTTTCCACAGAAGGGCATAGAGGAGAGCATCCCAAATCCTTTTAGCTATATTGTTCTTCTTGTGCTACCAAGGATAACTCTTGTTCCAGAGACTTAGAACCTCACCAATGGAATTTTGGGGTTTCCATGGGGGATGGCCATTGGGGGAGATTCCATTCCAGCAAGAGACTGCAAAGGGACATGTGATAAAAAGATGTTGGATAGTTTCTTCTACTTCTTGACAATTTGGGCATCGAGAACGCCCAACTATACCCCTCTTTTGCAAATTATCATAGGTGAGGATTCTCTCTATCAAGAGGGCCCAAATGAAGAATTTGATTTTGGGGATGGCCTTAGACTTCTATACCACTTTCCAGTGCATCCAAATAGGGGCAGGATAGTCTTTATTGCACAAGTATTGGTGGCCAGCTTGGATTGTGTAACTAGAACCTGTGGGATCCCATCGGAAATTGTCAATGCCATTTTTGATTATAGGGGCGATGCTGTGGAGATGAATCTGAATATTGTCGAAGTTCCTCTTGAGATCTTTGGGTATGGGAGGGAAATTCCACCCCTCCAAATTTGTGAATTAATGTCCCATTACGAGATTTGGTCCAGAAAGTGTATACCTTTGTTGTGTAGAAAGAGGAGGATTTGATCCATATTTGTTTGACTGTTGATGGATTGATTCCCCATAATCTTGTCTGCTCCAATTTTGACACTGCTACCACCCTTTGGAACTTTGGAGATGTTTTGAGCCATAAAAGGGATAACTTTTTTGCATAGTTTCCAAACTTTTGAGTTGTTTCTAGTGGGAATGTTGCAGTCCAAAAGTTGCTGCCTTGGGCTACTGAGGTATTTGGCTTCAAGTAATCTCTTCCACCATGCCTGCTATTCACCCATTAGTCTCCAAACGATCTTACCTCCAAAAGCCAAGTTGGAGATTTTAGGAGATCTAATTCCAAGTCCTCCACCATCCTAACTTTGGATTACATGCTTCTAGCTAACAAGATTGAATTTATTTTTTTCGTGTTTCCCTCCTTTCCAGACGAAATAGTAGAGGCTGCTTTCCATTTTGTTATGGAAAGTGACTAGAGCCTTCATAGAGTAAATTGGTAAAGAGGAAAAGATGAGAATTTTGATTTGAGAAGGACAAGGTGACTTGTCGATTAAGCCATGTGGATCCCCACTACTGCACTTTTCTCTTCCTTCTATCAATAATTGTATCCCAAATTTTAGCTTTTAAGGGCCTAATGCTCAAAGGCATTCCCAAGTAGTTGAAGTGGTCCCAATTTAGCTTGCAAGGGACCCCAAAAATGTTGGCTATATTATGAAGATTTTGTGATGAAGCATGCCAACCATAGATGCAAATTTTTAGATGATTTATCATGCTTCCTGAATAGCTCATATATTTGTCCAAAAGAGCTTTAAAACATCAAGCTATTGTGATTGACGCTCCTCCTATTAGCAGGGTGTCATCCGCAAATTGGGAATGGTTTATGTTTTTAACCCCATTTTCATACTTTATGCCAGTGATGAGGCCAGCTCATCTCTTGTGATCTAAGGCACTGCTGAAATATTTAGCCATTAGGATAAACAAGTAAGGGGAGAGAGGGCAGCCTTGCTTTAGCCCTCTCGAATATTGAAAGGGAGGTCCAGGCCTACCATTAATGAGGGGAGAAATCTAAGGCCTCGAGATACAAGCTTTGATGAGGTCAAGAAAGGGTGTAGCAAAGCCCATTTTTTGGAGAACAGTAAATAGGAAGGAATGTCTAACCCTACTGAATGCATTGGCCAGACCCAGCTTCAGGACGAATCCTCTTTATTTCTTGGAGTGGCTGGAGTGAATTGCCTCTTGAACAAGGAGGATTGAATCAGAGATATGCCTGTTGGCCAGAAACCCACCTTGGTTTTCAGAGATAATCGAAGGAAGTAGAGGTTTGAGATGGGTAGCTAAAATATCAGTGAAGATTTTGTAAGAGGAGTTGCAAAGAGAAATATGCTGGAAACGAGAGAAGGTTGTGGGTAAATTCTCCTTGGGGATGAGGGCTAGGTGGGTGGAGTTAGTATAGACTCCAATTTTCCTTTTGCATTGAATCCATTTCATCATTTTGGTGAGGTCTTTTTTAATAGTTTTCGAGTGAGCTCTATAGAAAAAAAATGGAAAGCCATCTGAACCAAGAGCTTTATCTCGTTGGAGAGTCCAAATGGCTCCTCTTATTTATTCTTCCTCTATCTCCTTGCTCAAGTTGTCATTGATTTCAACACTGATCCTAATAGGTAGATATTGTAGTAAGTCTGCATAATCTTCTTCTTCTCCATTTTCTGTTAAGAGCTCTCTGTAATGATCTAAGGCAGCTTGTTTAATAGCACCTTGGCTAGTTTGTTGATTTCCTTCACTATCTGTGATAGTGGTAATGCTATTCCTAATTTTCCACATTGTGGTTTTCTTATGGAAAAAGGCCGAGTTTTTGTCTCCACTCTTTAGCCAAAGCTGCCTAGACTTGACTCTCCATTTCTACTCCTCTTCTCTATTGGTGCGATAAAGCTAGCCATAGAGATTGTCTTCTTGATTTTTATCTTCTTACTGAAATCCACACTTCTCAATTGTGCTATGAAGATTTTCCAACTTGGCTTTGATCTCTCTTTTTTATTTTTCGGCTCCTTGTAGCAATTTTTTTTCCCAGTCCTTTAGAGCGTATTTGACTCTTTTAATTTTGCTTTCCCAAATGTATGTCAGTGATCCTTCTATGTGCTGATGCCAAGTGTGTTGGATGAGTTCTTTGGCTACTACGTTATCATTCCACAGTGGGCTGTATTTCAAGGGGAGAGGTCCCAGAGGGCAGTGAGTTTCAAAGACCAGAGAAGTGTGGTAGTGATCTGAAGCTGTGAAGGGGTGAATGAAGGCATAGGCATCAAAGTAGGTAGAAAGGAGAGTTAAATTTACCAGAATTCTGTCCAGTCTTTCCATGATGTTATTTTTGCCTAGCCTGTGATTATTCCAGGTGAATTTGCGGTTTTTATGGACTGCATCAACACGATCGTCATCCTACATGATAGTCTCCAAACGATTTATGTAGGGATCTGGGGAGAAACTGCCTCCTCGCTTCTCTTTGGAGTGCAGAATGAGATTTAAATCTCCCCCCTGAATGATGTTACTATTTTCTTCTTCAACTATATTTTCGCTGAGGGAGTCCCAACATTGTTCCTTATCTCTATAATGGTTTGGTGCGTATACATTGTAAATGACTATTTGATGGTTATTTGAAGTGATTTCCAAAGCAGTCTTTATCGAATGCTAATTTATTGTTTCTGCTATGATGTTCCAAGTATTTTGGTTCCACAGCGTTGTAATTCCCCCGAAGGTTCCTCTTGATTCACAAACACATCCTTTGTACTGTTTTTGTTGTCCTATGATTTCATTCATTTCTTGCTATCCTTGTTTTTTTTCTTGCACTAATACAACTTTTGGTTTCTCTTGGTTTATTAGATCCTTTCAGGTAATTGTTTTGGAGGGGTGCCCTAGTCCCCTACTATTCCATGAGAGGACTTTCATCATTTCAAGTGGGGATTGCAAGTTGCTTGGCCTCCTTGCTCCTTGTTTACTGAATCTTTGTCAATTTTTCCTAAGATGTAGGACTCTATGGGATTCTGGGTGCCCATGGCTATATCCTTCTGGGAATTTTTATCTCTTTGCTACTTAGCTGATTTCCTTCCTGGCCCGTTTTTCTTTTGATTGTTTAAAGTTGCGCCATGCTCCTTTGAGATGCTTCTGGTGGTTCTGGCAGAGAAAGGATCGGGTGGGAGGGAGGAGGAGATAATCAAAGGGAGAGGAGATTCTGAGGGATCAGATTGGACTACAGGGGTGGGAGTATCTTCACGAGGAGTGAGGATGGAAAGGGTTGGAGGATGAAGAAGGAGGTTGGGGGTCGAATAGGTCCAGCGGGGTCAAGGTGGATGGGATGGGAGGCATACGAGCAGATGGTTCGGCTTCAGGATTTGGCTTGGGATTAGGGGTTGCTTTCTTTTTCTTAACTATTTCCCATTGTTCCTCTTGCGAAGTATTTTCTCCCTCTACTAATTTAGTACAACGATTGGAAAAATGACCATATTCATGACATACCTTGCACTTGAAAGGGATATGCTCATAGTCTAATTGCTGAATGTGGGTCCAGTCATCCACCTTGTGCTTGATGGCTTCTGGAAGTCCCTTGCCTAGATCTACCTCTATGCAGATGTGAGCACAATCTTGCATGTTGTATTTAGGTTCGCTGGGACCAATGTATCTTCCTACAACATTCCCAATAGCTTGAATTGATTCATCACCCCAGGAGTGAAGGGGAAGGTGAGGAATCCGAACCTAGATAGGAACTACACTCAGGATGTCCAGCTCGAGATTGAAATCTAGAGTCCATTTGTTGAGATATAGGCCTCTTGAATCCATGAAATAGGGCCCATTCCAGAATATTAAATCTTTATCCTCTTTTGTTTCAAAATAAAAGGTAAAATACCCTTTTCCACAAAATCATATGGAGATCTTACCTTGAGTTTTATCAGACCAATTCCTTTCCACCCATATTTGCACTATTTTATGCGATGGCCAGAGTCCAGTGGATTGCCCAATGAGTCCTCGTTCTGCTAGACCAAGAGCGACCATGTGAGGTAGAGTTGGGGGCAAGTTAACTTCCTACAAAACATTGAGCTTTTTCACAAACTTGATGATTGCTGGGCGAGGTCTTTGAGGGGGTAAGGATCTGACCAGAGCTATAAAGGCTTGTTGAAGGTCAGCCACCTCCTGTGGAGCCTCCAGAGGGGCCATAATAGGAAGCTGAGGGTCAAGGCGGGGGCGTGTTCGTGGATGACCTAGCAGTAGGGGCAGACTCGTTGGTTCAGCTTGGGGTTCTTTTATTAATCTTACTTCACTTAGAGAACTTCATTACTCATAAGGTTACACAATAACAAAAATTTTATCAAGTAAATTATTTTAGAAAAAAAATATTGAATAAAAGATAATACATATAATATGAGTTAAATTAAAATAGTAACAACCCACAGATTGAATTTCTATTTTTAAGTAACCACCATTCTAGTTTAATAATGTTATTTATATCTTACTTTAAATTAATGTGTCCTAAATATTATATTGCATTTTTTTCTTAGGAAAAACTATAATTTTATTCATTCGAAACAAAATTACGTTCGACATATATGCTACCAAGTCTGTACTCCTGAGGATATTCCCATATCCCCCTTGGCATCTCAAGAAAAACATATGTTTGTTCTAGACAAGTATATATACGGTTATATTATATAAATTTTTTGAGGTATAAGCCTCCCAAAAAAAACCATAAAAAGATTTAATCCTAAGATATTTAGAATATCCAAAAAACCTATCATTCTTACAAAAAATATGCATTAGAATTCCCAAAGTTAAAAATGGATGATGATAAAACTGAAAGTGTTCATCCCATGAAATCATATATGTGTTTGGGCCCCTAAACCATGTCCATGCCTTCTTTAGATAGATGGTCCATTGCATCATTCCACTCCCTATATATGTGATTGCAAATGAAATAGGTAAAATAGTTTTTTATCCTCAATATATAAATAAAAATAAGAATAATAAGTAAGTTTTGACATTGTTGCTATTCTTTGACCCATTTAATAACTAATGGAGAATCTTAGAAGACTTGAATCCGGTCACTTCCCTTATCCTTTGCAAAAACCATCAATGTTTTGAGTGCCAAAAGATTTGCATTATTGTTGGTTCCCCTACCAAAACACAACTTGGCATGAAAAAAATGGGAGGAGGAAATAAAAGAACATAACCCCCTCCGCTTTTGAGATTGTCCCCTTGGGAGGTCCCATTGAAAAATGCCCAAGGAAAATTTTGATCAAGGTTCTCAACAGTAACTTGATGAGGCTATTTTTGGATTTGTGGTTGAGGCAAAAATGAGAGTATTGATAATCCTTCCAGTGAAACCTTTTCGAAGGGAGGGGGGGCATCTTGAAAGATTCATTTGTTATGAGCCAACCAAATACCCCAGGAAACGATCAAAGGTAAAGATATATACGAAATAGTATTAGGATTTTGAAACCAATGTCCAAAATGCTTCCAAATTTGTGCCTGCCCAGGTATAAGTAGTCCCCAAATAAATTTTACAAGTTTTCCGTATGTGTATCATATATACACACATTCCATAAAAAGATGTTGAATGCTTTCTTCATTTCATCCACATAAGTAACATGATCTAGGTCCAATCATAAATATTTTTTGCATTGTGTCCTAGGTGGGTACCTTTTTATGCATAATACACCACATGAACATTCACTCATTTAATGGGAATTTAAATTTCCATATGTTTTTCCACAAACATGCCAATTCATGTTGCTATATCTACAAGATAAGATGAAGGTACCTAAGTCCTAGCATGAAATTTCTTGAAAGAGAATGTACCTAGACCAATTCATCCTTAGATCTCATTAGGTAAACATGGGAAAACTCAAGAGTTATCAAAATATTTTCCATTCAACTTTCTTCTCACCAACTAGCCCTAAATTCCTTGCTGACACCCAACTCTCTTACCAGAAAGTTGTAGTGTGAGAGTGGGTAATTTGATTGAGCCTTTTGAATCCTCTTTCTTGAAGCAAGTTTATAAATGAATGAGATAATATAAATGAATCCCCATAACTAGTCCAAGGGTCTACAACAATTTGTACTTTCCACCGATATCCCATTTTCCAAGCTAGACCTGAGTTTATAAGCTCAAAGTAATTTAAAACAACCGTCCATAATATAGAAATATTCAGTTGAGGTTGGACCCTGAGGCTGGTCCAATCTTCCAAAATAAGAGCGGATCTATATTTTTGTATAACTAATTGGTTCCATATATTTTCCAAGGATATTAACTGCTAACCACACTTTCCTACCAAATCTAATGAGAAAAATAAAATATTTTTCAAGCCCGAACCACCTAGAAGTTTTAACTGAGAAATACACTGCCATTTGACCCACAAAATTATAAAATGATCCTTTTGTCCAACCCACAAAAAAGGAAACAAATTCTTCTTTCTTTTTCTAAGGCACCCTTAGAAATCCACGCTAGGGACATATAGTATATTTAAATTTCCTCAAACAAAAATTTCACAAGAACTAAATGCTCCACCCTAAAACTCCACTTGAAGGTCCAACTTTTAAGCCTTTTTCCTAGTTTTTCCAAGAGCCAACTCTACTATGCATTTGTGTAATAATTAGGCTTCAAATGGAAACCTAAGTATTTTAGGCCTTCTTCAAAACCTCTCATTTAAAAAGGGAAAACTCTTGTAATGTGTAGTAGCTCCTCATTCTCTAGATTTTGGCAGGAAATTGTAGATTTTCTACCATTTATTTTCATACTAGTTGCTTTCCAAAAAAATGATAAACTTCAAACAATTTGACAACATCTCAAAGTGACCCATTGAAAAATATGAGTACATCATCAACAAAAAGTAAGTGAATTATTGCAAGGCCTTGAGTGATACTTACTCCATGGAACTCACCTTGGTCATTGGCATCAAACAATAATCAACTAAGGCTCTCAACAACAAGAAGGGATAGGAGTGGTGATAACCACTACGAAAGAAATAGATTGAATGCATCCCATGATCCAGTTGACGAAAGCATGTAGGAACCCAATATGAGTGAGAATGATTATGAAATAAACCCATTTGAACATGTCATATTCTTTAGAAAGGTCAATTTTAAGAATTGCCCCTTTTAGTTTGTGAATTTTTATATTGTGCAGTCCTTCCTGAGCTACCCCAATAGCTTCATGAATTTTGCTCCCTTCCAGAAATAAAAATTGTCCGTTTACGATATACCTTGAAAGAAATGGCTTGATTCTTTAGGCAATAACTTTTTTTATAACCTTATAAATACTGTTAGATAAAGAAATGGGTTGAAATTCTTCAAAAGATTGAGGATTATCCACCTTCCGAATGAGCGCAATAAAAATGAAGTTGAAAGCAACCAAAATTCTACCATTTTATCTAGACTCATTTACCACTCTAAGAATATCAGAACTAGTCACCTCGAACATGGCCGTAATGGCTTAAAACACCCACCCATCCGAATCGAGACTTTTTTCCTTCTTAAAAGTGGGAATGGCCTCTTTTAGTTAATTTAAAGTGACCTCAACCAACATAGAATCCTAGCTGTCCTCATTTACAAATCTAGGGAATAACTAAACTACCTGTAACCTTTCCATAATTGCATTTTTATTAACCTGCCTAAAAAGGATTTGAAAATGTGTCTTCTCCATATATCCAAGTCCTTAAAAAGAGGATATATCTCTTCCTTTTGGATAATTCATTATTCAAATAGAATTTGCCAATTTTCACCCTTTGACACAGGCTTGAAAGAAATTTTATTTTCATCCCCGCATTCTAGCCATATCACTCTACTTTTGAGCTATTAAGTAGCTTCCCTAGTATTTAGAATATCCCTCATTTTCTCAAGAGAGAGAAAAACATCCTTTGAATCATCTGAGGTGAAACCATCCTCCCCCTCACATAGAAATTGGACTTCGTGTTCCACCTTGAGAATATATTCTGCCTCTTTCTCCCTCTTTTTTTGAGCTAAAGCCTTAATGTTTGCTTTTATGTTCCTTAAACTCTATTCAAACTGAGAAGCTATAGAAAGACCAACTGAAGCATCAAATATTTTCCAATGTTCTTTCACTAAAGAGAAAAAATCCTCTTCTTTCAACCACGAGGATTTGATTTTGAAAGGACTTGAAGGATTTTTGAATCCTCCCTTAACTTCTTAAAGTATGGTTGAGTGACCTGATTCACCTTTACCCCTAATCCATTGATGAACTATATTGAGCCTATCAACCAAATATTTTACCACAATAAAAAGATCTAGTTTTTTGGCCACTCTTTTTGATCTATTCCTACGGTTTCTTCGAGTAGGTTTGATATTTTTAGGTTCAATGTCAAGTAGCTTATTTTTAGCCATGTTGTGAATAAAATTTCCAAAAACAAGGTTAGGAAAAACCCTAGGTCCCCATGACTTTGAATCTCCCAAAGAAAAATTTAAGCCCTCCCAAATAATTAAAGAATCTCTGAAGATGAAGCGATTTGCAAAGAAAGAGTCTGAGAACATATTACAATCAAAATTTAGCCAATACAAATTACTACAAAAAATATAAATATCCATCTTAGTGGAATACAAATCCATCCCTATGCTAAAGAAAATACTCCAAAAATTAAGAGGTTTAAATCATTGTGAATGCCACCCAATATACAAGCCTCTAGTATGCCCATTCGAATAAAGGGAAATAAACTTCTAGGACTCGAACAAAGATTCCAATAGAAGATAAATAGCTACACTTTCACCCAAAATATCCTACAATAGGAAAAATTCAGTATTATAATTGAGAACCAATCTCTTAAGTGCATGTTTCTTATAGGAGTTTTCCAATCCATTGTAGTTAAAAGAAAAAATAAATTCATTGGGAAAATCCTCCCTAGGCGACCACTTCTCTAAGAATTCCATCAATAGATTTTTGTCTCCTTGTTATACTCTTGACCTACGAGAAATCCAGAATATCAGAAATATGAATAAATATAGCCCAAAACACATAATTATCACATGAAATGAGAAAAACTGCAAGGTATTTTCTTATTCATAATTTGATTCAATTTTTAGTTGCCTCTTCGAGGGGGAAACCTCCAACAGACAAGAGCTTAATTACAATAAGACTTGATGATATTTCCCATACCAAATAAGACTATTTATAGCTAAATTAAATCCAAAACCCTAACTATTAGTAGTCCCTTGCATAACACAAGTTAACCACTTTATTTATTAACTATGGCTGATTTACAATTAACTGTGGTCCCTTTTCTCTAATGCTGGTCAACCACTTACAATTATTAATGCTGGATTTATTCAATCTCTAACTAACTATGAATATTTATTAATGCTTATTACATAAATAAAGGAGTTAGGGTTAGACCCTAATATGCCCTCCCCCATCAAAAGAAACCTTGTCCTCAAGGCCAAAGCTATGGAAATTGTTGAAGAATAGTGGCTGGTTTTGAGGTCGCATCCTCTGGAGAGGTTCCTTTCCACTTGATGAGGACTTGCTTGATCATTTGAACACATAGATGTATTTCACAAGTATCGAGTGCCTATTCTAGTTGGAGCCAAAGTGAGCCTTCCTCATCCGATTCAGGTAGACTTGTTTGAACTCTGCAATTGTTCCCCACCACTTTCTTGAGGCATGATACATAGACGACCAAATGGATTTTTGAAGTAGGTGGCAAGGCTAGTTTGTAGGCGAATGCTCTTATGCGCTGAAGTATCTGATAAGGACCATAGAATTTTGGTGCTAGTTTATGATTCCCTTTTCTTTGAGATATGTTTGCTTATATGGTTGGAGTCACAAGAATACATGATCCCCTTCTTGAAATGAGCACTCAAAATGATGTTGATCAACGTGTTTCTTCATTCAGTTATGACATGATGTAGATTACCTTTGAGATGAGTGATCACAACGACACAATTCTGTAGGAGTTGATAAACTTCCTATACTTTAGAACATCCAGGGATATAATAAATAGGTGAAGGTGGGAATCGGCCATACACTACCTCATATGGAGTCATCTTGGTGGCTTCATTATAGTTAGTATTATACCACCATTAAGCTAAAGGTATATGCTATACCCATTGATGTTTCTTTTCTGAAGTGAAGCACCTCAGATAGGTCTCCAAAAATTTGTTAACTGCCTCTGTTTGACCATCGGTTTGGGGATGATAAGGGATACTTAGTTAGAGTTGCATGCCTTGTAGCTTGAAAAGTTCATGCCAAAATTTGCTGGTGAAAGTGATCTTGCAATTAGACACAATGGAAGTCAGCATGCGATGTAGTTTGAAGACTCTGGTCCAATAAAAATTGAGCCACCAAAGTGGGGGTAAATTAGTGTGGTAGAGTGCAAAAATGAACATATTTAGAAATTCTGTCAACAACCACCATGATGATTGATTTGTTGCCTGACTTTGGGAGATCAGTGATGGAATCCATGGAAACACCTATCTAGATAGAAATAGGGAGTGGAAATAGTTGTAAGGTTCCTGGTAACTTGACTGTTCCCCCTTTGTTGCGTTGGCACACATCACATTCAGCCACAAAAGGAAGAATTCCATTTTTCATGCTAGTCCAAAAGAAAGAATGACATGCACAGGAATAATTCTTCTGAAGGCCTGAATGTCCTACAATTGGAGATGAGTGCAGCTCATCCAAGATGTGGGTTTTGAGGGTGGAGGCTGGGGATATCACTACTCGATTCTTGTAGTGAAGAATGTCATCCTTCCAAGAGTAGTTTGCTGAGGAATCAAGATCTTCTCTTAAGTTATTAATGAGTTGAAAAAGAGAGGGGTGGGAGAACCATTCGTTGCGGGTCTCTTCAATCCAATTTAGTATGGGTAGAGAGATTGATAGAAGTGTGCTCTCATCCTCAAATTGGAACGATAAAGCGTGAACCACTACATTGTCACGCCCCTTCTTGTAAATTATCTAATAATCATATCCAAACATTTTGGAAATCCGTTTATTTTGTTGTGGAAACAATAGACACTGCTTTAGAAAATATTTTAGGTTGTGATGGTCCATGCGGATTTGGAAACGTAACCCCAATAAGTATGTCTGCCAGGTGTCTACTACATGTAAGATGACCATCATGTCTTTCTCATAGGTATATTGACCCAGATGTTTGCCACTGAGTTATTGACTGGTGAAAGCCAATGGTCTACCTTCCCACATTAATACAACACTGATACTTGTACCTGAAGCATCACATTCAATCACAAAAGGTTTGGTGAAGTTGGGTAGGGACAATAAGGGAGTGGAGCACATGGCTTGTTTGACATCCAAGAAGGCTTGCTGAGCTGCATCAGTCTAGAGAATAATTTTTCTTGAGAATATTAGTTAGTGGTCTAGCAATTCATCCATAATTGCGGACAAATTTGCGATAGTAGCGAGTGAGACCCAAGAATCCCCTCAAACTCTTCAAGGTTTTTGGTTTGGACCAATCTTGCATTTCCTAAATATTTTTCGAATCAACCCTCACTCCTTCAGAACCCACATTGTGTCCCAAATACTTGAATTCTTCCATGCCAAAAGAACACTTAGATAAATTGACAAATGATTTTGACCTCAGAGCAGTTGCAATATGTAGTCTACATTTTGAAGATGTTTGTCTCAGGTTATGTTGTAGATGAGAATGTCATTGAAGAAGACCAAGACAAATTTTTGGAGATATGGTTTCAGAAGGTGGTTCATAGGGCTTCGAAAATTAGATGGAGCATTACATAGACTAAATGGCATGACCAAGTATTTATAATGGCCTTCATGAGTTCAGAAGGCGGTCTTGGAAATTTCTATTTTCTTCATGCATATTTGGTGATAGCCCATGTGGAGGTATAGCTTGGTAAATAATTTAGCACCATGTAGTTCATAAAGTAGATAATCAACAACCAGAATAGGAAATGTTTTCTTGATAGTGAGCTTATTAAGGGCCTAAAAGTTTAGGCACATGTGCCATTCTCCATCTTTCTTTACAACCATGACCACTGGACATGAATAAGGGTTGATGCTAGGATGGATAACATCGACTTCGAAGAGTTCCTTGATGATTTTTTCAATTTCATTCTTCTGGGAAAAAGGATATCAATATGGGTGGACATTAGCTGGCTCAACACCTAGGACCAAAGGGATGCTATGATCATGTTCATCCCTAGAGGGTGGAAGCTCTGTAGGTTTGTCAAAGACCCCCTAGTAGCGATCAAATACATGTTGCATCTCAGGATGAATATGAGGAGTAGTGGATTCAGTGGCCTAGATGACATTAAATTTGGTGACTACTCTATGATGGCCCTTTTTTAAAATCTTCTCCATTCTATGCGAGTTGATTATAGTGGGAGCACCTTGTCTGGAGTCCCCTTAATGTATGAATGTGGCCATTTTGCTTAAAGCTCATATATGACTCTTAGAAATTGATTGTTATAGGGCCTAGTGTATGAATCCATTCAACATCGAGGACGATGTCACAACCACCCATTTCAATGGAAAACATGTGGGTCTTTATGTGGTAGTATTCGATCTGAAGCTTAATATTTTCATGCGGCCTTCACATTTCATGGACCCCCCATTAGGTATAAGGAATTGGGAATTAGATACCACCCATACAAATAAATGAACACCTTCTGCAACTCTCTTATGGATAAAGTAATGAGTGTTGCCACTATCAATCAATACCACTACTGACCGATGTTTAATAAAGAGTCAAAGTTTGAGGCAAAGAAATGCAAGCCAAGGAATGTAGTGATATAACCGACTCATTGGGCGTAGCTGTGACATCATTATCAGTTTAGGTTTCCCCTGGTTCTTCATCGGGCACCTCAAGGGATGGAGCTTCATGTGCTGAGTTGTTATTAGTAGCATCAATTTGAAATAATTTTAGTTCCTTGCATTTATGTCCAGGGGAGTACTTGTCATCTTAGTAGTATAGTCCTTGTTTCCTTCTTTTGGCCATTTTCATTGGTGACACCTTTTGAATATTAAGTTTTTGGGTGGGGCCCTAAGCCTGGGTGGGGTGTTCCTTGGTAATGAAATTGGATGATTAGACTGGGAATTTAAGGTGATTTCCACATCTAAGGCCTTGCGACATGTGTCCAACCAAGTAGCTGGGTAATGCATCTGAACATGGGCTTCGATGGTTTCTTTTAAGCCACTGATGAAACATTCCAAGTAGAATTTATCTCCGTGACCATTAGTTCTGACGGACAATTGCTCAAAGGCTGCAATGTAGTTTGCTACTATGCCTGTTTTTTGGAGCTTAGTGAGACAACCCAAAAAATTAGATTCCTGGTCAAAGGAATCACATATGGATTTTGAGAACATGTTCCAAGTTTATCTCCCTGGATAAAATTTATGATGCCACTTCCACAACTGCCATATCTCTTGGTCCAAGTAAAGGTCTCTCACATGTATTTTAGTTCCATTTTCGCAGATATCATTAAGGGAGAAATGTTGTTCCAATTGTGTTACCGATACTGCAGGGTTAGAGCCATCAAATTTGTACATGTCCAGCTTGGGTGTTCAATGGTTGGAAGAGTGGTGATTTCCATGGAGGTGAATATGATGGCCGGATTCTCCTTTTATGTATGGATCAACACTAGGATTCTCTTATGAGATTTTTTTATAAGGGTTTCTAGTTGTGAGATTTGTTTGGTAATATTCTCCTTGAATGCCTTGAATTTTTTCTCAAGGTGGTCGATCCTCTTGAATGCCTTTTTCGCAGCCATAACTTGAGGTTTGGTACCTAACATACACCAACCTTGGTTAATTTTTTGAGCTTACTTAAGAGTAGTCTTATTGGGAAGAGGGAAATATTGGGAGTCTAATGGCGCAGGTCACTTGAAGCCATGTCGGGATAAATTTTGGGACTGCCGAAGAATTGGGGGCTTACAAGTGAATGGTACCATTACAACCAGTTCATCGTCTTGAATCTTATGGCCTAAGTCTCTTACAAGTGCCTTGGGATGGTCTCTAAAAAGCTTGATACTACCCAATGTCCTGCAAAAATCAGGCTTGGATTGTAGTAACAAAAACCCCATGGTCTTGGTATTGAATGTGCTATGACAATCTAATCTGGACTATGGTGGCCAAAACCCTCACTGCACAAAGAGTTTGATATGCATTATGAAAACCACAACTATTGAATCTTAGTTAGAAGATAAGGTAGATGGTGATATTCAAATAGCGAAGGGAACTATGGTCACAAAGGAGTATTAGGTGCTACAAATCATAATATACGCAGGGGTCCAACAATAGTACTCGACCCAATATTTTAGGGCGCTAACTAAGGAGGATCAACCGTACCCTTAGTTGTACTACCCAAATCCCTATTGTACGTGCAAGTAATCTCCCCTGGTGTTGTTCTCAGTGTACTATAGGAAAAATATGATCGATGACTTATCTATGGTTAGGTTTTAGGTGATCCTAGGGGTATTTTGATATACCCACGGGTATGTGGAAGTGTAGTCTGTGTGCGGTTTTGTCTAATGTGCTACTACTTGAAGAGGTACCCATAGGGGTTACAAGGGAGTCCAAAAAGTGTGACAACTTCTTGTAGTTCCCGCATGCATGCCTCACCAAATCTGCAGGTTTATGTGCTCAATGATAGATCCCATGGTATAAAGATGCTGGAACATGTTTCTAGCCTAAAAATATTTATGTGAAAATTGGAGGTACAACTGGCCCTGGAAAGTGCTCTGATACCATTTGTTATACTCTTGACCTATGAGAAATGCAGAATACTAGAAATACAAAGAGATATAGCCCAAAACACTGAATTATCACATGAAATGAGAACTGCAAGGTATTTTATTATTTAGAACTAGATTCAATGTTCACTTGCCTCTTCGAGGGGGCAACCTCCAACAGAGCAGAGCTCAATTACAATAATATTTGATGATATTTCCCTTACTAACTAATACTATTTATAGCTAAATGACATAAAAAACCCTAACTACTAGTGGTCCCTTGCATAACACGGGTTAAACAATGTATTTATTAACTAAAGTACTTTTACAATTAACTGTGGTCCCTTTTCTCTAAAGTATTGGGTCAACCACTTACAATTATTAATGCGGGATTTATTGACTCTTTAACTAACTATGACTGTGACTTGGCCCATTGGGCTTATTACATAAATAGAGGGGTTAGGGTTCGACCCTAACGCTCCCAGTTACTAGGTCTAATTGATCCTTTTCTTTAGCCTTAGAGAGGTGATATTTATAGTATATTCCCTTTTTAACCCTAGAGTTTAAATCGATCTTCCTAAGACCCCCTAACAACCCCCTAGTTGAATTAATACTTTTAGTTTGCGAATATTATGGAGGGGAAGACTCTCAAAATAACCGTTAGAAAGGGCCCAAGAAACTATGACTAAAGGAGAAGAGGGTCTATTCGCTTGCAAGAGAAATACATAGGAAACCTAAGGTAGATAAAGGGATGTGACCAGAGAATAAGAGTCCAGAGATAACCCACTTGAAGAATGTAAAACCCAATCTTTTGCAAGTTCAGAAAAATATTCGACAAGGAAACAAACAGGGGCACAAGAAAAATACATAGCATAGGAAGAAGACACAACTGAAGTATTTGATTAAAGTGGGTCACCCTCTACATTCCCATGCATGGTTCCCTCTGCATGCTTATCTAGACACTAAGGAGTGACCATTTCTATTGTAAGATGCTCCTCAAGAAAAGCATGAGAAGTGGATGTCAGTTGAGAAAAATGAGGACCAAAAGTTTTCTAAGTAGTTAAAGTACAATTTTGAGAAGGGTATTTTACAACCTTCTTCTTCTTAAAAGGGAAATTGCAAAATTTCATATTATGACCATATTTGTGACTCCTTCAACAATAAAAGGAACCCCCTCATAGTCCAAACATTAAGGAATTATTCTTCCATCTCCTAGGTCCAAAGTTTCATATAAGCCTTTCCTTAAGTCAATATTTACTAACACTCTAGCAATTTATTTGTCTTTCCTCTACAAATAATAAAAATATCCATGAAAATATGTGCCCAATCTATTTTCCACATCCTGTAAAATCCATGTCTTCTAAATTTTTTGGGGAAAACCACATAGATGCACCCATATAGGGACCACATCTTCATGTTCCCAATTAATGTTGAAAAGAGGGATCCTGAACTTAAAAATAACTATGGTGGAATCTATTATGACCTAAGTGTGGTGATATAGACAATGCTAGCAAAATTTACACTTGGAACAATCATCGTGCACGTCATCACCAAGTAGCTACTCATGTAGATTGTTTTCTACTTTTATAAGGACTGCTAGGAAGAAATGTGTTTGTATATTTTCTTGTCGATTCACAACTCATGTAATGTAATAAAACACAAGACAAGAATCTAATCTACTCTCTGAAGAGATGAAACCCATAGATTGATGAAAACAATAGTCAACAAGAGGAAGATAACCAAAGACACATAACACAATTTTTCTTTAGGGAAAGCTACTGCTCAAATCCCTGATTATCTATTGCATTAATAAGAAATCTATGTGATAATACAAAGATTGTTCTCACTAGAATAATTCCTGCACAAGTATGATCACTTCTCTACCTCACGAGCCCGCTATAGCCAACAATTTGTCAATTTTTCTACCTACCAAACCCCTATTTCCTTGCGTAATTCCTGTGAGGATCATCCCATATTTAATTGGGAAATCCTTCCTCCAAAACAACATAATCCCAAACTAGGTCCTTCTTTGATTACATGAATGACCTGTACAACTCAGATCATCATACAACTGATAGTACACTGTCCCTTGACTCTAGTCTCAATTGGGTCTTTCTCTGAATTGACATGCATGAATCTCTCATGAGGGAATATTCAATTAGTTGAAGTGGCATTGAGGATGCACTAGTGTACCAACTCACTACTAGACCTCTACTAGTTCCAAAAATAGTTACAACTAGTTTAACTATCTATAACTCAGTCAAATTGAGTTATCTAATTACAACTCAAATAAACTCATCTTAGACCCCTAAAATTTAGGGATAAAGTATACATGACTACAGAAATATTTCCAACTCCAAATTCCTAAGCTAATTAAGTTAATTAAAATTAATTAACTATTTACAAGTTGCTATGAGAATAGAATTCAATTTTAATTCATATTTTAATTCAAGGACAAATTAAACTAGAATTCCTTGTTGTCATTTCTCAACACTCCCTCTCAAAAGGAAAGGGATTATCATCTACATCAATCTTGTCTTTGTGAAACTCGAATTTACATCTTGACAATTCCTTTGTCAAAATGTCAACATCTTTCTCCTCGGTAGAAATTTAGTCCAAAACAAAATCCACCTTAGTACACAATATTGAAGATGATTATATCAGATACCTATATGCTTCGACCAATCATGAAATATTAGATTTTCAGAGAGTTTGATACAACTATGATTATTGCAGTAAATCACAGTTGGATCCATCTACTGAGCAAACAAACCAACCATAATATTCCTCATCCAAATGGCCTCACATGCTGCTTGACTTGCAACCATGAAATCTTCCTCTACCCAACTAAGTGCAACTGATCTCTATTTCCTGCTGTAACAAGAAACAACTGTTGACCCAATATTGAATATCCCTCCCGATGTTCTCTTCTTGACAGATGGACACACTACCCAATCTACATCGGTGAAGCCTTGAAGATTCACTCCCTCTCTTTGTCTGTACCACAATCCATATTGAGTAGTGCCTCTAAGGTATCACAACACATGCTTTTCCACCTTCCAATACAACATGGTAGGCCTAACCATCACTTGACTAATTTGGTTAACTACATAGCACATATCCAGTCATGTGTTCACCCAATACATGAGTGAACCCATGAGCTACCTGTAAACAATAGCTTCCACTACTTCTCTTTAAGTGGCATCCTACTTCCTGTAGTTACCTGTTAGAGGAGTCTCCATGGGTTTGCTCCTCTCCATGTGGAACCTGCTGAGTATCTCACTGACATACTTTCCTTGAGACACAAATAGTTCCCCATCACCCTGTCATACTTCCATGCCTAGAAAGTAATGCATGAGCCCCATGTCCTTCATATCAAAATATCCTGTAAGGTCTTCCTTGCAATACTTGATCAATTGATCATTACTTTTCAATATCAAATTGTTGACATATAACACAATGATCAACAATTTTCCTTCCACCACTATGTGGTACAAGTTTGCATCTACTTCACTCTTGGTGCAGCCCAACTCGATGAAGTAGCTATTGATCCTAGTGTACCAAGCACAATGTGCTTGCCTCAATCGATACAATGCTCTCTTGCACCAGCACACATGCAAGTCACAGTCAAAGGTCTCAAAAACTTCAGGCTACTCTATGTACACCTCTTCCTTAATCAAGTCATTAAGGAAGGATGTATTTACATCCATATGATGTATATTCCAACCAATTTGTTCTGATAGTGCCAATGTAGATTTGATTGATGAGTACCTTGCAACAAGAGAAAAGGTTTCATTATAGTCAATTCCCTCTACCTATGAAAATCCACGGGCCACAAACCTGACCTTATGATTCTCCAAACTACCATCTGCATCTTTCTTTACCTTGTAAAACCATCAGGATCACACCACTGACCTGTCCTCTAGTATTAGGAATGCATCCCAAACATTGTTATGAACTATGGAGTCATTATCGTCCACCATGGCATCAACCAAAACTGATTGCTACACTACCTCCTCAAAGGAAGATAGATTTGTCTAAACACATCCACTCATAAGATCCATGTATCTAGTATACCTCTCAAGTGACCTCCTCTTCCTACGCTGAGATGTTGGTGCTCCCACATTCTCTCGTGCATCATCTAATAACCTGTCAGCATCTCTAGTGGGATTTCTCCCATCTCTATAAGACTCTTCCTGAGTGGATGTCTACACTCCTGGATCTTCTTCATGTGGCCGCTCCACATCAATATGAGGCTTCTCAAACTTAGGAGCTAAAAGCTCCTCAACTGCGTGTAGATGAAGCTCCCTCTTAAGGGAAACTTGCATGGCCCTCTCCTCATCAAATCTGACATCCCTGCGAACCACTGTCATTATGCTGGTCGACAAGTACACCCGATAGTTGTGATATGTATCCTCATACCCCACAAATATATCCAACTCTGTTGTGTGCGAAAGCTTCTTTCATGCATCTTTGGTCCCATGGAAATACACTGATGACCCAAAAATCCTAGTGACCAAAATCTAGTCTCTTATCGTAGAAAGCCTCCTCTAGTGTTTTCATCCCAAGTATCCGATGCAGGCTTCTATTTTTCAAATAAATAGTTGTATTGCACGCCTCAGCCCAAAATTGTAGTGGTAGGCTCTGATCATGCAACATAGCCCGTGCTACCATTACAATGCTTATGTTCTTGGTTTTAGCCATCCCATTTTGTTGTGGGTTATGGGGTGTCATTAAATTTCTTTTAATCCCTTCTGCTGCACAAAAGTTATTAAACTCATTTGATACATACTCAAAACCATTATCACTCCTCAAATATTTAACCTTCTTTCCAGAATCTTTCTCGACCAATGCTTTAAATTCACAAAACTTTGTGAAAGTTCGATCCTTATTCTATACGAAAAAGATCGAACATTTACGAGAAAAATCGTCAACAAATATAACATAGTACCAGTACTTTCTCATGGATGCTGTTGAGAATGGTCGACACATATATAAATGGAATCAATATAGAATCACCTCTTCTCAACCGTCCCTATCATGAAAGGAAGCCTTGGTGTATGTTCCCAAAGTACACCCCTTGCATGCATCAAATTTCTTGAGCGTACCTTTGGCAAGACCAATAGAAATTCGTTGCATGATTTTCAAAGCTCCATGATGCAAGTGACCCAATATCTTGTGCCACAACTCCCCAACGTGTCGGCTTTTCACCTTCTCTACTTTCATGTTCAAAGCAGCACAATTCTCTACCTCCAACTTATGGAGATTCTTAACTCGAATCCCTATATTCTTTACCTGGCCTGTGGCTATCTGTTGAAGGAATTAATTTCCTTTGCTAAAGACCACATCATATCCTCTATCCTCTAACATGGCGATTGATACTAATTTCTTCTTCAACTCGAGCACATACATAAAATCTCTCAAGGTGAGAGGAGCACCTTGTTCCCTCTGAAAAGTAACCATGCCCAACCCAATAGCACTATCCCATTATCGCCCATCTCAATATGCATATGGAGATCCTTCTCCTCCAGGTCATTGAACAACTCCTTGTCACCAGTCATGTGGAATGAAGCTCCACTATCAAGGTAAATACACTACCCATCATTGATGACACCATGCATGAAATGAGAGTAAAGTCCAATTCAAATTGAGAGGCTAGAGCCTCACTCGCCACTCCTCCTAAGGAATTCTTGGAATTCTTGAGCGGACATTTTGTAGCAAAATGTGCCAACTCATGATAATGAAAGAAATTAACTTTTGACATGTCTTTCTTCTTTCCTCTATGACAAGAATATGATTTGGAATGGGAAGCCTTCCATTTCCCCTTCCTTTCCTTACCTGCTAAGGGACAATTCTCCTCATCATCAGTCTTTGATGACGAACTATATTTGGTGTTCCTTTTGATCTCCTCCTGCATCAAATCCAACCATACTCATTCTCAATTTGGTGGCTTCGCTTTCCCATTGACAGAGTCTTGATAGCTATTCCAACTCTTGGGAAGGCCTAGGAGAGCTGGGCTCACCATATCACAATAGCTATTCCAACACTTCCAAGCTCACCATGATAGTGAGGGAACTTGGTCAATTATTTTGGAACGGTCTCATCTTTCTCCATCTTGATTTTTCAAATTTTGTCTTTCAGTGCCAACTTCCTATGGTCACTGCTGTTTTGGAATAGGTTCGTCAATGATTTCCACATAGCATACAAAGTTTCCTTCCCATGGAGACTTGATACAATCTGGTCTTGAACTCCCTCAAGGATTATCCACCTCTCCTTCTCCACACACTTCTTCCATTCAATCAGATTTTGTGCATTCGATGTTGCTAGCTTAGAAATGTCTTGATCAATGAATTCCTTGAGGCCATTATTCTCTAGCAAAACCTCCATCCTATCCTTCTAGTCTATATAATTCAAGTTGCCTTCCAAGGCACACTCGAGCCTCAAACCATAGAAATCCATTTGCTAGCCATGAAGTATGTATTTCAAATTTGAATTTCACTTGTAATCCACGAACTCAAAACTTCGAAATCTCCTCTAGTATACTGTCTTAAGCTCTGATACCATGTATATTTTCTTGTAGATCCATAGCTCATGTAATGTACTAAAACACAAGACAAGATACTACTCTACTCTTTAAAAAATGGAAACCAATAGATATATGAAAAAAATAACCAATAAGAGGAAGATAATCAAAGACACATAACACATTTTTTCTCTAGGGGAAAGCCACTGCTCAAAACCTTAACTATCTATTGCATTAATAATAAATCTGAGTGATAATACAAAGCTTGTTCTCACTAGAACAATTCCTGCACAAGCATGATCAACTCTTTGCCTCACAAGCCCATTATAGCCAACACTTAGCGAATTTTTCTGCCTACCAAACCCCTATTTCCTTTCACAATTGTTGTGAGGATCAACCCATATTTAATTGGGGAATCCTTCCTCCATAACTGGGCAATCCAAAACTAGGTCCTTCTCTGATTGCATTCATGACCTGTATAACTTAGATCATCATAAAATTGATAGGACACTGTCCCTGCACTCTAGTCTCAACTAGGTCTTTATATGAACTAGCATGCATACGTTTATCATGAGGGACTCTTCAGTTAGTTGGAGCGTCACTGAGGATGCACCAGTGCACCAACTCACTACTAGACCTATACTAGTTCCATAAACAATCAGAACTAGTTTAACTGTGTATAACTCAGTCAAACTAAGTTATCTAATTACAACTCAAATAAACTCATCCTGGACCCCTAAAATTGAGGTAGAACATATACATGACTACAGAAAGATTTCCAACTCAAAATTCATAAGCTAATTAAGTTCATTAAACTTAATTATATATTTACAAGCTTCTATGAGAATAAAATTTTATTTTAATTAACAACTTAATTCAAGGACAAATTAAATTGAAATTTCTTCTTGTCATTTCTCAATAGTGTTCATGGAAGTGGCCATTTTCTATTTCCTAGGCTCAGATCACTGGTCAATACGATTGAAAATCGATCTAAAAATGGCCCCTCGAAATCAACCTTTTAAATTCAAAAGTTTTTGGCTGTAGAGTCCTGAATTTTTTCCAAGATGGAGATTTAGTTGATGGAAAGTGGGGGAAAATTTCCAACTCAAGATAAGAAAACTCAAATCCAAAATAATATAGTGGAATAAGTAAAAGTTTACTAATATCTAGGTAGAGAAGCATAAAATCAAATCTCGCATGGAGGAGGTCCAACACGATATTATTAGAGGGGGCCGAACTAAGGCCTTGGTTGAGGAAGAGGGATAGATAATTCATGATCTAGAACAATGTCAAAAACAAGAATAAAACTTATGGATATAGAAATCTAGAATTCAGTGGCCATGAGAAGGGGAGTAGAATACATAGTTCTTCCATAAATCTATGATTAAACATCAAAACCAAAACTAAATCTTCTCCCTCACATTGAGAGAGGGTAAACGATTGACACAATATGAGAATATGGAAGTTGAACTATTAGATTAATACCAGTAGTTGCTGATAGAAGTAGATCTTGATAGAGAAGAAACGATCAATCAGATAATTTCCCACATACCCAAGTTGATTAATACATACCAAAATTCAACTCTTATGAGGGAAGTCTCATATCCTGAAGTGAAGTGGTGAAGGAGATGCCAAAAAAAAAGCCTCATGGCCTAATGGTTTCACGATTGACTTCTTCAAATATTGTTGACCATTTATATTTGAGGAAGTTCATGCTCTAGTGTTGGAATCATAAAGTCTTCAATAAATATGGTATGGTTTAAATGAAACTTTTCTCTCTTATCCCCAAGAGTAGTAACTCTAGTGAGCAAAGTCGCTTCAGTCTTATTTTCCTTTGTAATGTGGTCTATACTATTATTTCCATGGTCATAGTCAAAAGGATTAAGTTGGAGAATGCGGTAGGGAAGCTATTAATTCAATTTATCCTTAACCTAAATAATTTATTGTGAACTTTGTTTATCCTCTTTTGTTTCTTTATTATATCTTCTCATTAAAAAATTATCAAGAACAAAAATAGTAAAGACAATGGACACAATATATAGGCTCCAAGTCTGGAAAAAATCCCTGCAAGGGGAAAACCTAGAAATAATCTCTTCTCTTCTTATAAAAACTGCTTCAAATGAGAAAAACAATATTCAAACCTCAAGACCAAGACCTCCTCCTAGCACCAAGCCAACCATCCAATAAACCCTTCCATAACTGCACCAAACTCATAATTTCAGCCCCCAAAAAATATATTTTAGACTTGCATCTTCAACCCTTGCAACAACTCAAAATATTCACATGTGTGAGAGAAAATTAGGGAAAAACTTGATCAAAAGCTTGATTTTCTTTCCTTGCCAAAAATTCTTTTCTACTTTCCTTTCTCATCTTCCTTCCTAAATTTCACACCTTAGATCAAACTTCTTGATTATATATCAAATTGGTTTCCAAATGAGGTCGAGCAACTTCTATTTATACTCATTTGTGGAGGTCAAATAACCCTCTTTGGGACGACTTGTGCTAGGAGGATTATTTTGACTTTCTTGATTCGAAATAATTTTTCTTACATGGTACATTTTTCCCAATGGGTTGTATATACATGACATTGACTCTCTTGACTCATGACAATGAATCTTATGACATGAGAAACTTGAGAAGCATGAAGAACATGCTTTACCTAAAAGACCAATCAAAAGAAGCATGAAATCCATGCTTTAAAATAATGTTTTTCTTTCTTATTTTTCTTGTTACATAAGATGTAGATATTTACATGAGTGCAATGAAAATTATGAAGACCGAAACTAGTTACATTTTCCAACACTCCCTCTTAAATAGGTAGGTATTTATAATTGTACAACTGGTACAAGGATATTATCAAACTGAAGAGTTCTCATAAGAAGAGTCAGATCGGTAAGTGACGTTTAAGCATCAACACCATGACTAAAATTGTAAACATAGTAAAGCCTTAACTTGACAAGCTCTTTCTTATAAAAGAGAATTATGCTAGGAGGCTTTACGTGAGATACCACACTACCTCTTGAATGTTAGAAAATCAGAAAGGCAGAAAGATTTTCTTATCTTGATAATTACTTGTGATTTCTTTGCAATCTTATTAACTTATTTTAAGTCTTATTTTATCTTCTTATCATCAAGAAACTACCAAAATATAATGAAATTAGCATCAAAACAACAAGGATACAAGATGTAGGCTCTTAGCTAGGGAAAATCCCCTCTTCTAGGGGAAATCCCAAAAATTCTCTTCTCTTCCTTTAGAACCAAATCAAATGAGACATTCAAGATATTTTGACCAAGACAAATACCTCCTACATTTCACTAAGTAAGCCTCCAAGATAGTCTTTCCAATATGAAAAATATTAGATTCTATTCAATAAGAGTAAACCTTCTTCAATATTGCATCAATTACATGTTTTGACCTCCTGAAACAAGATTTCGGCCTCTACTATAGACCTGCAATTTCAACCCCTTCCTACAATCTAGAATCTTGCATGTGTAGGAGAAAAAGATAGAATTTACGCTCCTTTAGCTTGACAAATATTCCTTAGTCCTTCGTTTTTGTATTTATTCTTCCTTTTTAGGCTTCTTCACACCTTTTTCTTCCTCTTCCAACTGTAGATTGAAACTTGCTAGAATGGATGCTCAAATAGGTCAAATTTCACTTCTATAAATAATCTCTTCAAGATGGCCGAATTCCTTTAATGAGATCGACCTGTATTTTTTTGAGGCTGACTTGGTGGAGGAGCTATAAGTGACTCCTTTTACATAAAAAATAATTCTCTTCTTTGATGCAATGAGCCCAAGAAGGGTATATTACATAATGATAGGGAAAATGACTTATGACACAAGCCCTAGAAGCACTCAATGGGTGCTTTGACCTAGAAACAAAATAAATGAAGCATGAAACCCATGCTTATAAATATTTTTTCTTTGACAAAAAGATTTCTTTTTGTTTATTTTGACAAATACATAAGAATTAAATTTTGTCATGAACTAGACAACAATTATGAACACTGATACTACATACATTTCTCAACACTCCCTCTTAACTAGGGAGGTATTCATAATTGTTCCACTCGTACAAGGTTGAACTTAATTTGAAATGTTCCAAGAGGAGTACAATAACATACACAATGCTAGATACCAAAATACCAAGGTATTATATTGAATATACAAGTGTCAAAACACTATTTCAAGGATCCATCAACTCAAGGATCCAAGTGTCATTTCCAAGAAACTAATACAATGATCTAAGACACTAAAAGAGACTAAGGCATCATCAAGGCAACTTGCCACTATAGGTACCATCATGATACAACACTAGTATCAATCCAACTGGATATAGATACCATCTAGGTCTCCATGCCAAGACACTAACCCTCACAAGGATCTAGGTATCATCAAGGTCAAACACTAAAACAAAGCTCCATAAGACTAAGATACCCTCCCACATCAAGATCTAGACATCATCAAGGCCAAACTATAACTGAGATCTCAAAACCAAATAGGCCAATATGTCCTCCCAAGTATCATCATACAAGAAAATTATGGCACTCATCTCTCCATTCCAAACAAATCAGATATATCCAACACTATAAGCATGCTTATGAAATATTCAAACTTCTCAAGGAGAGATCAACACATCAACTACTTGCTCATTGATCAAACCATACTTTAACCTTAAGACCCAATCACTTCCAATAAATTGGTTCTTTATTATCAATATGATAACACAATCTCCAAGGTCCCCAACCATTCTGATGCTACTTAGGTCATCACATTCTCCAAAAAATTCTTGACAGGAATTTTTTTCTCTAACTTTTCCAGCAACCTGAAACTTAACTTCAACACTTCTTGTTAATTTTAGATAACAATGATATGTTTATGCTTACAACAATTAATTCAATGTCATTTTAGTAGCCCAATGATATTTTCCACTTAATTTCAAATATAAATCACATAAATCATTAATCACATTAACAATAACTATAGATAGAATATAAACAATAAAATGCATAAGACAAGCCAAGACAAGAGAACACAAGAATTTGGCTCAAGCTAGGGAAAAACCCCAAGATGGGGAAAACCCTTGTTCAGTTATTCTTATTATAGATAAAAAAGGTTTAACAGAGAGAGAGAGAGAGTACAATAATACAAATTCAAATTCAAGATTGACTTGCCAAGTCACTGTCCAAACAACCTAGTCAAATCTGCAATTTGCTGCTTCCAGTCAACATCAGTAAAAAAAACCCTAACTAGTCAATGGTGTGGCAACAAACAATACGCTAAGGATCCTGGTCAACCTTGTTAAAATAAAACCTAATCATCCAGTCAAGATGCCTTAAAACAATCCTAAAATTCCTCCTTAAACTCAATCAAAGTCAAAGTCAAATCTGCTACAAAACCCTAGTTGCAAGTCTGAAGTCAACATAGTCAAAGTCAACATAATTCCTCGGTTTGTTTGCCCAAAAACTTGGCTTGCCAAAATAAAATTTATCGATGAAAAATAAAAGTCAAAATCTACCCAAAAGGTAAAAGTCAACGCTAGTCAATGCTTGGTCAAACTACAAAAAATTTCTTGATTTTGGCCTCCTAAAATTCGACCTCCTTTCAACCACGTGTGAAGATAACAACTGACTAATAAGGTATACAAACTAATCAGATGAGGGGAGAGAAGAATGTGCTGAGTTGAGATGATTCCAAATGAGGTTTGAGGTCTCTTATTTATATGAGTTGTTGTGGGTCAAAAGACATGTCTCTTGGGCTTCATGAGCCTAAATGATGGTGTGTTCAGCCATGACAATTTGCCCATGTGTGGGCTTCACTTCAAAAAAAAATTTCTCCTTGTATTATTTCAGTGAACCTTAGGTCAATTTTTGTCTCTCAAAAAGAGGATTTCAATGCAATAATTATCTCCATCAAATGAGCTATCCAAACTGCAATTTGGTCCTAGTTTTAAAATTTAACACTCCCTCTTAGCTAGGGAGAATTCCACTTGCCAATCCATCCATCATCATTCCATCCTATGATTATGCACAATATCTGCATCTCATCTCATCTCTGCTAAATATTGATGCATATAATAAGAAGAATCAATCGAGAGTGAGTCACAAGACCTTGCGACTCTCCACTAACAAAATCTAGTCCACATAACTGGGGGTAGAACCCCAATATGATTTGATCCTAAGTGATCAAGTTTTTGAACATTATTCATCCTAGAAGTTAGGAGTATGGCAGTTCATGATGCATCCATTTGTAGTCTTATGGTCCCTATCCTCTTTTACCAACTCATTAGATAGATGAGAGGTACTTCCCAGGAGTCTTAGACTACATGGGTAGGATGTATGCTAGGGCATTTGTAGGAGAAGGTGAACCACTCATCCTAGTCATATGCCATAAAAGAAGGTGAAATAATCATCCTATGCATATATCATCAACCATAGGGGAAGGTGAACCACTCACCCTGTGCTCTCATATATCATCATAGGGTATCATATAGGAAGGTGAACCACTCACCTTGTACACAACGTACCTACAGGGGAAGGTGAAACACTCACCCTATGGTTGCACATAGCTCCAAGAAGTACCTTACACTCCCAGGAGCTCCCAAATCTCAATTTCCAACTAAAGAGGTTCCCTCATGGGATGGTCCTTCCATGACTCCCATTCTCTCTCTGAAGGCAATGAACTTGACCTTACCAAGAGGCTTTGGGAGGATTCAGTAACCTATTCATATGTTATGATGTGTTGGAGCCTTAATGCTCCCCATTGTACCATATCCAAGATAAAGTGGTACCTGACATCAATATGCTTAGAGTGTTAATGGAATATGGGGTTCTCTAAAAGGAAAATCCCACTGTTATTATCACAATAGATCATGGTAGTATCTAGAATCAGCTCAAATAGCTCACTAAAGAGTTTACTCAACCAAACACCTTCACAATAGGCCATTCTAGTAGCAATATATTTGGCCTCGATGATGCTTAGAGCAACCAATTTTTTCTTCCTGCGTATCCAATATATTGAAGAAGATCCAAAAGAGAAGCAACATTCTAACACACTCTTTCTATCCACCACACTACTAGCCCAATGAACATCTATATATCCATGTAGCCTCAAATTCCTGATAGTGTATCTTAATCCATAGTTGATAGTGCCACAAAGATATCTTAAGAGATTAGTTGCAACAACCCAATGTATGTGATGGGTCTCAACCATATATTGAGTGAAAGTATTTACAATGAAGCATATTTATAGTTGGGAGTGTAAAAAGAACATTAGCCCCCCCCACAAGTTGTCTATATTAAGAAAGGGTTGCTGATTCGGGACCAACAACACTTCCACATGGATTCTTGAAGTTTAGTTCCATTGGAGTAGTCACATACTTGCGTTCCACCATCTCACATCTTTCTGACAACTTCACAATGTATTTTCTTTGAGAAAGGAAAAAATTTCCTAGATTTTTCTAGACCTCTAGGCCTAGGAAGTAATGCATCAGTCCTAGGCCCTTCATCTCGAATTCAGAAGTCAAATCCCTCTTGCATTGATAAACGAGAGGGTCCTCACTAGTTAGAAAGAGATCATCAACATAAAGGACCAAAATAAGAGGAATTCCTTTTTCAACCATGAAGTATAGGTTTGGTTCAATATAGCTTCTATTAAATCCCAGCTTCATGATATAACTATCAATCCTTTTGTATCAAGCCCTAGGGGTTTACTTCAACCCATAGAGGGATTTCTTCAGCCGAGAGACACATGTCCTTCTATCTTGGACTTCAAACCCCTAAGGTTATTCCATGTAGACTTCATCCTTAAGTGATCCATGCAAGAAATAAGTCGTGACATCCATTTGATGTAGGCTCCATCCTTGATTGGAAACGAGAGCAATAATAGATTAGATAGTGGTATATCAAGCAACTGGTGCAAATATTTCACCACAATCCACTCCTTCCTTTTGAGAGAAGCCACAAGCTACGAACCTATTGCTGCTACTAAAAAACCCTCCAAAATTTTTTTCTACACCAAATTTCGGAGCCTACCTTGGTCTTGTATATTGTCATCACAAACATTGAGATCCATTCCATTTTTTTTCTCTAAGTGTTTGGTCCCTTTTGCAAGAAAATGAAAAAGTCATATTTTCGCATGTCAAGTGTTGCATGATGTATTTAAGATTGTTTTGGTGGTTTCAAGGGGTTAAGTTTCTGTAAATGAGTTTATCTAACCATGTAAACATATGTCGTACACATTTCCCAAGTTTTAAGCATTGTTGCACAAGTGTTGTCACGATCGTCACAAAGTGTATCTTCAGTGTCACACTTGTCATAAGTTGTCGCAATGAGGGAAATGTGTGGTTTATATGTCATGGATGATCTATGTTGTCATGTGATCAAGTGTTCTAAGTGTGTGATCATAGTCAATTCACATCATTGATAATGTCAGTTCACTAATCCCACACTTAGCTAAATTCTGGAAATTTACCAACAACTTAGCCTCATCTGGCCCTCCTCAACCGCACACTGTGCATTTCCATATCTCATGATGAAACCTTGCCCCTTGACATTATGTAATTTGTAGTTTGTGCCTCTAAGGACTATGCACTACATAGTTCCAGTGCTCAAGCCCAGACCTTGGGTCCTAGAATTGCGCAATCCAATCCTCCAGCTTGGCCTCAACTGTGCATTCCACAGTCTTTGAGTTGCTCAATTGTGTAATCACTGTGTCTTCTCCACCTCCCAAAACTATGCAGTTGGCTGAAATAGTGACAAATCCCTCAACCCAAGTCACTGAGTCCCAAAACTGTGCAATCTACCTACCTAGTCCAATTTGAACTGCACATTGTGTGGTCTTAAGGCTCAAGCTTCACCCTTAACTACCTGAGCTGTGAAATTTCACAATCACTAAGCCTCTCCCTCAACTTACAACTTGATTCCATCTTAGTCAATGGATCAACATGCACCATCTTATACTAGGGGTTTAACTGATTGACGTCATCCCATCATGAGTGAATTACAGATGCAGGTACTCTATCATACCCTGATAGGATGATGAAGAAGGAGATGGAGAAGAGAAACAAGATGGAAGACATATTTATAGCTTCTTATGCAAGTTAATCAATAAAGAGAAAGAAAAGGGACACCAGTTTGTGACCTAAGCTCAAGATTTGATAACATTGAAGACTCCTTACCTCTAAGCCATATGTAGGTGTATAGAAGATAATTCTCAAGAAAATATACAACAAGAAGCAGAAAAAGTGGCTTAACATTACCATGTCATCAAGCAATCCATGTCAAAAGTGTCACATCATGTCATGTCATGGGTTGTCATATGCCACATCAATATTGTGGATTATGTAATTTCTTATTCAAAAATTATTGTAAAGTGGAAGTTCAAAGGACATGTACATAATATGAAGAGTCATGTAAAGTTGAAAATTCATAGGAAGTCGAAAAGTAATGAGGATAGTCAAAGTCACAAGGGAGTTGAATCATCATCCCATTGCTTATATATACAACCTCATTGTATGAGCAAAGGAATTTTTTCCTTGGATCCTCCTGCAAGGCATTAGAGAGACAATCTAGCTCTTTTGGGGAGAAAGTAGTGGCTCCAACGCTTCACTATCATAGCTAATGGTGTTCATTCTATAAATGTGTCCGAGAAATATTACTTAATATATGAAGCCTGATGGATAACATTTTATTCATGCATGGATTATGAATATTTGTAAGACTATTATGTGAGTGTTTGTAATTCATGTTTAGTTTCACCTGTACTAAAGTAGTTGAACAATTTCAGTTATTTTAGTGCTTATCATATTGAGAATGTGTTGTAGTGGTTGCTATGACTGTCATGTCTTTGTGGACTAGTCCGCTATATGTTAGAAAAATCCTTCTTATTTGTATTGGTTACAATGACTGTAGAATCTTTGTGGACTATTTCGCTAGATGTTAGATGAATTCTTCCTATTTGAGTGTGTGCATACTAGAGTGGTACTGTTACTTCTCTCTTAGAGGCTCACTTTGTCTCTCCTCCACAGTAGAAGAACCTTGAAACGCCTAAAATTGAACACTCACCAGGCACACTCACTTGCTTTTCGAAGGTACGTGTGCATTCCTATTTTTTGCTAATAGTTAGAGCCAAGGAAAATATTTAAGAAACCAAAAACCGAGAAATATTCTGGATAAGGTTACTATCCAAAATGGTGTGAGGTCTAATTGAGAACACATATTGGGGAGACCCCTTGAATTTTGGTGGGTCTAGCACCATCAATAGAGCCTAGCCTTATATACTTCAACACTTCCATTAGCTCCATGTTTAATTTTGTAAATCCATTTTGAGGTGACCACAAACTTATCCTTAGGTTTAGGAACCACATCCTATACATCATTCTTCATGATCGATTCATATTCGTCACTCATTTCATTTTTCCATACTTGGTGCTTTACAACTTCTTCAAACGTGCAAGGTTCAACTTGAATAATGGTACTCATGGCAACCAAGTACCCTTGATATCTGTTAGGCTTACTACTTTCATGAAATGTCCCTCTTGGAGTAACATGTCTTTCAACATATTTGAGAGTATTTTTGAGCCATAGTGGTACTTTCCTTGAGGTAGAGGGGTCACCAAAAGGTGGATCAATAGAATCCATCGGTCCATCAACATCATGCATAAGCTCATCCATCGAAGGTTCTTCTTCTGGTTTAGAAACATAATCATTGTCCTTCCTTGATATGGGGAGATCTCTAGATTTACTGAGGGAAGTGTCTTCATCAAAGTAACAACTGGACTTACTTCTACATCTCTTTGACCAGGTACATAGATTCTATATGCCTTTGAATTTTCAATGTAGCCAATGAATATACATTTCTTCCAAAAAGCTTCCAACTTATTATTTTTCTCTTTAGGAACATGAAAGTATACCAGACAACCAAATATTCTAAAATGATAAACATCACATTTATTACCAATGAAGACTTCCTTGGTTGTGTTGAAATCCAAAGCTTTACGCAGACTCCTATTTTGAACATATACAACAGTGGTGGCAAGTTCTCCCCAAAAGAATTTTGATAGACCTTGATCATTGATCATGACATAAGTGGCGTCCATGATTGTATGATTCTTCCTTTCAACAACACCATTCTACTCAGGAGTGTATGGAACAATTGTATCCCTCTTAATGCCAACCTCTCTGCAAAATTCATTGAATTCATTTGATTCATATTTGGTTCCATGCTAGTCCTCAACGTCTTGATATTATTCACTATTTGATTCTCCACCAATTCCTCGAAAGAAAGAAACCATTTGAACACTTAATCCTTATTTTTCAAGAAATAGATGCATGTTTTGTGTGAGAAGTCATCTAAATATTGCATAATATGTGTATCCTCCCAATGAGGTTATGGGAAAGGCACTAGATAGGTTAGAATGGAACAATTGATGAATATCAGTTGTCTTTCTTTCACTAGAAGGGAATGGTCACTTTGTATGTTTCCTAGTTGAACATCCTTGACATACCCCTTCATGGTTCATACTGAATTGGGGCATGCATCCTTATGACCATCTTCCTTACCTGAAGTAAGGCTTTGTAATGTAAGTGGAGAAATATCCGATGCCATATTTCACATTAAAGAGAAGTATAACTTGCCATAGATCCCAAAGGACTTCCACCAACTTGATAGAGACCATCAACCCTAAATCCAAATAAATGCATCTTTAGGTATTCTATTCCAAATATGTAGCTTTCCATCAACGAATACTACCTTGAAGCCTTTGTCTTCCATCACATATATAGATACCAAGTTTCTCTTCAAATCAGGAACATACAATACTTCTTGTAGATGTATGGTTTGACCATAATTCAAGTGAAGAGTGACAATTCCTATCCCTTTCATGGGGTAGGTGGAATTATCTCCAAGTATAATCTTTAGATTAGTTTCCTTAACAAAATTTGAGAGGGAATCCTTGTATCCAGTGAGGCACCTTGAGGTTACACTATTAATTAACCAATGATCCAAAATATTAAGAGGAGAGGTAGTAGATAGAGCAGAAATAAGATAAAACACATCTTGTTTTTCTACAACATTACTCTCATATTATATGGAATTTCTTTTCCTTTTGGGAGGTTGACCATTTTCATTTCGAGCAGCAAAAGCATTCCTCTTTCATTTTTTGTGAACCTATTTTTCCTTTGATTTCCATATCTTTTGTGATTGTTTTTTGTTGTTGTCACCATCCCTTGGAGGATTCTTCTTGTGAGGGAGTTCTCTAGCATAGATGTCTATCCTGTTAAAATTGTAGCATATTCCTTTACCTATTCCTTTGAATCCCTTCATAGATCCTTGATCATGTTTCCCTGGACCAACATCATTCTTCCTCTTTTCATGTGTAGAGAAAGTAGTAGGTTCATTTCCATTGTTGGATTTATCTTTTTCCACCATTCTTGTCTCATATTGAGTGGATCTATCCAATAACTCAACAAAATAGGGTATCCTACGATTTTTGAGAATGGTGGTGACAAATACATCCCATGGTCTTGAAAGACCTCCAAGAGAAATGAGAGTGAGTTCGCTGTCAGCAATAAGTTCTCTAATATATAGAAAGTCATTATTGATTTGAGTTATTCTCATGAAGTAGGATTGAATAGAATCCCGTTTATCCATATTGATATCCTTCAACTTGTTCTTGAGAAAGAGGATTTTATTTGCATTGTTCACTTTGAAAATTCCAACCAACTTATCATATATTTCCTCAGAAGTTCCCAGATTTGAAATATAGGCAACTAAATGCTTTTGAATGGAGTGAATAAAAATTTTCTTAGCTTTTACCTCACCTTTTCTATACTTCATTTTCGAAGCAACAAATGCATTTGAAGGAGTTCCACCACCTTTCCTTGCATATATTCCAATACTTCATGCTCCTCCAAAGTCAGGTCCAAAGTGATCTTCTATGCATGATAGTCAGGTTTATCATTGAGCTTATCCTCAGTATTGAAGTAATATGTAGAGGCCATGGATACTTTTCCAATAGAATTTGTCCAAAAAATATCTTAGTCATTTCTTTTCTCTCTCTTGCTTGGGCTTTGTCTTCACATGGGCTCTAAAGCCATGTTACTTTTAGATAACAATAGTATGTTCCATGATTACAACGAATAATTCAATATCCTTTTAGTAGCCCAATGATAATTTCCACTTAATTTACAATAGAAATAACATAAACCATTAATCATATTAACAATAATTGTAGATAGAACATAAACAATAAAATGCTGAAGACAAGCTAAGACAATAAAACACAAGAATTTGGCTCAAGCCAGGGAAAAACCCCAAGATGGGGAAAAACCTTGATCATTTATTATTATTATAAATATCAGATGTTCAACACAGAGAGAGAGAGAGAGAGAGTACAATAATACAAAGTCAAAGTCAAAATTGACTTGCCAAATCATTGTCTAGAACGACCTAGTCAAATATGCAATTTGCTACTTCTAGTCAACATTAGTCAAAGAACCCTAACCAGTCGATGGTGCAAAAAAAAACATTCTACTAAGGAGCTCGATCAACCTTGGTGAAATGTGGCTTGATAAGCTGGTCAATATGCCTTAAAACAATCCCAAATTTCCTCCTTAAACTCGGTCAAAGTCAAATTCAAATCTTCTACAAAACGTTAGTTGCAGGTCCAAAGTCAAAAGAATGCCTCGATTTGTATGCCCAAAAAATCGGTCCGTGTAAACATAAATTATCCTAGAAAATTGAAGTCAAAAGCTCCCACAAAATTCAAAATCAACATTGGTCAATGCTTGGTCAAACTGTAGAAAATTTCTGGATTTTGGCCTGTTGAAATTTGACCTCCTCTCAGCCACACATGTGAAGACAACAATTGCACAATAAGGTGTATGAACCAATCAGATGAAGAGAGAGAAGAATGTGCTGAGTTGAGATGATGCCAAATGAGGTTTTAGGTCACTTATTTATGAGTTGATGTGGGTCAGAAGACATGTCTCTTGGGCTTCATGAGCCTACATGATGGTGTGGCCAACCTTGACAATTTTCACATATGTGGGCTTCACTTCAAAAACACATTTCTCCTTGTCCAATTTCAATGTACCTTAGGTCAATTTTGGTCCTCTCAAAAAGAGGAATTCAATAAAATAATTACCTCCATAAAATGATCTATCAAAAGTGGAATTTGGACCTATTTTCCAACTTTAACACTTCTCAAAACAACTGAATCTTATTCACGATATATCAATACCAACCACTAGTAGTTCCTTAGCTATTATTCGATCTCATTTTATCCTTACTATACATGTGGTTTTCAAATCATGTACTACCTCTCAACTACTAAGGATATACTCATTTTGTCATCCAAGCTTCCTTTCGATCATCAAGAACTTTTATTCTTCTAGCTACATAAGCTCTTTCTTTTACATCATCATGTCATCGAAGAACTATGACCTTCAGAAACATCATTATTTATCTTCTTATGACAACAAGGTCATCTTTGAAACATCAAAGTAATATTCAATGTTATTAGGCTTCTTACAACTCCCTCTTTCCATCGTGCTTAAGATCATAAGGTCATCATCAAGTATGAGGTAGGCATAACTCTTTACAACCTTTTGCAAACTATGTACCTATAAATCTTATAAACAAGTACAACCAAGTACAAATATCTAAAGTTTACTTTATTAATGAGAGAATCTAGGGTCATAAAAAACTTCAAACAAGAAAATAAACCTTGGATATTCAAAACCTAAACCTTGTTAGGGTTTCAATTGTATGAAAGCATTTACACCTAGGGTTACACTTTTATGCCCTAGACTCTTACCACAATCTTTGCTATGGCTTTGTAAAACTTAGATATCCAACAATTAAATCATGTTGGGGTTTCAACCATAATGAAAGCATCTAGGGTTTATCTTCCAAGTCCTAGAATATTATTTCAAATTTTATTAGGGTTTTTATTATAAACCCTAGATAACATCATCAAACCCTAAAAAGATACAATTTTTATCATATGCCCTAACAAACCCTAAAAATCAGAAGGTCAAGGTTTCATAAAAAATACAGTTATTACAAGGGTTGATTTAACCTAAACACCCTAACAAAATAATCTTTATGATTCTGTTATCACTCTGAAATTTCCCTAGGGTTGTCATGTTGTGTTTAAAGAAATAATAAAGGTAACCACAAACCTACTTTTGAGATTGGGATCTAGCCTTCCTAATGCTCAGAGAGGGCTCTCTCTTAATGATTTAACTTTGTTGGATTAATTCATTTTAGGTTACTTATTTAAGCTTGGTTGGGTTTTGATTTGATTTGGTGGTGGAATCACTAATTTAGATGGATAGATGAATGTCTATTTACCATTGGGCCATGGAGTCCAAATGTCAAGAAAACAATAATGAATCAAGTTCTAAAGATAGTGTTCACAGGGCAAGGTAGCTGAGAAAATTCAGATCTTTTAGGTTGGATGGTGAAGTGGTTTTTCAATCGGGGTCAAGGAGCAGTTAAGGATTACTCAAACTAGATAATGAGGGAAATGAAAGAGGTCAATCAAAACTAGGGAGCAATGAAGAATTCCCTACTCTGGATATTAGAAGAAAACATCAAAATGAATAACTATTCAAGACAGAGTGTACTTAAACAAATTTTGTAGTAACATTCTAGTTATTTCATTCAAATTGGAAAACATGTAAGTATGTGAAATACTTAATAAAATAACAATTTAACAAATGAAAGATACTTCACTGAAGTGGCCCAACACATGAACCCTGTAAGCAATGCTTTTATTACTTAGTATAGTCCGTTGACTTGAAAATGTTACAATAAACCCTTAATTTTTAGATCAATATAACTATTGAAATGTTCAACAATCCACACCCAATACTTCAAATTATGAAGTATTTATACAAAAATCAATTACGAAATATCCTAAACTGTTTTAGGCATTATTCAAGGAAAAAGAAATATCTTCATGCAAGAAGATAGAGACAGATATGTAACTAATGCAAGTTGTCCCTCTTTTATTGTTTGTTGTTGGCTTTTCTTTGATATTATGCTGCTTTTTATCTCTTACTGTTTTCTTTCTCACTGACTGTCTCTTATACTACCTCTTACTAATACTCTTTCATCTTTAAACTTTGTTACTCTTTACTAGTTTTACCTTGACTGCTCTTGACTGCTCCGTTTTACCTTTCATATTTATAGTAAATCATTCAACCTTTCCCAAGACTTTGCATCTGGTAATTTAATACTTACCATTCTTCTGTAGATTTCATCAGTTTCTGTGTATTTTGCAAAAGTAGGCTTGCTTATAAAGATATGTTTTACCTCATGATGGAGGTAAAAGAGTTTCTCAGAAGTCTCATAAAGCACTTTTCTTGTAGGAATCCCTTTCATGGAGGAATTGTTGGGTTGTTCCTTTGCCACTTCTTTGATTTTCTTATCATAGTCTTCATGTGCCATCAACCTATCATTAATCACTAAGGATTAGGTAGACCTTTTTGCCTCAAAGCATCAAATGTCACCATAAACCTAGCTATTTCTAGCTCCATTATTTGGCATTTCTCCTCAAGTTGTATCATCATGTTCCTCTTGGTGATTACCTTCTTTACTTCTAGAACGGTACCAGTTCTATCAGCTATTCCATGCTCCTGCAATTCATACTTGTTCTTTGAGTTAAGGAACTGGATTATTCTTGAGGCTTCTTCTGGCTTATTCCCAAGTTTGTCTCCTACCCTTTGAATTGCCTCACCAGCTTCTTTGACCAAGTCATTTTGCTCAAATATCACCTATATAGAAGGCCAAATATCATTAATAGAGTTAATGATGTTGGCCCATAATCACTGCTTTGCTTGGGAAAATGGTTCTTTTAATGTCAATTCTTTCTCTAACTTCTGTATTCTCTCAGACATTCTGTTTGAGTTCCGCGTTTCATTTTTATGCATGATTTGTGCCAACTTCTTTTCATCCTCTAGACCTTTTATTTGTTCCTTAAGTCTATTTATTTCATTGGTTTGGATGGAAATATCCTACATAGATTTGATTAATTTACCTGCTTCATCACTAGGATGAGCTGTTACTGTTGTTGAACCTATTGCTGATGTAGTTGCTAATGTAGTGGGAAGTGTTGTAGCTACTAGAGCTGCTGTGGACACTGAAGCTGCCAAAGTAAAAGGAACTGTTGTAGCAACTTTAGGAATAATAGTAACAATAGCTGCTTCCATGTTGGCTTGTTTCTTCTGCACTAACTTATCCATCTCATTTTCCATTTCTTTTAATTGAGAATATTACTAAAGAATGAGGTCCATCATATCATCTTTTTGGCTTCAATTCTCTAGAACTTTCATGGTCTGTGGATGTTGAGAAGGAGGAAATTTTAGTTGCTTCAATGCAGAAATGTCTTCATTCTTCTTTTTTATGAGCTTTTCTGCTGCCTTGATGCCATTTGGATTATAGCCAATCTCAATAACCAAGTCTTCTAGTGATTTAATTCTGTTATCCTTTGCTTGTGAGGATGCCTTCTCTAGTTTAAACTGTTTTATGATATTCTCTAGAGAATTTTGAAGTTTTTATGCACTCATAGCTTCATAGTTGAGTATATCATTTCTCCTAATTGCTTATGAAACTCGATTTGGTCTATAGGATGAACATTCTTGGCCAAAACTTCAAATTATGTCTTTTTGTAATCTACTGACAACTTAGGATGCTTTATTGTGGGCTACAAAAAGGTCATCTTCATTTTCCTTGATTTAAGGTCAAAAGTTGAAAGTAACCTATTCTAATCACTAGGAGTCTATTTGAAATATTGGGCATAGGTTTCATCTTTGAATGCTTCATTTTTGAAATTGATTTCTTTATATTTCTCCTTTATGTCTTTTTCTTTATCCACTGGTTTGCTTGATGAAGAGACTTCAATACTATGCTACTTTTGAATAATATGAGTATTAGATGTTGAAGGCTGATGAGTTTCCTTTGAAACTGCTGGAGTTGTATTCTCTTTAACCACTGTGTCAGTATCAATGATTTGAATTGTCTCAATTGTCTCTTCTTGCTCATTTACAAGATTCATCTTGGGCTTCTTCCTGTACATAATTTCAAATTTGTCATCTGTTATATCTTTGTTTGAGCAAGAACCTTCTTCCCTGGTCCTTTTTGCGTTTTTGTCTTATATGGATGGAGTATGTAGAATGAAACTAGTATCCATCTGTTTCTCCAAATCCATTAAGGTGTTTTCCAACCACTCTGACTGGTTGACATATTTTTAAATCTCTGGCTTGCACTCATGCATAAAGGGCTCAATTTAAAATTAAGTCTCAGTTTGTTTATGACACCTAAAGGATCATACTTCCATTTGAAACTATTATTGAACTTCATTTCCTGTAAACATTTTTCTACTTCTTCTCCAGCTTCCCTATTATTGTAGATAGAAGAACCAAGCTGGTTCTTGATTTTAAACTGTGTTTTCTTCTTAATTGATAGAAAATTAACATCATCTGAATTTATGATCTACCTGTTATATTCTAATCCAAATAACCTCATGGGGAGATATTTGGGTAGCTTATATGGAGTGAGCTGGCATCCATACAACCTAATTTCAGTGTGGTTCTGGTATAAATACCAATCTCTCATTCTACTGTGTTTTGAAAATTGTAAAACTTTCTTTATCTCATCATTGATCCTGGGTTGATTACTACTGCTTAGCATATTAACAACTGGGTGAAAAAAGGAATCAATGAAATCTTTGTAGCTAAAATCAGTGGAATATTTTTGGATTAAGGTTGTCCAAAAGATAACAGATCTAGGATAGCCCTGAGTGTCCAGCTTTTGGATGTTAACTATAAACCTATCTGATTAGAAATATAGAAACATATGGAAAAATACTAAAGAGTATTTGAATACTCTTTCATCTGGGAATTTGATCAATTGGTCATGGACTCTGTCTACTAAGAATTGGGCAAAATTGAAAATTGTAGCTGGAGGCTTGCTTGGGAAAAAAATAGAAAGGAAACCAAGTATCGGTTCATATACATGTTCATAAGTCATATATCCTAGAATACATGACAACATGGTTATAATCTGTCTTTCTTTCTTAGAGAAAATGGTGGCAGTGTATGGAGGACTGTCTCTAGGAATATGAGCTTCTTCTAGAATGAAAGTCTGAAAAATTTGAGATCTCTTGGGAAGGTCTCGTTTTAAGTACAGATCAATTAGGTCTTCCATATAAAATGGGGCTTCGTTAGGCTTTGGATGGATTTGCAACATTTAATTTATTGACTCTGCAGTGACTGTGAATAAAATCTGTTGGTTATGAGAGACTATGGCTCTTTGACTTGGGAAATAGTAGAGTTGGCATAAGTGAATGATTTTAGGGAACTGGTACACCTGTGGGAACAAGTATTTGGGTAAATTAGACTCCCATGACTAAATATCATCATTATGGTTGAGGAATTTGTCTTTAGTCCAGCAGTGGAGTTTTAATAGATGGTTAGGGGAGGCTGTGTCTTTGATATGGAAATCTATGTCAGCCAATGGGAGGTGGTCAATATCTAGGCGAGGAGTTTGCATGGGTTTTTCATTCAGAATTCTTTGGGAAGCCATAGATTTGTTTGATTTTATTCAATTTATCAGTAAATGGCTTAAGAAGTAGACTTAGGACCTCTAGAACGATGAATATAGTCTGCTAATAGGGTTTTCGATGCAACAACTTAGGTTGGTAAGGTTTTTAACTTGGTTCAATTGATTAACTTTATTAGGCATACTGTGCAATGCATTAAGTACAAGCCTTCTGGTACTTCAGGAATACCTGGAAAACAAAGGTTTGGTATGCAGACAGGTTCTATGAAGGTAGAATATGCTTTCTGATGGCATCAAACAGTCTTTGTACTGCTTCAAATCGGAGTTGGCAGCGGTTCTTTTTGGCAATTTTTAATAGAATAATAGTGAAAAGATTTGAAAATGGTGGCTTATTTCATTTTTTAACCAACATTGGTTAATTTTGGGTGTGAGGTTAATGGGAGGTTTCATCGGATGCGAGGAGGTGGTAAGGTGGTATATCGCGTGCTCAAAAGTGGTTTGGTGGTATTTTTTTATAGGACGTGATATAACGCGGGCCTACCATGTAGCAAAAATGCGGGTGGGGAAAACCGCAAATCTCGCGTGCTTTTGAGATATTAATAGTCAGACATCAGAGCATGCGATATGGAATGCGGGCTGTTGGATCTAGAGGTAGGTGATCGGATGGTTATCGGGTGGAAAAATTGCGAGGGATGAGTCGGGGTGTGGGGTCGGTTTTAATTAAAATGTAAAGCGAAGTAATATATGTGATGAGTATTTAAAATAGAAGTGAGGACCATGAGTTATACGGTGGAGGGTTATAACCCATATGCAAAGGGTTTTAGGGATTGGAGATATAATATATTGGGAGGGTGAAATATATAAAGCAGGAATAAATGTATAAAAACTATAGGTTAGAATAATATAAAGGGTTTGGGGAATACAAGAGCAGGTGTTAGAAAAACATTTGGGATGAGTTAAAAGGGTATTGGGGAGGGTTTTTCAATGGGGCCTGATACACTTTAACTTTTTAAACTTAGGATAAGGGGGTTTTAGTGGGTTTACAAAGGAAAATTAGATGAAATAAGGGACAAGGTAAAATGAAGGGGGAGGGATATTTTTACAAGGGTAAATGAAGATGGATGGGTCCTTTGGAATTAAGAAGGGGAAATTAGTAAGATATTAGTGATAATAAACAAACCAATTGATGCTTTCCATGTCTTGTGAAACCTACTTCTGCCTACCCATCATTTACCCTAACATTTTTTCTTCATTTACTGGGTGCATTTGAGCTTGCTGACCCTCTATTTATTTTTCTTTTGTAAGAAAACTATTTAATTCTAGCCTTATGACTTTCTAATGGCTCAGATTAAACTGTTAAGCTCATTATTATTCTCCACCTAACTACTGATTTGCCAAGATTAAATAGTTTGGCTAGATCTTTATTCTTTATATATCAACATGAAACTTAAAGCATGAATGAATCAAGATTAAACTATTTGACCATCATGGATTGTGGCATTTTTTCCAAGATGCAAACAATCTGATTTTGCCAAGTAAAGTAAAAAGTAGTGGCATTTGAATTTGCATCAATTTCCGAATCTATTTTTTATCTCTTTTTGTGGGGTTCATATTTTATACTCTTTTTTGATATTTTTCTTTTATTAGCCCTTTGATTTTTCTTTTAGGACTTCACCCTCTTTACATTTTTTATTTTTTAATATGGGAAAACATTTTGCAGAAAGAAAAAGTATGTATAATATTACAAGACTGATAATATCCAATTCAAAATTATGAATCCTATTATATAGGACCCTAACAGTGGCTCCACAGGGGGATGACATTTCTTGGTGAAATGTCAAGAACTTTTAAGATCAGGAGCTTTTGAAACTTTGATTGTGCTTTCCTTGTAATTGTTTCTCTGTGATTTGCTTTATTCAAACATATGATGCTGCACATTTCAAAGCTTAGGGCCTTCTCTTCGGGCTTCAACCTCAAAGGATAATCATCCAATCCAATCTAAACTTTGCAATGTTATGTACAATGAGAAAAGTAAACAAATGAACTAATGTTAATATGGGGACAAGTAATGCTTCAACATTCTACCATTGACTAGTCCACCTAGTAGATCTGTTCCATCTAACTACTTCAAGAAAAATACATTGTTACCTCTGTAACCATAAATGATACAAGGGCCTTGCCATAGGAAATCAAATTTACCATGTTTACCCTTTTCTTCTCTTCTGGAATTCCATTTGAGTACTTTGTCAAAAATATTTTTGATTTTATCTTGGATCACTTGAGATTTGGCATATACTTCTTCCCTGGTTTGTTGCAAATGTATTGTATGATTTATCCTCCTTTGGATATCATTGGATTCTACCTACAGTTCTTGAATCATTTTCATCACTGGTACTCCTAAAGAGGATGGAAAAACATAATCCATTCCATATACTAGTTGATAAGGAGATGTACCAATGGAATTTTTTGTAGTGAGTCTATCTGCCCATAAGGTATTAACCAACTCTTTTTCTAGTTCTTCTTATTGTCTTCTAACAGCTTCTTGATCATATTAGCCAGGCTTTTGTTTGAGGATTCTGTAAGTCCATTATCTTGAGGGTAATAGGCCGTGGAATGGCCAAGGGAAATGTGGTATTGGTTACAAAAGTCTACCATTTTCTTGGATTTGAAGGCAGTGACATTATCACTGATGAGCTTTGGTGGGCATCCAAGTCTAGAAAGGATGTTGTTTTCAAGGAATGAAATGATGACAAAATATGTGGCTTGTCTAGAAGGGATGGCTTCTATCCATTTAGTAAAGTAATCAATGGTTTTCAAAATCCATTTATGTTGGGATGAGGAGGATGGGTGAATTTCACCAATGAAGTCTAGACCCCATTGCTGAAATGACATTTCTGTGGAGATGGGTTTGAGTGGTAATGGTAAGAGTTTCTTCTTGCCTTCAAATATTTGGCATTTGTGACAGGAGGTCATATATTTTCTGACATCTGCAAAAAGGGTGGGCCAATAAAATCCTGCCCTTAAAATCTTATTGACAGTTGTTTTCTAGTATAGGTGTCCCCCAAAATCCCTTGCATGAAATTCCTACATGACCTTGTCAGCTTCATATTTTAATAAACAATTTAACAAAATGCCATCATTATCTTTCCAAAATAAAATATTATCTAGGAGACAATATTTCATTGCTTTCATCTTTAGGAATCTACTTTTTATTCTACATAAACCAGGAGGATCTTGCAAGTTGAGTAAAACAAAAATAATGTCTACATAACAGGGTGAATCTATGAAAGCTTCATTGATCTGTGGAGTCACCGACTCACCATCTCTTCCTGATCATCTATAGCAACAATGAAATTTATGTCTAAGGCTCGACAATTCGGTTCAGCTATGCGTTTTGCTAAAACTTGGCCTTTAATCAACTTTGTAGGCTTGATCTCAATGCCATATTCTAATATGGTGGCAATCCATTTGCCTCTTTTTCGATCAGGCCCATTGTGAGTTAGAATGTCCTTTACAACTGAGTTTGGAACATATGCTATTATGTGAGAGTATAGAACATATACTCTGCAATCCTTTATGGATTTTGATAAAGAAAGAGCTTGTTTCTCCATTATATTATACTTTAATGTAGCATCCCTCAAAGATTTACTGAAGAAGGTGATGGGTTGTTCATAACCATCATCATTCTTTTGCAACAACATTGCTGCAATAATGTGTTCTCAAGCAGATGAAAAAATTATGAAGTCTTTGTTGAAAGTAGGACTTATGAGGATAGGTGTTTTAGTAAGGGATTCTTTGATTTCCATAAAATAATTCTTAGCCTCTACTGTCCACTTAAGCGTTGATTCCTTTTTCAACATGTTATTCAAATATCTAATTAGTTCTGCTAAGTTAGAAATGAATCTTCTAAGAAACTTTATTTTACCTAAAAATGATTGCAATTCTTTAATGTTCCTAAGATGAATGATGTTTAGGATTGCTTCTATTCTAGCTAGATCAATTCTGATGCCCTCTTTTGAAATTATGTGTCCTAAGAGTTTACCTTCTTCTAGCCCAAAGAGTGTCTTTTTGGGATTCAAAGAAATGCCAAATTTTCTACATTTAATAAAAACTCTTCTAAAATGATTTAGATGTTCATTATCTGATTTGAAAAACACTGTTATATCATCTTAGTAAACAACTAAAAAGTCATGGATTTCTTTTGCAAAAGCTATGTCCATTTCTCTTTGGAATGTTGCTCCAATATTCATCAATCCAAAGGGCATCTTTAAATACATGAAAGTTCCCCACATAGTTGTGAATGCAGTCTTTGCTTGATCTTTGGGTTGGATTAGGATTTGATTGTATCCAGAGAATCCATCAAGTAATGAAATTCTGGATGACCTTACTATTGGGCTGTGCAACACGTATAAATTTACTTTTGATTACATTATCTTTTTCCTCCTTTTTATGCATTTGTGCCATGATGTACTAAGGTTTTGATAGAATTTCGATAGAAAGTGAATGAAACTGCTTTTGATGTGATTTGGCTATCAAAAAAAACTTTTGTTGCTTTTTATACAGAGATTAGCGAATGGGACAACTGTTGTTCAAACTATTGAACAACAGAGGCTAAACAAGGAGAAAAGAGTGCGTCTTGTGTGGTCAAATTGAGAAGAGAATCATGAGGATCAACACAAGATTGAAGATTTTCTAATAATAGCATTTAGTTGTGAATTCCCCAGGATATCCTATTCTCAAGGAATCACATTTATCTCTTTTCCTTTTTGACTATAAGAGGGGAAAAACATATAGAATAGAACAACATTTTCGCCCTTTTACTTCAATTGTAATTTTAATATACGAAGCGTTATTCTGAAGGATACGTCATGTTGTAATGACATTTGTATTTTATGAATAATATATAATTCATGTTGCTATTTATTTGCAATACTCTGAAGTAATTAAGCAATAATCACTAGCGGCTTGGGCCCAGTTACTGGTGGATTTCACTATTGTTCCATGTTTTATAGTTTTACCTTTCTCTGCAAGTTTAATTACTCTACTTTATAGCTTTACGATTGATTTACTTTCACTAGTGTTGAGTTTGTGTATTCATTGCATTAATTCCTATTTCTGTTGATTGGCTTCATTTATTTATGTCGTATATTGATTTAATTATTAGGCAAGAATCATTTCTAGCTAATTAGAAGCTAGAGTGTTGTTGGTTAGATCAGGTGTATTACATTTACAGAAGTTTAGATTCAGCTGAAAGAGCTCTGTTATCACTATGGTGCACTCGGTTGATGTAATTTCAATTAGATCTTCTTGATTAAGATTGAGTTTTGGTGCTTGAATAGGTTAATTTCCTTGAAGTTACAAGCTTGATATTTATGGTTTGATCCGTTTACTCTTGTATTGAAATTAATGAGATATCTTAAAGAATTACTCTCTATAGATATAACAATTTTCATCACTTGCACATATTCTGTACACTCTTGAAACAAAACAACTTACCCAGGTTGATAATTAATGTGAGGCATTTAGGAGTTCTAAAAGACACCTTATATGTGCCCAACATTTTGGTGCTATTGCTGGGGAGAGTGTTTCCGTTTCATAGAAGGTGATGTATGTTTGATCATTGTTCACTGTGAAAGAATGGGGTAATAAAAACGGAAGGTAAGAAACTGTGTACAAGCATGTAAAGTGCTTGCTCTCTTGCCCGCTTTTCAACACAATTATGTAGAGATTGAAGTATAAATAGATGTTTGAAGTTTGTTTGCTGTGAAATAATTGGGTATTAAAAATGGAAGGTAAGAACTTGTGTATGAGTACGTAAATTGCTTTCTCCTTTGCCCGCTTTTCAGAAAAATTGCGTAGGAATTAAAGTAGAAATAAATGTTTGAATTTTTGTATGAATGACTAAGATGAAAAGAGTAGAAAAAGATATAGTTCCTCCACCTAGATCTGAAAAATCTAAGGGATCGGTGCCTCTTGGATTATCAACCTTCATTGACGAAATCATCAAGCAAGATGAGTCTCAATCATTAGTAGGACCTCGTACCATTACTACAAGAAATCCTACTGTAACCCTTTAGGACGCAAGATCACCATCTGTGGTTGACACTGAGATTCATAGTAAGACTGAAGGGTTTGAAGAGATTTTTCAGAACACTAAAAACTTACAGCCTAACACTTTACAAGAAGGGAATTATTGCAACCTCTGTGAAGGAGAAGGAGAAACAGGTAGTGCTGAAAAGATTAAATCATCAGAACCCAAATCTCCTAAAGTAGTAGTTGAATAGAGGACACCCAGTATTCCAGACCAAGGTAGTGCTATTAAAACCATTCTAAAAATATCTTCTGAATCCCCCAAGAACAAATCAATAGCTCCAGAAATACCTGAAGAATATTGGCATATTTTTTATCAAATGGCTAATAATCAACAATAGCCTCATACCTCTACATTACAATACCCTGTTTTTGATACAACTGTTAATGCTCCCATGAAAGCTATTCCATTGTAAAATATTCCTACCTATCATGTGTTAACTTCAGAGGATCTTGATGCATTCCTTTTCAAATTCAATGTTTTATGTAATGGGTATGATTACACTACCGACCCCCAGAAGCTAAAGCTATTCTCCTCTACTTTGAAGGGAGTAACTCTGTGTTGGTTTATGGGGCTTGGTGGAGGCACCATTAATGACTGGGACCAAATGAAAACAACCTTTCTAAAAAAGTACCAAGATTATTGCTAAACTAAAGAACTGAAGGATGAAATATTTCAAATGGTAGCTAATACTAATGAGAATCTTGAAGAATATGTAGAACATTTTCAATATAATCTGCAAAGATCTCCTTATGCAAATTTCCCTCCTAGTGTTCTTAAAACTATGATGATCAAAGGCATGAAGGACCAATGGGTAGAAACACTAAATTTAATGGGGAAGGGTGATATTTATCAAGATTATGACAATATTATACAATTGTGCATCAGGTGTTCCAGAGGCAGTACAAGGCTAAAACCAACCGGACGTGATGCAATCGCCAGAGATAGCAAAGCCTCAGGGGGAAGCATTACATGAGTTGAAATTGGTATTCTGTTGGAATATTTCAAGACTGATATCTTGGGGACTCTGATGACACAATTGGATATCATGTAAGCCAAAAAAAACATACCGAAGCAGAACAGAACCTGGCTATTTTCTGTCCATGTTGCAGAAAGAAACACAGTCATAGAGAAAATCTACTAGATATGATACAAACATGCGCCATTTGCACTAAGGATCATGCTACCGAAAGTTGTCCATCACTTCTTGGATTAAAAGTAGTTTTCAAGGAAGAAGAAGAGGAAGTGGAACCAATATATCTGCTGAACCAACACTATCAATGGCAAGAATGCTCGATAGGTATGCCTACATAACCTTCTTTGTTCTTTCCTTCCTCACAATTTAATTCTCAACAATATTCAGGGGCATCATGGCAGAACTAGCTACCTTTCTATTCTTGGCCACCATAAGCATTTTCTATGCCACCATGGCCGAACCAATCAAATCAAAATAATAATTGGCCAAATTCCTTTTACCCTCCACCATTTTGGCAGAACACCCCCTATTCCTCTCAATGGTATCCTTCTACCTCACAAAATTAGAACTGGAAACCAAATTGGTAATGATTCGCAAACCAGCCTATGGGGATAGTTCCTCTGCCTCAACCAACCTTACCAACACCTTACACATTGCAACAAAATCCTCAACCTAATATATGACAACTCCTAGCTCAACCCAACCCAAATCCTAACAACATACTAATCCAGTCAATACAAATCATCGAGAGTCTGAACCCTGAAGTTGAGTTGACAGAATGTAATGAACTTAAGTTAAGATCTGGACGTGTAATTGCTCCAGATGAGGAAAAAAATTTGCAACTTGAAGTTAAAGAAACACATCCGAATAAGCCTTCAACTGTAGATGACCAATAAATAAAATAGGGAGAAGATATAGCTAGGTAGAAAGATCCCAAGAAAATTACAATTACTTCTCCCCCGTTCCGAGAAATATTGATAATACTTCGACCAATTGAATATCCTAACTTTAATCTTCTAGGTGAACTCAAAAATATCTATCTAAGAATACCCCTCCTCTAGGCCATTCAAGACATTCCAATATATGCTAAAACCATTAAAGAATTATGTGCAAAGAAGTCTGTGAGGAAAACAAAAATAACACCAACTGTCCATGTCATCAAAAATTTGTTTGATTTATTACTAGGCAAAGAGACACCCATAAAATATGAAGAGTTGGGGAATCCCATTGTCACAGTCCAAATAATACTAGGAATGCCTTGGCTGGCAATAGCCGATGCTTGTATAAGTTGCCGAATAGGCAGTATGCCCATAACCAGAGGGAATGCTGTTAAGAATCTAGCTTTATACCCTCTTGCACAACCAAGCTTGACCATTGTAAAAACTAGCAAACAACCAGTAGCATATTTAAAAGAAAATATTTGTTCACCATTGACTATGGCAGATGCACTTGAATTCAAAAACCAAACAAAAAATGATGTCATTAACACCTTTATCAATCACTCTATTGCAGTGTCTAATTTGAGATTTCACATGATTGAAGCAATCCTTGACAATGAGATTGAAGAATATTCCTTAAGATACATTAATTACCAATTGATACCAACAACCACTATCTATAATAGCAAGCTTATTGAAATCGATCAAGGGAAAATCCTGAAAATTAACATTAATTTGAGTAATGACCAGCAACAAAAACTTATCCAAGTCCTTAGGAAATATAAAGGGGCTATTGCATGGGACTACCCAGACATGAAAGGGATTGACCGTTAGTTATGCATGCACCACATCTACCTTGAAAAAGATGCAAGACCCATTCGACAACCACAACATAGATTAAATCATCATCTAAAGGATATTGTAAAAGAAGAACTTCAAGAACTATTAGATGTGAATTTTATTTATCTTATATCTAACAGTAAATGAGTTTCTCCATTAGTAGTTGTCCCCAAAGGGAATGGAAAATGGTGGATATGCATTGAATACAAAGAACTCAACAAAGTAACTCAAAAAGACCATTTTCCTCTTCCATTTATCAACCAGGTCCTAGATACACTAGCAGGAAAGAAATTCTTCTCTTTCTTGGATGGCTTCAGTGGCTACAACCAAATTCAAATTGCACTTGGAGACTAGGATAAAACTACTTTCACCTGCCCCTGGGGAACATTTTGCTTACAGGGTATTGCCTTTCAGATTGTGCAACGCACCTGCTACATTCCAAAGAGGCATACTCAGCATTTTTGTAGACTTGATAAATGAAGGATTGGAGGTGTACATGGATGAGTTCGCACCCTATGGAGATGACTTTGATCAAGCATTACAAACATTGGAGGAAGTCCTAGAATGGTGTATTTCTACTAGGTTATGCTTAAGTCATGAGAAGTGTCATATGCTGATGACAGAGGGCCTGATCTTGGGTCATTACATTTCAGTAGCTAGAATTTAGGTAGATCCAGCAAAGATACAGGTAATCCTCTTATTAGCTACTCCCTGCACTCAAACAGAGGTACATATTTTTTTGGGATTTGCTGGATATTATCGTAGATTTATAAATAACTTTTTGCAAAATTGTTGCACCTTTATATGCCTTGACAGGAAATGTTGATTTTATATGGACTGATAAATGTGACACTGCATTTACAGATTTGAAATGGTTAGTATCGACAACACCAGCATTACGAGGCCCGAATTGGGATATACCTTTCTAGATTTCATCAAATGCATCAAACATAGCCATTGGAGCTGTTCTTGGCCAAGAAGAAGACAAGAAACTGTACGCTACATATTATATCAGCAAAAACCTTACTCTTGTTGAGTTGAATTACATAGTAATAGAAAAGGAGTTTCTAGCTGTTATTTATGCCATGAACAAATTTAGACACTATATAATTGGATACCCTCTATTTCTGTATACTGATCACTCTGCCATTAAATATTTAGGCAATAAACCAATTACAAATGGAAGAGTGACTCATTGGTTACTACATTTGCAGGAATTTGACATAACTATAAGGGATCAACCAGGGAAGGAGAACCTCGTGGCAGACTTCCTCTCTCGAGTGCCAAGAACAAACGATACAGTGGTAGTAGAGGATTGGTTCTCAAATGAACATTTGTTTGCTGTGGCCATAAAAACACTATGGTATGAAGATGTAGTGAATTACTTAGCAATGGGAAAATTGCCCAAACATATGACACCAAGAGAAAGGAAATTAACTGTGTAGCATAACACGCGTTTCTCCTGGATTGGAGGATACCTTTTCCACACAGGATCTGATATGCACATCTGTAGGTGCATGAGGGAGGATGAAATTTATGATGTCTTAAAAGCCTGCCATGATGGACCTTGAAGTGGACACTTTGCAGACCACAAAACTAGACATAAAATTCTACATATGGGCTACTACTGGCCCACTATTTTTAAAGATGCTACAAAATTTGTCTAGGCATGTGATAGTTGCCAAAGGATGAGCCGCCCTGGCCAATCTGGTGAAATGCCCCTCCATCTAGAGCTGGTGATAGAACCCTTTGAGTGTTGGGCATTAGATTTCGTTGGGCCATTTAAACCACCATCCAATAAAAAATAGTATATATTGTTTGCAACAAATTATGTAACTAAGTGGGTGGAAGTAGTAGCATTACAAAGAGCAACAAAGGAAACCGTTATTAATTTTCTTTTTGAATTTTTTGTGCGATATGGCTTACCTAAAGAAGTAATTACTAATGGGGGGCCACAATTCGTGGGTCACAAGATTTCTACTACACTGAAAAATCATCACATCATACACAAAATTACTTCTCTGTATCACCCGCAGGCAAACGGGCAGGTGGAGAGCACCAACAAAGTTATTGAAGCTATTCTAAAGAAGACAGTCTCATCACATCAACGAGATTGGACCGCTTGAATACCAGAGGCCTTATGGGCATATCGCACAACTTGGAGAAACACTACTAGATACTCTCCGTATCAATTGGTATTTGGTAAGGAACCCATTTTTCCCCTAGAATTTGAAATAAAAACATTAAGGACAGCCCTGGGACTGGATTTAACTAAAGCCTAGGTTAATAGGTTACAACAGATGAATGGATTAGATGAAATTTAACTACTGGCTCTACAAAATACAACACTTATTCAATAGCAAAGAGCCAAATGGCATGATGCCCAGATTAAGAAAAAGACATTTCATGAGGGCGACTGGGCACTTATTTATGATGTCAGGTTTCAAGACTTCCTTGGCAAACTGTAGACTAGGTGGTTAGGCCCCTATGAAATAAAGCAAGTACATGACAATGGCATGCTTATCCTGGCCACCATTGATGGGTCTAGTTCTTTTTTGAAAGTGAATGGACATCGAGTGCACCTCTACCAAAACCCACTTACTAGAGAATCTTTCTTTCAACAGATACGTGAGGACCCCACCATGCAAGTCTTAGCTATAGAAGGCAATCCTTTGACAACTTCATCTTTATAAATTTTATTATTCTCTGTAAAATATGTAAATATGATTGCTGATTTGATTTTCTTTCTTTTATTTTTATTTTTCTCTACTTGTTTGGCTGTTTAGTTAATTGAACAGCTACTGTTCAATCTATTGAACAACACTTTATTTCTTTTCATCGTTTTGTTGTTCAGTTAATTCAAAAACTACTGTTCACTCCAATTGAGCAACACTTTCTTTCTTTTCGTTGTTTTATTGTTCAGTTAATTGAACAATTGTTGTTCAATCTATTAAACAAAACTTTCTTTCTTTTCTTCGTTTTGCTATTCAGTTAATTGAATAGCTACTGTTCAATCTATTGAACAATTGTTGTTCAATCTATTGAACAACCGCTGTTCAATCTAATTGAACAAAACTTTCTTTCTTTTTGTTGTTTTGTTGTTCATTTAATTGAACAACTGTTGTTCAATCTATTGAACAACACTTTTTTTCTTTTTACATTGTTTTGCTGTTCAATCTATTGAACAACACTTCTTTTCTTTTTGCATTGTTTTGATGTTCATTTAATTGAATAATAAAAATTTTCTTTTTTGTGATTGCTCTTCACTTATCTTAGCCCCATTTTTCTTTTGTTTTTCATTTTGTTTTATTTTCATGGCATGAAGTACACTACTTTTACGAGGAAAAGAATTTATGGATTCTATTGAAGGGAGTTAATACCATTAACATTATGATATTTAACAGGACAACTTCTTGATGATAGATTCTTTTCAAGAAAAGTGACACAGTTATTTATATACTACTTTACTGCATTGTTTTCTACTGTACATGATACTGATTAATCATGTTAATACCATGCTGGTTCCACCCTTCCTATTTATAATCTTATCTATCTATAACAAATAAGACTATGGGTGTACTTTTTCTACTAACATGTTCAACTCCTTCCACCATCCCTTCTCTTAAGGAGCATTGAGCCTCCCTCTATTTATCATAAAAATGTGTAATAAGAGAAAAAAATTGTTTTTAGATGGAGGATAAGGGGTATCATTACGGGCAAGCCTACCATGTTCATAAGGCTGTAGAAAAGTGACATTCCCATTATGGCCACCACATCAGGGTTATGATCCATTGGATAGCCAAAATATCCTTGGAACAGGAGGTCTCATCATGAGCCAGCCTAATCACTTTTTCTACATCCTAGTGAATGACAGTGTGGTCATCTGGTTACCACACCAGCACACTGATCTCTTCTGTAGAACAACACTAGAATTCTCCATTTATAAATTGAGGATCCTGGCTCATATGGGCTAAAAAGCAACCTTGACAAGGCTATGGATGCCTACTGGTAGCAGATGCTTTTCTTATGGTATTGAAGTTATATCTTATCATCAATTATTACTATGATATCCTCTTCTTATTCTTTCTTTTTATTAGAGAAATTATTTCCTTAATTTTTCCTTGTTTAGAACCTTTATGCATTAGATACTACTTTTCGATCAATTGTATCATTCTTGGTTAGAATACTGTCAGTAGAGCATCTTTTTGGTACATTGCTGTCCTTTTCTTTCTCGCATAACTTATCATAAATCAAAAGCGTCCTATATCTTATTCATAACTATCTTTACACACTTTTCTCTCATTATAACCATACCTCTTGTCATCCTATCATTTATATGCGTACTCTGTTTCATTCAATGCTGTACTGTTCATTCCCTTGCCTTGCCATTAGAACAACCCTTTCCCTATCTACTCGGTCATAGGGGAGGATTCCCATTATAACTTTGCATGCACTATATTTATTCCACTTATTGGACTTGATATGTTGCTATGGTATCCCATGATTAAATGACTTGTGGCAGTATTATAGTATGAGAATTAATATTATTAATTATCATGAAATTTCTGCTTGACATTATGGAATTTAGTTTTTACATCTACTTGTTGTTCCATTTTACCAAAGTAATTGTTGTTGACTGCTGCATTTTTCTTGTTGTGTTAATATTTGAAAATTGTAGGGTGAATATGAAAGATTCGAGCATTATGGATGGAAAATTAGTTCGCCAAGAACCCTTAGTGTTGGAAATTTCTGATAGAGTCAGGGAAATTTTGGTGTGTGTAGGATGGATGTCATATTTCACCAGAATTCAAGCCCCAAGCAGTGAGATCACCCTTGAGTTTTTACAACACTTATTGAATGGGTGGTCCACAGTAAAAGGTGCAAGAATAATAGTATCGGAGGTTGTGATAGCTGAAGTTTCTGGGCTATCGGTAGAAGGAGAAGTATGGTCTAAAAAGAACGTAATGTTGCATCACGCGGTGGAAACTTTCAAAGATGCAAGGGCAGTCAACCATCCTCTCTGGGAGAACAATGGTGTGAATTGGCAAGTGTTGTCTAGAAGTAAATTACTTGTGATGGTCGATGGGATGTGGTAAAAACACAACAGCTTAAACTCTTATCCATTTTAAAGCAAAAACTTACTGTCAATTTTCCATTTTTCTTAAATTCATTATTGCATGATATAGATGATAGAATAAGATTAGCTAAACATCCTGATACTGTAACCAGTCATCATGGTTTGATCAGACTAATTGTTAGTCATAGTCTTGCTCAACAAAATTTAACTTGGGATAATTTTATAGCACCACTAGAGATTAGGCCAAATCCTGTAGTCCAAAATTTTGCAACCTTGGAAATTGGACAACAGAACCCTGTTCCAGAGAGGAAAAGAACTTCTCATACAATAATAGGACTTCATAAGCGTAGGCATTCTGTGAGGCTAAACCCATTTCAGAGGACTTTTGTAGATCCTCAAGGTAGCGCTGAATGCCTGGCAGAGCCATCTAGTCCAATTATTATACATGACTATGAAATAGAACTAGAGGAAGAAGGTAATTCTAAATTAGAACAAGGGGAAGAAGATGATTCTGAACTTGAACAAGAGGAAGAACCCAATTCTGAACCTAAACAAGAGGAAGAACCCAATTCTGAACGTGAACAGGAGGAATAACCTAATTCTAAAGTAGAACAGGTGGAAGAACCTAATTCTGAACTAGAATAGGAGGAGGAACCTAATTCTGAACCAGAACAGGAGGAAGAACATGATTCTAATCCAAAAAATGAAGCAGGGCCTTCTTAAACATCACCTATGAGCCCCTAAGATGATTTCTTGCAAGACTTAGAGGAAGGGATGGCCTATGTTCTTGAAAATTTGAATGCATATATGCAACCTAGGGGATCACTTGACTAGAACCTGAAGAAAGTTCAATCCTCAGGAGATTCTCGTCACATGGAAATTTTGCCTTCCCAGAAGTTGCAAACTGGGAAGAGGAAGTGGATACAGAAATAATTCATGAATATGGTAACTAGTCAGGTGACACGGTTATAGTGGAACATATCCAAGACGAGCACCAAGATCCCTCAGATACAAAGCCTATTGATAAACCTGTTTCTATAAAAGATGCTTCTTAGAAGAAGTGGGTAGATAAAATAAAGTTAAGGAAGCCGAGGAAGAAGTACCAGAAGCTTCAAAAGATGGTCAAGTGGCTATGCCGGAAATTGAAAGAAACTACAAATATGAAAGCTCAGAGCACTACTCCTAAGTTAGTCACTATGGCCACATAAACACAAATATGTGAAGGTAAGGAAACATGAACCCAGACTGAACCTATTTCTACTCAGACGGTCGCCACAAAAACAAGCCCTCACATAGATTTGATAGATATGGCTATTGAGATGGAGGAATTATCCTCCCACAATAAAAATACCCAAACAGAGGAAATATTCAATGACGCTCCATCAAGAGGTAATCCTATTCTTCTAGAGTTACAGGAGGAGTTGGTACAAGCCCAACTTGCTTTAACACAATGTAAGAAAAAGACAATTCCTCTACAAAAGTATCAGGAGTTGCAGAAGAAATTCAAAGAATTGACCATAACTGAGAGTGAAACTTTTAATAAGTTCAGGTAGGAGGAAGAAAAGCTGAGGAAAGGAAAATCCAAGCTGGATAAGGTCGTGGGTTAGATTGATGCTATTTGCTCTTTATATTCTGATGACTTATCTTGCAGATCTCCTGCTACAAATTATGCTCTGTTTTTGTTGGAAAGATATTTACTATTGAAGATTAAAGTTGTTAAGGTCGGCAAGTCATTTGAATTGAAGATAACTTACAAATTCATAAAATGCTATAAGAAGCATCGGATAAAAGTCCAACACATTCTCTGTGAACTTTATTTGCATAATTTTTTATTCAAAGGGGAGGTGGATAACAATCCTAGCCCTTTTTTTTGGGGACATTCAGTTCTAGGCCTTCATTTCCTTCGTAGAAAACCAACTCAAGTGCTCCAGGGATTATAACACCTTTCAAAGGAAAGAACATGGACTATATTTGTGGGTAAGGGGTGAGCCTACTCAACCCTTGCATCTTTTTGTTAGACACAAGAGGCTCATGAAATAGGACAGAGTAATTAAGTCTCTAGGGCCTATACATAAAGAAATTGTACAAGTAGGAAGGACATATTTCTTATCCATACAATAAAGGTCCTTACTTGCATCCAAACAAAGATGGATGGCCTCTATCAATAGTGTCAGGAACAAAGAACCATTTGGCTACAAGAATTTTAAAGCTGTTGTAGGCCATTTTGTCACATACAGTAATATTATCTTGAGGTAAGGACCATATTGGCTAGGAAGTCAATTTAGGAGCCCTATTATTTGGTACCGTCTTGAAGGATACTGTTCTGAATATGAGTTGCCTGAAGGTCATGAAGGGATAGCCTTTGCAGATTTAATACAAAAGCATAGTTTTAGGTTGTATAAAGAAAAGGTCTTTCCTTCTTACTCTTTAACTGCATTACATAATAACTACTTATTTTCAAAAGGACATGAAACAAGGTAAGTAGGGAAGTATGTTGGGCCAGGCAACAGGTATAAATTTACTTTTTATTACACTATCTTTTTCCTCCTTTCTATGTATTTGTTCCATGGTGTAAAAAGGTTTTAATATAATTTCGATAGAAAGTGAACAAAATTGCTTTTGATGCGATTTGGATGTCAAAACTAACTTTTGTTTCTTTTTATGCAGAGATTAGTGAATGGGATAGCTGTTGTTCAAACTATTGAACAGAAAATGCTGAATAAGGAGAAAAGAGCACCTCTTGTGCAGTCAAATTGAGAACAGAATTAGGAGGATCAATGCAAGATGGAATATTGTCTGATAATAGTATTTAGTTGTGAATTCCTCAGCACCTCCTGATCTTGAGGAATCACATTTATCTATTTTCCTCTTTGACTATAAGAGGGGAAAAACGTATAGAGTAGAACAACTTTTCCACCCTTTTACTTCAATTGTAATTTTAATATACAAAGCATTATTCTGAAGGATACATTGTGTTGTAATGACATTTGGATTTGATGAATAATATATAATTCATGTTGCTGTTCATTCATAATATTCTAAAGTAATTAATTAGTAATCAATGGCGGCTTGGGCCCGATCACTAGTGGATTTCACTACCGTTCCCTATTTTATAGTTTTACCTTTTTTTGCAAGTTTAATTACTTTGTTTTATAGCTTTATGATTGATTTACTTTCACTAGTGTTGAGTTTGTGTATTCATTGCATTGATTCTTATTTCTGTTGATTGGCTTCATTTATTTATGTCGTAGATTGATTTAATTATTAGGTAAGAATCATTTCTAGTTAATTGAAAGCTAGAGTGTTGTTGGTTAGATCAGGTGTATTACTTTTATGCAAAAGTTTAGATTCATCTGAAAGAGCTCTGTTATCACTACGGTGCACTCGGTTGATGTAATTGTAATTAGAAATTCTTGATTAAGATTGAGTTTTGGTGCTTGAATAGGTTAATTTCCTTGAAGTTACAAGCTTGATATTTATGGTTTGATCCATTTACTCTTGTATTGAAATTAATGAGATATCTTAAAGCATTACTCTCTATAGGTATAACAATTTTCATCACTTGCACATATTGTGTACACTCTTGAAACAAAAAGACTTACCCAGGTCGATAATTAATGTGAGGCATTTAGGAGTTCTAAAAGACACCTTATATGCGCCCAACACCTACTACCCTCTGGAGAATGTGGTCCATTTTAGGTAGGGGATAGTTATCCTTCAGTGATACTTTTTTCAAGTTTCTGAAATCAACACAGAGTTTGATTTCTCCTGTTTTCTTTCTAGTGGTGACTAAAGTAGAGACGCAATCTAAATATCTGATAGGTGTTGTGATTTGTCCCTCATACATCCTTTTTACTTCTTTTTCAATCAATCGCATAAGAACTGGATTAGTTCTCCTAAGATTTTGTTTGAAGGGTTTCTGATTTTCTTTGATAGGTATTTTATGTTGAATAATGTTGGTGTCATAAGACTTGAGGTCTTCATAACTCCAGGCAAAGACATCTTGAAATTCTTTAAACAGACTTATGTATTTTAACTTTTCATTTGGAGGTAATTCTTTGGATAATTTGATAACCTTATGTTTTTATTTTGTTCTTATGTTACATTCTTCTATGTCTGATCTTAAAGCCCCCATTTTTTGTTTTCTAGCTACATCATTTGAATCAAATAAATCTTCCAACGGGACTAATCCCTTAGGCAAAAAGTTGTTTTAAGGTTTAAAATCTCAGAATCATCATTAACTATTTCTACTTTAGTGAATTTAGTGGGTTTATTTACATCTACAACATTTATATCTATCACTCTATCTATGATGTCATCTACTGTACAATTAGTATTTATGTTACAATTTTGGAATTCTCCCTTAGCATTCATAAAATTATAGTTTGAGAATCTTGTGAAAAAATCTGCCAATATTTAAGATTATCAAGTATAATAGGCTTGTGTCTTACCTCTACAGTGTACTGGTGATTGGGCTGAAAAGGTAATTTGCAAGTGCTAGCAAAAGTAGCCAGACTGTGAGCTTGCATGTTCTATTTCCTAGGAATAGCAACAAAATCGATTTCAAGAAGTTCCTTAATCAGATTTAGAACAATTTCTCTGCATTGGCTAAGTCTAGGATTATTCACAAAATACTCTAATTTAATTTGCTTTATGATTAATTCCAAGCCTCCCATGATAGAAACTCTCTTGGCTCCAAGGTTTCTTACAATTTACAATCCTAAGATCAAAGCTTCATACTCTGCCATGTTATTTGTGCATTTAAAGTTTAATCTAAAGGCATGACCTTCATAATGATAATTTTCCATGTTATGAATCCAAACTCCTCCACTTGCTCCTAATCTGTTCACTGAACCATCAAAATCTAGGTGCCACCTAGATTCATGAAATAAATTATCACTGTTAGGTTCTTTATGTTCTTGTTTTACAACCGCATTATTGTCTTTTCCAGTGTTTGAATTATATAAAATGAAAGAATCCATATCAGAATGTACAAAATGAATAGGATAGTTCTGTGGTTTATCTATACTACTGACCATGTATTTCATTAAAGTTTATCTATAAAGCTTTTTGTGCTAACCAAATACTGAAATTGTGGCATAAGACATGTCTAACTGTAGAGATCCTTGAAATTTTTCTCCCCATGAGTGAGACAATAACATTCCGTACTTTGGAGGAATATCAACAACTACAATATCTATGACAATACTCTTCCCTGGATATTGAACTAGAGTAACACACAACTCTTTTATTAGGCCTAAGAATTTAACTTTACTAGAATTAAAAGAGAAACTATATTTGTATGGTCTGGTTATACCTAAATCCAATGTTTCCATGATTGCTTTAGGCATTAAATTGTGAGATGCTCCTAAATCTAACATAGCATTGTATAAGATTTGATCATGAATAGTCAAGCTAATGTAGAATGGAGGAACACCACTTTGTTCATGTTTGCCATTTACCTCAGTACCAAATATTGCTTTATAAAAATGACTCAATAACTTTGTAGAAAAATCATATTAGATTTATAAACCCTAGAAATTGAAAATAGAGATTGATCCTAGAGTTAAACATAAGAGAAAATTTACAAGGCCTAAAAAAAATAACCTATACTAAAAGGATATACAAGGGATACTATCCCTAAACTTGATAGAATAAGTTGTTGACTTCAAAATCCTCAGTTTTGTTCTTCTTTGTTGAAGCTTCATCAATGGAAACAATATCTTGATTTCTTTCTCTCTTCTTGTTATTAGGATTATCAGGGCATTGGTTCTTATAATGTCCCATATTGTGACAATGATAACATTCTTTTTTAGAAAGGTAAATCTTTCCATGTTTTTCTTTGATCTTTTAAACTTTTTATTTCCTCCTTTCTTCTTGAAATGTGTAGGGTAAGAATTTGAGGTATTTTCTTCATCTTCTTACTTACCTCCTATCAAGAAAAGACGAGCTTCTTATTAAGTACAAACATACCACATTTATTCAAAGGAGGGAGAATTTTTTCAACTACTAATTCCAACTGGAAAGGCATTCCAAGACTTTGGTAGTCATAGAAGCGCAACAATCATAAGTTCCTTATAAGAAATTACCTGATGAACTGCTTGTAGTTCATCTCTTATACGAGATTTTTTTGCAAAGCAAGATGATACTATATCATCTTTGGTTATTTTGACAGTTCAAGGTTCATTTTTTAGACTTGCCACTTGCCCAATATTCTTGAATGTAAATAACTTGGAGAGAGAATCATACATTTTGAAGTATCTAACATGGAAATGTAGGGAATCAACTTGTCTTTAACTCCATCCTATTGTAGCTACAACAATCCCCATTTTGGCTTGGTGTTTCTTTGACAATAAATGGGGACCCTTCTTCTTCTGATCTAATTGCTTTTCATTTTGCATGCTTTTGGTCTTATTTTGCATTTGCATTAAGTGACATTTCCCGCATTGATCCTTTTCTCGCATGATGACACTTATGTCACTTCACGTTACTATTCCTCTCCTCAGAGAAACACTTGCATCATTGGTCACATTTTGCCATAACACCTCATATTTTGCATTTGGTTTTGCTTGATGACTTTTACTTCATATTACCTCAATTGGCTTCAACTTTATCATCATCTTTGGTCACTAATTCCTTATAGTGAATGATCTCGGTGTCCTATAATGAATGAATCCCCCTTTTGATTTTCTTGATGGATTTTTGGTCCAATTTTCATCTCATGTGGTTTTCATAAACTTGAAAATATATAAAAGTGATCACTCATTAATTTCAATAATTATATTCAAATATTAATATTCAAAAAATTAATATTGTAAATTGACATTTTAAAACTATTAATATCTTTTAAATATTAATATTCCAATATTAATTATTGCAGCATTGTATATATATTAAATATAATGTATATAAAATTGAAATACAATTTATATTTAATGAAACTCATAAAATAAATTAGAGGATTATAATTTGTGTATAAATATGAAATTATATTCTTAAAAACAGAAGAAAAAGAATTTAAAAAAAAAAAACAAAAGACCTTTTTGAATCTGTCATTACTTTTGTACGAATTTTTAAAAGAACTTCAATGATTTTTTATAAACCAAAATGGAAAGATTCAAAAATTTTATGATGCCAAACGCAAGTGGACCTCTGTGTATTTTTCATTTATTGTTATTAGATGAGTTTTAATACAATACATGTTTTTTGGGCTTTCTATTTTGCAGGTGAAAAAATTCGTTTTCGAATTAAGTGGTTCACAACAAAACTCCGCTGCGAGGATCTAGGATGGTGGGGGTGGAACGCAGTTTGAGAAAGTTGCATGGTGAGGAGGAAGAGCTGAGGGAGATAACTAGAGGGCTATCTAGTTAACTAGCAAGTAGTTGGAGGGAAGAAGCAGCTCAACTAGGGAGATAACTAGGGCTATCTAGTTACCTGGAGGGCTATTGCTATGGGGTGCGTTAACTAGAGGGAAGTGGTAGGAAGTAGTTGAAGAAAAAGCTCAAGAGGCAGCGAAAGGTAATGGCAGTGTTGCTGGGTTGAACGGAAAGCAGTGGGCATCGTGAGAAAGATTAAGAGCGTATCACACAAGAGCGTAGCAGATTAGTGGGCGGCATGAGCCATGGGTAGCGTTTTATATAATATGTTATTATATGGCATTTCGTAATTATTTTGTAAAATATCTCTTGTTGATACAAAGGAAATGAATATAAATGATAGTTTTATTATTTGTTTTTTTAGTTCAATGGAATATAAATAATAGTTTTATTATTATTAATATTTTTTTTTTTTTTTTTTTTGAGTCCAATGGAATTTGTTGGTAAGAAAAAATAATTATTTATCAATTTTGAAAATCTTTTTTAGTGTTATTTTATATTGAGGAGATTATTCTCTTTGCTTGTATAAAAATTTAAAATGAATTTATTATATGTTTGATCTTAGGTATTTGAATAAGGTCATTTTGGCAGTTCTCTAGTAAAGTCATATTAGTTACATTTGTGTTAGAGAAATTCGTAGATCTTTAAATTTCTTTAAGATTTGCGAGTGAATCTTCATCCTGAGATCAAACACACTTATTCTCCCTTCCAATTAGAATACTTTTAGCTCTTGATTAAGGATAAGGCTATCTTGTGCTTAATTAGGATAGGTTTCCTTTTATGGTCGTTTTCATAGTTCCATTTATTTTATAAGACTCCTTGTGAAGGAGAAAACCTCATAACGACTTGACTGAGCCCTGGTTTCAATCATGTTTAAGAGGTCATCTTTTATAAAGTTATATCATATAAATTATTCTCGAATGTTTAGTTTGTTAATCATAAACATCATCACTCTAAAACAAAGGAAAGATCATTCTTGTGCATATTGTATGTATTTGTTTAGGTAAATCTTAGACTAGGTTAACATAGGCTTGTTCTAGGACACAGGTAACTAGAAACCCTTTCGAACCAGTCAAAATTTCCAATAAAATGGAAAATAATCTATTTGGGACTCTGACCAAGAAAATTTTTCATAGGTTGAGCTAGGAAATTTCCAGGCATCAACACATCCATAATTAGGTTCATGGCTACAATGTCATTTTCTTTGTACTGTTTTCTAGAATCATTTATAGGTTCTTTGACTTTTCCTTGTACTAATTCCAATACCTTATTCCTTGAAAGGATGAGGTCCATACTTGTCTTCCATGCTCTAAAGTTAGAGGCTCCTTGAAGTTTTTTGTCAGATTTAATTGATAACGCCATAAGTATACTTGTCAATGTCACACGATGAAATCTAAATATCTTTGTAGCCTTCAATAACTTTTCTTCTTCAAACTAGCTTATAGGGAAGCAACAATTCTATATTACCTTTCAAGACTTCCTTCCTTAAGATCATGAGTATTATTGGTCTTCAAGCTGCCTTTTTATTCTTCTACTTCCCCTTAGCTCCTAAACCATGTTAGAAAATAAGAAAGGCAAAAATATTTTCTTATCTTGATAATTAATTGTGATTTATTCACAATCTTATTAACTTCTTTTATGTCTTATTTTATCTTCTTATCGTAAAGAAACTACTAAAACATAAGAATATGAACATCAAAACAATAAGGAGATGGGATGTAGGCTCTCAACCAGGGAAAATCCCCTCTTCTAGGGGAAAACAAAAAAATTCTCCTCTTCCTTTAGAACCATATCAAATGAGACAATCAAGACCTTTTGACCAAGACAAAGACTTTCTATAATCCACCAAGTCAGCCTCCAAGATAGTCCTTCCAAGATGACAAAGATTAACTTCTAGTCAACATGAGTCAACCTTTTTCAATATTGCATCAATCATAGATTTCAACCTCCTACATCAAGATTTCAGCCTCTGTTGTAGACCTGAAATTTTGGCCCCTTCCTGTAACTTTAGCTCCTTTAGCTTGAAATATTTTCCCTACTCCTTCATTTTTTTATTTCTTCTTCCTTTCTAGGCTTCTTCACACCTATTTCTACCTCTTCCAACTATAGATCGAAACTTGCTTGAATGGATGATCAAATAGGTCAAATTGCACTTATATATATAGTCTCTTCACGGTGGTCAAATTCCTTCAATGAGGTCACATTTTCTTCTTTTGAGGTCAACTTGTTGGAGGAGTGACAAGTGACACCTTTTACATAAAAAATAATTTCTTCTTTTATACTATGATCCCAAGAAGGGTCTAGTACATAATGATAGGGATAATGAATCATTACACAAAACCATGAAGCATCAATGGGTGCTTTAACCTAGACACAAAATAAATGAGGCATGAAACCCATGCTTATATGTAATTTTTATTTGACAATAAATTTTCCTTTTAGTTATTTTGACAAATACATAAGAATTACATTATTGCATGAGCTATACAATAATTATGAACATGGATACTCGTTACATTTCTCAACATTCAAGGTATATACCCCATCTATATGTTCACTAGGTATGTCCTTTTAGGACTATTCTTACCTTGGATTACCAATCCTCAAAGAATATTGGTCCTCTTCGAACACTCTTGTCTTGGATACTTGTCCAATCCTAAAAGAGTTTTGGTCCACTTCCAACTTGGATTTTATATCCTCAAGGAAAGCATAGGTTCTTATCCAATCCTCCATCCACCATTCTCTCTCCATGGCCTTCACTTAGATGTATGCCTGGTAGCCTTGGTCTAGTGCATGACACATGAAGAAGAGAATACAAATGTGATGTTTGTCATCACTCCCTCTCAACTAGAGAGGAGATGCCTATTCCAACTTGAATTAGGGATTATATCCTTTATCCTTCACAAGTATTAAGGATACTTCATACTCCCTCTAAAGTATTGAGGAGAGTTTTTCATTTCCTTTCAATTGGGAAGTCATATCCACAAAATCTCTAGCTTGTTTCCATAAGTGTATCAACTACTAGTTCTTCAGGGAGATAACTTCATGAATCCTTACTTCCTTTGTATCTCAGCATATTGAGATTGTTTATTCAATCTTGTGATAAGATTCAGGGCATCAAAATTTAATATCATTGTCCTTTAGTCATCATTAATGAAGGATTTATATTGAGCCTTCTAAAACATGAAAGTGGTCCTTATTGAACATCAAGCTATCCTCTTTATACTTCTACCTTTCAATCCCAAGGTGATGATGTGAACACCTTGGCTACATAACCCTTCAAGGATTTTCAAAACCATTTACTCAATTCATATGTTCTTTGAATAAAGTACAGTACCAACAATTTAACTTGCCTTATTTTTCATTGTGTATTCATACAATATCCTTCTAGGTAGCAAATATATTAACTAGATAACAAAACCAAAATATTAATATTAGACTTACCTTATCATGATGGCCCTTTTTCATCATAGTATTTGCTTACTTGAGTCCTTCGAGATCAACATCCTTTCAGATGATTCATCTCAACACCATACAAGAATCCTTCTCCATGAATTCATTTTTAATCAGGATGCGCATGGATCGAGCTTGATTACCAAGCTACAATATATTCTTTGGAGTTGTCATTGTTAATTCCATTTCTTTATTCCAAAGACTACACTTGATGTTGATCAGCATTGTTATATTTATGCCATGCAATTTTATGAGAGAGTCTTTATCTCTATCCATTCAAAAGCATGTCAAGTTTCCTATTTCGAGCATCATGCAACAATATGGAAGACTTACTGAGCACATTTTCACAACCAACTCTTCTTGCATGATTCTTGTAGATATGAACCCTACCATAGGGAGGAGTTACTTAATAATATGCATACCTTTGCTCTCGTATAATCATCTAGCCATCCTTTTTTTTGAATGAGATTGTTTCTTATACTTGTTGAAGATAATTTTGTTTTTCAAGGAGTAGAAACACTTCCATTATTTCCTTCATACTGTAACTTGACCATGTACATTCCTTCATCCTTCAGAAGTATTGTTTCCACACTAGATGGAATATATACTAGTCATGTCATAACGTTATTTCCAAGAAGCTTCCGAAATGATATTCTTATAGAATCTTAAAGATCACCCTTTACCAAATGACTTAACATGATGATAGAAAATGCTTGGATGAACAATAATATGCAATATAGTTCCAATATTCTCATTCTTTTTAAGCTAGATGATACCAATGATCTAAGGGATCAGTAAAGTGCTCAAAATTTAAAGTGTTCAAAAGTGTTTGAAACCTATAATAGTCTGTGTATCTCGATGACTTTAATCCAGTGCAACTTGAATTGCTCAAAACTGATATCATATGCTCTTGATATCGTGTTCTGATTGAGGAGAGTTTTTCATTTCCTTTCAATTGGGAAGTCATATCCACAAAATCTCTAGCTTGTTTCCATAAGTGTATCAACTACTAGTTCTTCAGGGAGATAACTTCATGAATCCTTATTTCCATTGTATCTCAGCATATTTAGATTCTTTATTCAATCTTGTGATAAGATTCAGGGCATCAAAATTTCATATCATTGTCCTTTAGTCATCATTAATGAAGGATTTATATTGAGCCTTCTAAAACATGAAAGTGGTCCTTATTGAACAACAAGCTATCCTCTTTATACTTCTACCTTTCAATCCCAAGGTGATGATGTGAACACCTTGACTACATCACCCTTCAAGGATTTTCAAAACCATTTACTCAATTCGTATGTTCTTTGAATAAAGTACAACACCAACAATTTAACTTGCCTTATTTGTCATTGTGTATTCATACAATATCCTTCTAGGTAGCAAATATGTTAACTAGATAACAAAATCAAAATATTAATATTAGACTTACCTTATCATGATGGCCCTTTTTCATCATAGTATTTGCTTATTTGGGTCTTTCGAGATCAACATCCTTTCACATGATTCATCTCAACACCATACAAGAATCCTTCTCCATGCATTCATTTTTAATCAGGATGCGCATGGATCGAGCTTGATTACCAAGCTACAATATATTCTTTGGAGTTGTCATTGTTAATTCCATTTCTTTATTCCAAAGACTACACTTGATGTTGATCAGCATTGTTATATTTATGCCATGCAATTTTATAAGAGAGTCTTTATCTCTATCCATTCGAAAGCATGTCAAGTTTCTTATTTCGAGCATCATGCAACAATATGGAAGACTTACTGAGCACATTTTCGCAACCAACTCTTCTTGCATGATTCTTGTAGATATGAACCCTACCATAGGGAGGAGTTACTTAATAATATGCATACCTTTGCTCTCGTATAATCATCTAGCCATCCTTTTTTTTGAATGAGATTGTTTCTTATACTTGTCGAAGATAATTTTCTTTTTCGAGGAGTAGAAACACTTTCATTATTTCCTTCATACTGTAACTTGACCATCTACATTCCTTCATCCTTTTCAGAAGTATTGTTTCCACACTAGATGGAATATATACTAGTGATGTCATAACGTTATTTCCAAGAAGCTTCCGAAATGATATTCTTATAGAATCTTAAAGATCACCCTTTACCAAATGACTTAACATGATGATAGAAAATGCTTGGATGAACAATAATATGCAATATAGTTCCAATATTCTCATTCTTTTTAAGCTAGATGATACCAATGATCTAAGGGATCAGTAAAGTTCTCAAAATTTAAAGTGTTCAAAAGTGTTTGAAACCTATAATAGTGTGTGTATCTCGATGATTTTAATCCAATGCAACTTGAATTGCTCAAAGCTGATATCATATTCTCTTGATATCGTGTTCTGATTGAGGAGAGTTTTTCATTTCCTTTCAATTGGGAAGTCATATCCACAAAATCTCTAGCTTGTTTCCATAAGTGTATCAACTACTAGTTCTTCAGGGAGATAACTTCATGAATCCTTACTTCCTTTGTATCTCAGCATATTGAGATTGTTTATTCAATCTTGTGATAAGATTCAGGGCATCAAAATTTCATATCATTGTCCTTTAGTCATCATTAATGAAGGATTTATATTGAGCCTTCTAAAACATGAAAGTGGTCCTTATTGAACATCAAGCTATCCTCTTTATACTTCTACCTTTCAATCCCAAGGTGATGATGTGAACACCTTGGCTACATAACCCTTCAAGGATTTTCAAAACCATTTACTCAATTCATATGTTCTTTGAATAAAGTACAGTACCAACAATTTAACTTGCCTTATTTGTCATTGTGTATTCATACAATATCCTTCTAGGTAGCAAATATGTTAACTAGATAACAAAATCAAAATATTAATATTAGACTTACCTTATCATGATGGCCCTTTTTCATCATAGTATTTGCTTACTTGAGTCCTTCGAGATCAACATCCTTTCACATGATTCATCTCAACACCATACAAGAATCCTTCTCCATGAATTCATTTTTAATCAGGATGCGCATGGATCGAGCTTGATTACCAAGCTACAATATATTCTTTGGAGTTGTCATTGTTAATTCCATTTCTTTATTCCAAAGACTACACTTGATGTTGATCAGCATTGTTATATTTATGCCATGCAATTTTATGAGAGAGTCTTTATCTCTATCCATTCAAAAGCATGTCAAGTTTCTTATTTCGAGCATCATGCAACAATATGGAAGACTTACTGAGCACATTTTCACAACCAACTCTTCTTGCATGATTCTTGTAGATATGAACCCTACCATAGGGAGGAGTTACTTAATAATATGCATACCTTTGCTCTCATATAATCATCTAGCCATCCTTTTTTTTGAAAGAGATTGTTTCTTACACTTGTCGAAGATAATTTTCTTTTTCGAGGAGTAGAAACACTTTCATTATTTCCTTCATATTGTAACTTGACCATCTACATTCCTTCATCCTTCAGAAGTATTGTTTCCACACTAGATGGAATATATACTAGTCACGTCATAACGTTATTTCTATGAAGCTTCCGAAATGATATTCTTATAGAATATTAAAGATCACCCTTTACAAAATGACTTAACATGATGATAGAAAATGCTTGGATGAACAATAATATGCAATATAGTTCCAATATTCTCATTCTTTTTAAGCTAGATGATACTAATGATCTAAGGGATTAGTAAAGTGCTCAAAATTTAAAGTGTTCAAAAGTGTTTGAAACCTATAGTAGTGTGTGTATCTCGATGACTTTAATCCAATGCAACTTGAATTGCTCAAAACTGATATTGTATGCTTTTGATATCGCGTTCTGATTGATTTCCCAAACAAGTAAAAGAAATTGTAGATTGGTTGCAGGACTGCTGACTGAGAAGGGTGAATGTGCATTCTAACTATACATATTGGGCCAATGTCAAGTTCACAAGTGTCTAAATATGGTTGGCTTGAATTTTAGTGATTTTTGATTGGTGGTTGTATTTTTGTGTTGGACCAATGGGGGAATGCCACGTGGCCCAATCATGGGTTGCCATGTGGCACCCGGGGGTCCACTAAAATTTTGGGTTGAGTCCAAACTTCAACTGGATGAATTCCAACATAGAACCTCTATTCTAGCAGCAAGGCGCCTTATTGCTAAGCCACTGGTGTCACTTAACTATATTGGTGGCACGATTCTATTTAAATTTTATGTATTGCGTGTTTGGGGGATGGGGCTGGGGCTAATTCCTAACCCCTGATCACCCCAAACCCACAGGAACTTAAGAGGGTGAGCCAGGGGCATGGGCTTAGCCCCAGCCCTAGGTTTTGGCACCAACAATCACAAGTCACGAGACCATGTACAAAGCACCAGAGTGCAAAACAAAATGGGGGCAAAGTCTTGGGGTTAAGCCTTAGTCACATGCCGCCAAATAACCACAAGCTTGCACCACAGAGCACTTAACACAAAGTTTGGATTTGGGTGTGGAGTTTAGGGGATAAGCCCCATGCTTTATGCTGCAATAGAACCAACTACCGAAGGCCTAGGGACTATGCTGACGGGGGTGGGCGGTTGGACACATGGCCCCATGTGGCCCTAGTTTTTTGCCCAAGGCCTTACTAGGAAATTTATTCAAGTGAAAAAATGCACCATTTTCGGCGTGATTTCCACAGACGCTGGAAAAATGTCACTTAGCGCACCCTAGAAAGGAAGAAATTGTAGATCAGTTAGCAGTCCAATGTAGTTTGTGGTTCAGTTAATAGAATAAACTTTGGGAGAGAATAACTTCTTCAATTTTTTGCCAAATTAAGCCAAACAAGAGCCCAACTAGGGGATTTTGACAACTGTGAAACCATTGGAGACATGGTATTTACATTTTGAGCACTTTAAATCCATGGAAACAAAAATTTGAGAACTTAATGAAAGACAGCCATCATTGGAAGCTGGACCAGGAGATGTAGCCTAGGAGAGGGGTGAACTCTTTTATCATTTTTGTTGTATGTATTTTTGATATGGTATATTGTCTATATTTTATGTTGTTAACTAAGTTTAAAAACCATAATTTTATGTGTATATCAAAATAACCCATTGCCTACAATACATAAAATTTTACTTGCAACTTTTCCATCACCTTCAAGTTTATATGAGATATCATTTTGGTATTAGAGCCAGGCTATTGTGAAGTTTTTATTTCGTTTGCAAGTGTTTTTTGATGCTTACAAGGTTGAATCTTAAAAGAGGAGAAGGAGAATTTGTGGAGCCAAGGCCTCACATTGTTTCAAGAAGAAGACACACACCTCAAGCTTCAATAGTCATGGCACATGAAGAAGGTCCTGAAGAGATGTTTGAAGATGAAAGAAATTTCAGAAAAGCCTTCTTTCAAATGTCTAAAATGGTAAAAATTCTTTATCTGGAGAGGAATTCAAGGTTGTATGGAGAGATCTCAAAACCTCCAAAAGGATATGGAAGTAAAGGAGACAAGACTCCAAAATGGAATGGAGGGAATGGTGACAAACCACCACATTCACCTCCATCATCATCCTCATATTCATCCTCATCTTCTACTTCTTCTACCCTTTCACAAACACCTTCAAATTCTCCAAAGAGACATGGTAAAAATCCTTTGCTAAAGCTTGAAATTAAGTTTGAATTTCCTATGTACAATGCAGAGGCAAATGTTGAGAAATTAGATAATTGGATTTGTCAGATTGAAGTGTATTGTAGGATACCAAGAATCAAGGATGAGGAGACCAAAATTCAGCTTGCTTCTCTTAGGTTGAAAGGTTCAACACTTATTTGATGGGAGGCCAAAACTCAAGAGGACATGAAGAAACATGGTAAGGCTTTATCCTCTTGGAATTATTTTCTTGTTGTAATAAGAAGGCAATTTTATCCATTATCATACATGCAAAGAGCTATTATGGATTGGCAAAAAATTAGGCAAGCTAAAGGTCCAAATGTGCAAATTTGTACTCAAGAATATAGAAAAAGAGATTTGATTTTGGGTATAGATTTATCCTCTCAATATACTCTACTCAAATACATTGGAAGATTGCATAGTTATTTGAGACACACAATTCTCATGTTTAACTGTACAAAACTAGATGAATTTTCTGTATAGGAAACACATTTAGAATTAACACGGAAGAATGTTCTTCAAGAGGGTAGCAAAACGCCATTCAAGAGTGGAGACAAAGGAAAGGGGAAATTAAGAGGAAAATGGAAGAAGAATTCTTTAGTAAAGAAAGAGGGAGAAAATATCACATGTAAACACTATTTGAAATAAGGCCATGATGAAGACCACTATTGGAAACTTCATCTTGAAATGAAACCCAAAAAGTTTAACAACAAAGGGAAAAAAAGACTGTTGCAACTACAAAACATGATTTAGGATCCGATTCTGGAGATGAAACAAAGATCAAAACCATGGGATTTAAAGGTAAGGACTCTATTTCAAGTAATAATTCTTCAAGTAGCCTTAATGAAACTAAACATGAAAAATAAAGAATAGAGCTTTTCGACATTAGATTCATTTCAAAAAATACCAAGATAGATACATTGTTTGATAGTGGATCAAAAGAAAACCTTATTTTTGAAGACATTGTTAAGAAATTGAATTTGGAAACCACTCCTAATCCTAAACCTTATCCTTTAGGTTGGATATGTGACAATGCGAAATTGCATGTGACAAAAATATGTAAATTGAGATTTGCTATCATTGCAAACTTTATAGATGAGGTAAAGCCTGATTTTATTCCACTTGACATTTGTGGTATTGTTTTGGGAATCTCATATATATATATATGATAGGAGAGCCATATTTCATCACCATGAGAACAATTATCACTTGTTTAAAGATGGGATTGAGTACATTATTAGAGCACATAGAAGGAAGTTGAATTGATCACTTCTAAATGCTGAACAAATGAAGAGGCTTTTTAATGCTAGTAAGAAATGTGTACTCTTGATGTTCAAACCCAAAGAGAATGTTGAAAATGAAGCCTTCCAAGGATGTGATGCAAGATTAAAATCTTATTTGTATGTGGTTGTTAACACCTATGATGAGATGTTTCAAGAACCCAAAGGCTTGCCACCTAAAAGAGGAATCCAACATCAGATCCAATTGCAACAAGATTGTCCTCTTCCAAACATTGGCATGCACAGAATGTCAGTTATGGAGAATGTAGAAATAAAGAAATAAATCCAAGAGTTTCTTGATAAAGGGGTAATCTGACCAAGCACATCGCCATGTAGGTCACCAACTATTTTAGTACCAAATAAAGATGGTACATGGCGCAAGTGTGTGGATTTCATAGCTTTGAACAAGATTACGGTAAATAATCATTACCCGCTTCCTCAGATTGATGATTTACTTGATCAATTGAAAGATGATGTGTATTTCACTAAGTTAGATTTGAGAACTGGCTATCATTAGATTAGGATTGTTGAAGGAGACATATGGAAGACAACCTTCAAAACAAAGCAAGGTTTGTTTGAATGGTTAGTTATGCCTTTTGGGCTTTGTAATGCTCCTGCAACATTCATGAGAGTTATGAATGATGTCTCAAGGACTTTTATTGATGATTTTGTGATTTTATATTTAGATGACATATTGATATTCATCAAAACACATGAAGAACATGTCGGGCATGTTAGGCAAGTGTTAAATGTCTTGAAGAAAGAAAATTTGTTTTTAAAGATGTCTAAATGTGAATTTTGAAAAACCTCGTTAGTGTATTTGGAACATCTTGTTGGAGGGGGTGAATTGAAGATGGATCCCTCAAAAGTGAAAGTCATTGTAGATTGGCCTAAGCCCAATAATGTAACTGAGGTTAGAAGCTTTTTGGGAGAATATTGGAGAAAGTTCATTTCTAAATTTTCTTCAATTGTAGCTCCATTACATGCTTTGACAAGTGTGAAGCAGGTTTTTCAATGGGGAGGCAAGCAGTAAAAATATTTTGATGCATTAAGGAAAGAATCAACACAATTCCAGTTCTTGCACTTCCTGATTTAAGACAACCATTTAAGATCCAAATAGATGCAAGTGACTATGCCATGGGAGTAGTCTTGATGCAACATGGTAAGCCCATATGTTACCATTCTGAAACTTTTAATGGTGCAGTAGTTAACTATCCTACATATGATAAGGAACAATATGCATTGGTGAAAAGTGTGAAAAAGTAGAAACACTATTTGATGGGAAATGAAACAATCATTCACACTGAACATCGACCATTGTGATACACGCAATCACAAACTAAGCTATAGCAAGTGAGGCATTTTAGATGGATGGGTTTCTTGCAGAAATTCCACTTGGTGATAAGGTATAAGAAAGGTATCTATACCAAGGTTGTTGACAAGCTTTCTAGACCAATTATTAGTGCTTCAATTATTCTTAAGCATAATTCTATCATGCATGAGAGCTATGTTGAACAATACGATTTAGATGATGAATTTAAATATGTATATGCAACTTCATATCAAGTCAACGAAGTATAGGAATTGGATTACCATGTGCATGATAAAATTTTGTATCATCTTGGCAAGCTATGCATTCCACAGGATGAAAGAGTCAACATCATAAGGGAAGCACATACTTCTCTTATTGTTGGCCATTTTGGTGTGGGAAAGATGATGGATGTTATGAATAAATATATAGGAAATAATGTGAATTAATGTAAATGATAATAATAATAATAAATAATTATTAGTTAATTAGTAATTAGGTTGAAGAATCATGTCTAAATGAGGCATGACTCTCCATGAAGAGACACATGCTTGGTATATAGAAAAACCTCTCACTCTCATTGTATCATCATTCTTATTCATACTTTTAATATACAATATTTGTATCCTCATGGATATATTTATATTCCAAGTCTTCTAGTGTATTTAATCTAAATAAGGAACTTTGTTTTCTTCATTTGGTATTAGAGCCACATTGGTTGTTCTCGACCTTTGGCCATCAAGTCTTCGTAGACATTGTTGCCATCACGATTGAAGAATTTCGCTACACTTTTGGGAGTTTCTCCATTGCTGATTAGTTAGAGACCTTTGGCCATTTAACACAAAAAAAGAAAAAAAAAATTACCTATAAAAAGCAAGAAAAAGAGAGAAAAAGGGAGTCACAAAAAATTACATTTGAAAAAGAGCAAATAAATAAAAAATTCATCAAATCATGTCACGTTTTCTATAGCTGCCACCACCATGTGGCCACCACACTCTTCAGGACCACCACCAATCAAATTTACCTCCACCGAGTTCAATTACACCATCCCCGTCACCCTCTACAACGTTTCCAGCCATGTCCTTGTCGTTGGTCCATTGCCCACATTTCATTTTCTTTGCAATCAATTTTTAGCTTGCTCCACCATCTACAACTGCCAAACATCAACACCATATTTTATGCAATGAAATGCAATAGCTCCCACAATTGTTCATTTTATTGAGGCCATTTTTGTGTGTTGCATTAGAACCATCTGCAACCATAGCCACAACAACAACTACTGTAGCCAAAAATCAATCACATTAACCACCACCGTAGCAGTATTCTACATTACCACCATCGCTTGAACTATCGCAGATTAGCCAGTAAGCATCACCACCACTGTCTACCATCCACAAAGCGATGAAGCTACAACCACCATTGAGTTTTACTTGCTGCAACATGAAATTTCCACTATTCGGCAGAGCTTGAGTCTATAGTTATTCGACTATCCATACAGTCGCCGTAACATCCAAACATCTATCTCCCCTCATCCAAATGTCTATCTTTCCCCTGTCGGGTTTTTATACTGTCATCCCTATTGGTAGAACCTGTTACTGTTGCAGTGGTTATTTTCGTCACTTATTAGTTGCTGGTACAACCATTTCTAGTGAAAATTTGATAATCTCTATTGCAAAATTTGTATAAGGACAACCCCAGATAGCTATAAGTCATGACGTTCTAGTGCAAGAGTTAGATATACATATTTTAATTCTTTAAGAATCTCTAGTATTTCTATGGATTTGTAGGAGGACTACCTATGTATAAAAAAATCATGATTATCTTTATGTTGTGGTGATTCATTTCAACAAGATGTGTATTGTTATGCCTTGTAAGAAGTAGGCTACAACTGAACAAACTGCACAAATGTTCCTTCAACATGTATCGGTATAGTTTGGCTTCTCAAATCTATTATTTCTGATCAAGATTCTCGATTTGTTGGGAACTTTTATTCAAGCTTATGGGGACACATGGACACCAAGTTGAAAAAGGGTACAACATTCCATCCACAATCAATGGTTAGATAGAAGTGTGGCTTTACATTAGCAAGGAAAGGCTTAAAGGAGAAGGTAAAAAATTGAAACCAATAAGGTATGGACCTTTTAAGATTCTAGAAGATATTGGTAATAATTCCTTCTAGTTGGATTTTCCTCCATATATGGAAATGTATGCAGTTGTTAATGTTGAGAACTTGAGATTATATGAGCATCCTTTGATTGATGATCAAGGAGAGTTGTTAAGATTCCTTCAATAGAATATTTGTCTCCAAAATTTCTTGAAGAATTACGACAAGACACCACCCTTGGTGAAAGAACAAGAACTTCAAAATGAGGGAATGTGGGGAACCTTCATGTTGGACTCAAAGGAATAAATCCAAGTAAAGCCAAATGGCTTGATATTGAAAGGGTGAGGGAACTGTACCCTCATTAGTTTATTGAATGAAAGTAGTCTTTTGGAGGTCCAAAAGCTTCCACTAGGTAGGAGTGATCCAAGGGATTAGTAAAGTTCTCAAGGTTCAAAGTGTTCAAAAGCATTGAAACCTATACTAGTGGGTAGATATCAATGACCTGAAGCCAATACAACTTGAATCACTTAAAACGGATATCGTATGCTCTCGATATCACATTCTAATAGATTTCCCAAATAGGTAAAATAAATGCAGATTGGTTATAAGACTGCGGACTGGGAATTTGGTATGTTAACTAGGGAGAGTGATTATACATATTGGGCCAATGGAAGATTGATAACTATCTAAGTGTGGTTGGTTTGAATTTTGGTGATTGTTGATTGGTGTTTGTATTTTTCTATTGGACCAATGCGGGAATGCTACATGGCCCAATCATGGGTTGCCACGTGGCACCCAAGGGTCCACTAAAATTTTCAGTTTAGGCTAAACTGCAATTGGTAGGGTTTGAATGCAAAACCTCTAGTCTGGAAACAAGCTACCTTACCACTAAGCCACTGGTGTCACTTAGCTATATTGGTGGCATGATTCTATTTAAATTTTATGTATTGCATGTTTAGGGGATGGAGTTTGGGCTAAGCCCTGGCCCTCGGTCAACCCACACCCACAGGACCATAGGTGGGTGAGCCAGGGGCACAAGCTTAGCCCTAACCCTAGGTCCTGAAACCAAAAATCACAAGTCATGGGAACATGTACCAAGCACCAAAGCACGAAACAAAATAGGGGCAGAGCCTTGGGGTCCAACCTCGGTAACATGTCGTCAAATAACCACAGGCCTCCACCACAAAGTGCTTAGTGTGAAGTTTGGATTCGGGTGTGGAGTTTAGGGGATAATATCCTAGTTTTATGCCACAACAGAACCAAATATTGAAGACCCAGGGGCTATGATGAACGGGGCAGGCGGTTAGCCCCAGGCCCCGGATGCATGGCCCCATGTGGCCCTAGTTTTTCGTCCAAAGCCTTACTGGGAAATTCATTCGAGAGACAAAATGCAACATTTTCGCAACAATTTTTGCCGATGCCTGACTAAAGTGTTGCTTGGCACTAGAAAGGTCGAAATTGTAGATCAGTTAGCAATCCAATGCAGTTTGCGGTTCAATTAGCAGAATAAATTGTGGGAGAGCATAACTTCTTAAATTTTTGGCCAAATTGGGCTAAAGAAAAGCCCAGTTGGGGAGTTTTGACAGTTCTGAATCCATTGTAGACATAATATTTACATTCTTAGCTCCATAAATCCATCAAACCACAAATTTGAGCACTTAATGAAAGAGCCCCATCATTAGAAGATGGACCAAGAGATGAAGCCTAGGAGAGGGGTGAACTCCTTTATCATTTTTGTTGGTATGTGTTTCTGATATGGTATATTGTCTGTGTTTTATGCTATTAACTATTTTTAAAAACCATAATTTTATGTGTTTTGCAAAGTGATCCATTTCCTACAATACATAAAATTGTACTTGCAAATTTTCCATCACCTTAAAGTTTATATTACATATCACCTAAAGAAATTAATCACTAGTAGATTCTATTTTCTCTACTTTCATATTCTTCTATCGATGATGGCATGCTTTTGCAAAAATCAAGATGTTTTCTAGAGAATGCAATAATGCACGCTACTCTACTTTCTACTTAATAAAATAATGACAAATTTCATAAAGAACCTAATGTAGATAGAGCTTCCTTTAATAGAAAATATCCTTGGGAGCTTCCCCTTTCATATTCTTCTCGGGTTGTCCAATTTCTTCAGTTATATGGGCTTAACTTCTTTCCTTTCTTTTGTTATATTTCTTATTTGGACAATCCCTCTTAAATTTTCCATACTCATTGCATCCAAAGCATTGAATATTAGACATACCTGTCTTTCTCTTGGACTTTCCAAACTTCCATTTCTTCATCCTCTTGATTCTTGTAGTAAAGGCTTGAGACCTTTCATTTCATTTGGTGTCATCCTTTTCCTTGATCCTATATTCTTCCAAGATACATTGAGCCCATAACTCATCAAAATGTGTAGTATCCCTCTTTGAGTAGATACTAGTTGCAAAATTGCTCCAATAAGGTGGCAAAGCATTTAGTACACAAATAGTCATTTTAGAGTTGGAAACAATTTCCCCAAGCCTTTGCAATTGATCCCTTATTTGTGAGATATTCATGAGATAAGTGGCCATGTACTCATCCTTTGAATTCCTTATTATATAAAGTTGATTCCTCAAGGATATATTCTGGTCTGATCTTTTTATAGAGTATAACTTTATCAACTTGTCATACATAGCCTTAGATGTCTTCAAATCAACAACAGAGGGAAAAAGATGACATTTAATGGATTCAACAATGATACTTTGTTTTCTCAATTCTCCCTTCTTGTACTTTTATAACTCTTGATTCTTCTCTTTGTCTGGTACAACTATTTCTTTAAGGACATAGTCCATGATTTCATTTTCTATGAGTGTTGAGTCAATCCTCTTCTTCCATGCAAGGAAGTTTGTTGATCCAATGAGCTTGGTTCTTTTCTTGAAAAATGTAGCCATGTTATATATTGAGAAATAGAAAATAGTATGACACTTACTTTATAACCAAGAGTCCTCATTTTTTATGACGTTTCCAACTATCTTGATGTATTCAAGACCTTTAAGGAGTCTTTAGAGATTCCCTAGAATGATGGCTTCTAGGACGCATTCAATAATGGTGTCTTCAAACAATTTTAATGAGTGGATGATGATCCCAAAATAATTTGATAATTCCTTTCTTCAAGATGATGCACTAGAGAATATTCAACAAGAGGTTCTCCTTCCTTCCTTCAATGATAGCTTGATCCTTCTTGAGATGATGAAATCCTTGATGTAGTTACCTTTATTCTAGGTCAACAAAATTCTTCTTCTTTCTTTGTGTCCTTTACAAATGTTTTCCTTGACAAGAAAACCCATTTTTATGTCAATAATACGATCCTTTATCCACCTTCTCTTGTTCACCTTAGCTCTGATACCATGTTAGAGAATGTAGTAGGGAATCTATTATTTCAATTTTTCCTTAACCTTAATAATTTCTCGTGAACTTTATTTATATTAATTTTTTTATTTATTAGATCTTCTCATCAAACAATTATCATGAAAAAACAATAAAGACAATGGGCACAAGATACAAGCTCCAAGCCACAACAAAACCCTTCCAAGGGGAAAGCCTAGAAATAATATATTCTCTTCTTATATAATCTACTTCAAAAGACAAAACCAATATCCAAACCTCAAGATCAAGATCTCCTCCTAGCACAAAGTCAACCCTCCAAGAAACCCTTCAATTAGATCAAAGTCAAACCAAGTCAACAAGAGTCAAACCCTTCTAGAACTACACGAAACTCAAAATTTAACCCCCTAGAAACTATACTTTGGGCCTATAGTTAGTCTGCAACTTTGATCCTTGGAGCAGCTCAAACTATTAGCATGTGTGAGAGAAAATTAGGGCAAAACTTGATCAAAATATCAATTTTATTTCCTTATTTATTTAGCTTCTTTTTTCCTTTCCTTTCTCGTCTTCCTTCTTGAATTTGCACCTTATATTGGATTGCCCGATTTCATATTGAATTGATTTCCAAATGAGGTTGAGAAACTTCTATTTATACTCATTTTTGGAGGTCGAATAACACTCTTTGGGCCGACTTGTCTATGGCAGGGCCGACTTGTGCGAGGAGGCATATTTTGACTTTCTTGATTCAAAATAAATTCTTTTACATGATAAATTTTTCCGAAATGGGTCTTATATACATGACATTGATTCTATTGAATCATGACAATAAATTTATGACATGAAAAACCCTAGAAGCATGAAGACCATGCTTTACCTAGAAGACTAATCAAAAGAAGCATTTTGGAGGAATGAGAACAAAAAATTGACTTGTGGGCTTAGAACCCTAGTCTAGAGGATTTTGGAGGAATGAGAACACAAAATTGACTTGTGGGCTTAGAACCCAAGCCTGTGGGCTTTGTACCCAAGCATGTGGGTGTGAATCCATGAGGTGTTTGGACATGTGATGATTTGAGTTGATAGAGGATCTTTAGAGAAACCCTGAGCATTCAAAATCACTCAAATCCATGTTGTCTATCATGATATATGAATTTTTGAAGTTAGAGTTTGGGCTTGTGCATGAAGAATTAAGGTCGACTTGATGTTTAAAATACCTTATGACAGTTTTCAAGCCCTCTTGGACGGATTAGTGGAGCCCTTTTGTTTAACATAAATACAAGGTGATGTTGGAATCATTTCTCACCATCATTGTGCAACACAAAAGCAAGTGAATGTGAGGAAAGAATAACTCACATAAGGAGGAGAATAATTCTTTTTTTGGACCTAGGTTAGTAGCTTCTTCATTGAAGGAAAGAGGAGATTTTTGGGCTCTCTTGATATTGTCTTAAGAAGCGAGTCAATCTGCAGGAAGGATAAGTCAAGGAGGAGTTGATATGAGCTATTTTTTGCATGTTCTCTCTTCCCTAAGTAGGCCAAGAAGGTGGTTGTTCTATAGTGACTAGGCTATAGTCCTATAATGGTTGTTTGGAGGGCTAAACAAGCCTAATTGAAGGTGCTGAAGCAGTCAGATTAGGTAGCGAGTTTCCAAACATATAGAAGGGAGAGTACTACAACAATTTGTGGGAGATTTAGTCACAAGTTGGAGTATTGGTATAGGTTACTAGTTTTCCCTAACTAGTGATCAATCTTGAGTTCATGAATAACAATTTATAAATGTATGCTTCTCCTTTATTATTGCTAGGGGTTGGGTCTAGTTTTGGACTAGATTGGATGGGTTGTTTTTCAAGTTAGTTGGTAGCTAGGAGGAAGGGTTTCCTAGGTGGTTGGATTCCCTAACTAGTGGGCAGATGATACAACAATCTATTGGATCCTAGATTTGTGCAATAACTCGTCTATTGCAGAACAAAGGGCATATCTTTAGAGCTCTAGTTTGATGATGACTGAGAAGATATAAATGAGATGTTGTATTAGGAATTTGAGGACTGTTGGAGGGCAACGTGAGAGTGCCAAAGTGTGAAGCCCTAAGTGCAGTGTAGGGAAGGACACTTGGTTATTAGGAGGGGCAGTTGTTGGAGTTCTAGGTTTGGCCATCCATAGGAGCAGTTTGTTGTAACCTGTGTTCATCATTGAAGAAGCGATGTTTGATGGTGATAGGTGGAAACCCTCTCACCATATGTTAGTCTTAAATGGAGAATCACAAGAATACTATAGCGGGTTGAAGGCCTTGAGTAGCTAAGGAGCAATAATGGGAAATTTAGAGTTTTTCACAAATAGAGTTCTCAACAACTTGACATGAGCCTAGATGTGTTGATGTGTTGAAGGTCTAATAGTCAGTGAGAGAGCATATTGGAGTCAAGATTTAGTGGCCAAATGAACTTGGTGCATTGATAGAGGCAAACGCCATAGATCAGGAGTCGAAGGACTAGATAGATGTGTACATGGTATGACCAAAGAAGTTGTGAGGAGCTCTACTTTATCTAGACAATTAGAGTAGCTTGTATTGGGTATATTGGTGGTAATCATGACAAACACCAAGCCATTGTTATTGTATTATTTTATTAGTGGATGCATGAATAGCATTATCCTTGGTATGAGAGCCCTAGAATGTTGTACTATTCAGTTGGATAAATTTAAAGAAGCTAGTTTATTGTACAAATTTTGTAAAAAGTTGTGTATATTTTGTGCATTAGTAGATTTGCTGTTGTTTATATTCTATTGTGAAAATTAGACTTGTTGTGATACTTGGTTTGGTAGCATCAGTTATTTAAGATTCTACCCTACACACTTCTGTTGTTGAAAAACAACATGGTATCTGAGCGACTTTGAAGAGCAAGTGAATCAGAGTGTGCACACGAAATAAAATCAGAGGGATTTGTGGTTATCTAGATGATGGAGTAGAGGTTTAAACTAAAAACATGGAGATGTGGTCTTAAGTGTCTTGGTAGCGAGATTGGATGGGAGTTTTGGTGGATTAATGGTAAGCCTGCTGAACAAAAAATTGTCGTAGGGTAGGTTGCTGATCATGGAATTCCTATGATTTTCCATGGATCATTGGGACAACTTGAGGATTTATTTGGCATGGATGAGATCCGTTTGATCAAGATTGGTTCATGTGATGGACTATAGATTGGCAGGCTAGCTTATTCATTGGCTCATGATGCATATCCAAGATTGAAGGGATTTGCATGATTTGTAATTCATCTAGGAGGATGAGTGCTTACACGAATGAGCTAGTGGAGATCGTGTAGGCTTAGAGGGAGTCTAGATTTAGAGAGGGTAACCCTATGGAGGTTTGGGATCTTTAGGCTCAAATGTGATGAGAATAGGAAATACCCGAGATTACAGGGTTCATTCTACAGAGTATGCTGTAGTGGTGGAAACCAAATGAGTTAGTGTTTCCAGAGATGTTGATGGACACTTCCTAGTTTTGGAAGTACCTGTATCACTAAGAGGGAGTGTTGCAATTTGTAGCTTGGGAGGTACTCCAAACCTTAGGCTAAAGTGTTTTGGAGGAATGAGCACACAAAATTGACTTATAGGATTGGAACTGAACCTTGTAGGATTTTCACCCAAGCATGTGGGTATGAATTCGTAATGCGTTTTGGACTTGTGATGATTTGAGTTGATAAAGGATATTGAGAGAAACTTAGAGCAACAAAAATAACTGAAATCTAAGTTGTATTTTATGAGATATGAAATTTTGAAGTTAAAGTGTGGGATTTCGTATTGAAGAATTAAGGTCAACTTGATGTTTAAAAGACCTTATGATAGATTTCAAGCCCTCTTGGAGGGATTAATGGAGCCCTTATGTTTAGTATAAATATAATGTGAGATTGGATTCATTTATCACCATCATTGTGCAACTTAAAATCAAGCGAATGTGAGGAGAGAAGAGATCGCATACGATGGAAAACAATTCTGCTTTGGGCCGCAGGTTAGTAGTTGCATCAACGAAGGAAAAAGGATCTATTTGGGATCTCTTGAGATTTTCTTAAGGAGAAAGTCAATATATAGGAAGGTTGAGTCAAGGATGAGCTATTCTGAGCTAGTTTTGGCATGTTATCTCTTCCCTAAGATGGCTAAGAAAGTGGCTATTCTATAGTGACTAGACTACAACCCTGTAGTGGATGTTTGGACAGATAAAGAAGCCTAACTCAGGGTGTTGAAGTAGTAAGATTGGGTAACGTGTTTCCATACTTGTAGAAGGGAGAGTGCCACAATGATTTTTGGGAGAATTGGTGACAATTGGGAGGACTAGTATAGGTTACTAGTGTGCCCTAACCAGTGAGCAGTCTTTAGTTCATGAACAAAAATTAATAAAGGTATGTTTCTCCATTATTCTTGATAGGTGTTGGGTCTAGTTTTGGACCAGATTGGATGGGTTGTTTGTAAATTTTGTTGTCATCTAGGAGGAAGGGTTTTCCTAGTTGGTTGGATTCCCTAACTAGTGGGAAAATGCTACAATAGTCTATTGAAGCCTAGATTTGTGTAATAGCTCCTCTATTCCAAAATAAAGGAAAAATATTCAAAGCTCTAGTTTGATGATTATTGAGCAGACCTAAAGGACATGATGTTTAGTGTTGTATTGGGACTTTGATGACTATTGGAGGGAAAAGTGAGAGTGCCCAAGTGTGAAGCCCTAAGTGCAGCACAAGGAAGGAAACTTGGCTAATAAGAGTGGAAGTTGTTGGAGCTCAAGGTTTGGCCAACTATAGGAGCAGTTTGTTGTAGCGTGTGTTTCTCATTGAAGAAGAGACATTATATGGTGATAGGAGGCAGCCCTCCTGCCTTATGTTGGTCTTTATTCGAGAAGTGAAGGAGGACTATAGTGGGTTGAATTCCTATTGAGGTGAAAACTCAATACCCCCATTTTTGTCTTATTTATTTTAAATAATGGGGACCCTTTTCGTAAATTTTGGCGAAATCACCTTTTAATGTTTTCTTTTGTTTAAGTGTCCTATTATTTTGCCTGATTTTTATTTTCTTCGGAAATTTATTTTGATTTCTTCATTGTGTTCGAATTTTCATAAGCTTTCCATCGATTCTCTTTTCATCATTTGGTTGTACGATTTACAAATGGAACTCCTACAAAGTTTGATATTTCTTATTGCGAGGAATAAAAAATGTACAAAATGTATATTATTTTAATTTTTATAAATTAATTATGATATTGATTTTTTAATTATTTTACTAAATAATAATTAATTTTTCACTAAACAATCCTACAAAATCACTGCAGCCAAATTGTAGAACAATTTAAATTGTGCATTATCAAATTTTGGAAGTTAATTTAAATTAAAATTGTAATAAAAGTCCCAAGATCCAAAATCCCAAAAAACGCAAGTGGCTCACTAGTACAAAACGACTAATTAGTTACTAAAAAAACGACTAAAATTTGCATATAATCGACCATTTTTCAGTGGGTGACGAATATGGCTAATTTACAGTATCTTATAACTTGACCACCTTTTAGTCGTATTTAGTGTAGTCATTAATTTGTTTTCTCAATTTTATCGTCTAGTAGTATATTTAGTCATAAATTTAGTCATTAATATAGTCATTGATTTAGTCATTAATTGTCACAATTAATGACCAAATTAACAACAAAATATACTACTACGTGATCACCTGAGAAAACCAATTAATGACCAAAGAAATATGACTAAAATGTTGGTCACTTTATAAGATACTGTAAATTAGCTACTAATAGTCATATATATGAAAATTTTAGTCATCGTTTGAAACCAATTAATGATGAAAAAAATATGGCTAAATTTTGGTCTTGTTATAAGATACTATAAATTAACTACTAATAGTCGTATATATGCAAAATATATTCATCATTTGTAATCACAAATTTGTCATTTACAAAATTCATTTATCTTTTTTTAGTAGTTTCATATTCATTATATAAACAACTGATTTAATAATTTATATTTATTTCATTTACTTTCATTAATAATAATTATAAATGACTAATTTAGTTGTCTTATATTCATTTTATTTGTGTTTATCATTAATCAATATAAACTACTAATTTAGTAGTTTATATTGATTTTATATGTTCATTATTTTTTTTTTGATCGATTAAGACTAATTCTATTAAGCAAAAAATATTGTACAAGAGGATACATTCCAGTGAAGTAGGATACCGGCAACCGGAAATGATAGGACTAGGACTATCAACCTCGGTTCCGGAGAAGGAGTGAAGCAAGCAAGGAGCTACAACAAAGCACTAGAAGCTTAAGAAGCCATGAAAGCTACCCTGAAAGGGTAGAGGCTTCAACACGAAGCTTTTTCCCTTCCCTTTTTTTAACTTCAACCCAACCATTTTCGGGTGGATGGGCGATTACAACTTGAAGATTGGGATCCTCCACAGGGGAGCTCTCCTTTTCTGAATCCGAGGAGGAGGACAAATGAACACGTTTCTGAGCAATGGCTGAGTCGGAGGAAGGCGCCAGACCATCGGTGGAAGGGGCCACGAAGTGAGGGGCTTGATTCAGTTCTTCATCGCTGTCTTCATCTTCAGAGCTGGAGGAATCAGAATCTGCGACTGGAGGAGGAGAGCAGGGAGCCCATCGTTTGGACTTGGGCTTGGAGACGTTGGCCTTGTTCTTCTTTGCCGGGCGTGATGGGCATGTATTCTGCAATTTCCCAGGTTGGTGGCAATGACGGCACCGAAAAGGTGTATTCTCATAATCGAGTGTCTGGGTCCAGACAAAGTCGTTTATCTTGAGATTGATTTGTTCTGGAAGACCTTTACTCAGGTCTAACTCCACACATATTCTTGCATAGGAGTAGAGACCTTTGAATTCCCGCCAAAAATCTCCGTTGAGGAAGCTACCCAAGGTGTCTCCTATAGCTCTAAAGACCCGAGTACTCCAGAGGTGGGCAGGTAAGTTTGGAATCCGAATCCATACCGGTGTCTTGGTGATGTTTGCAGTGGCTGGATCAAAATCTAGGAACTAGGGAGTCAAAAATAGCCCTGCAGTTCCCATGAACCAAGGGCCCTCTGCCAAGGCCTTTTCATAGTGCTTATTGTTATCAAATAGAACAATGAAATAACCTTTTGAACAAAAGAGGATATTACAGTGATGTGTCCAGTTTGCATGGATCCATGCATAGAGATCTTGAGATCGTGGCCATAATCCATTAAATCTGCAAATGATGGCTCTTTCTGCATAATCTTGAAGATGGGAGGCCAGCTCTTCATGTATGAGTTCCACAGAGGGCACTTCTTCAATCTTTTCAACCAAGAAGGCCTTAGGTTTAAGGGCTTCCGGGGGTTTGGGGTTCTCAGAGTGAATTGCGTCCTTATATGATAAAGGCCGAGTAGAGGAAGTTTGTCCTGCTGCGCCTCCTCTCAAACGAAGGGTCGCCACCACCAAGCTGTTCCTGGAAATGCTGTAAGAAGAGAGGGGAAGAGGGTCTTCAAGTTGTTTACCTTGATAGAGAAGTCACAGAAGGCTTGATGGGATCCCCATTCTGCGCTCTAGATTCAGTTTGAGTTCCTGCACCAGATCTGAAGGGCTGACCCATTGCATGATGGTTCTGCCTGAAGGCTGAGAAATTTGGATCTGAAAGGGGTCAGATAAGGGCTTTGACCCCATGCAATTCTCTGGATCTGGCCAGAGCGTGAGCTTTTTTGCCTTTTGGATGGCCAGATCTGGCAGATCTTTGTCACTGATCTCCACTGCGAATCTCCCCCAGGGCAGCTTTCTTACGCCCCTGAAATGGGTTTCTTTGAGGGTCTAGGGTTCGTTCTCGTGACCTCCGCTCCCCCCTCTCACTCTCCGCATGGTCTCCACAGCCATCGTTTTTCGTGGATCATTTTCAATGTTGCCGTAGTTGACATAAGCGAATCCAATAGAACTCTTGGTGCTTACATCTCTGCAGATGCGAACAGAGAGAACGGGATCAACCTGCTTGAATAGCGCATAAATCTGGCCATCGACAACACTGGGCTCCAGATCGCCCACATACAGAGACGCTGTTACAAATGGAGTGGGCAGATTGTTGCTGCCCTTCCCAACAACCTGCTGCTGCTGTGAAACATCAGGGTTTTGGGGCTGGACTTGTATCTGTTCCCATCTCTTTCCATCCGAGTTAAGCCACTCTACTCCAAAGCTCACAGCAAAGAGAACTGCGTGAGCATCCGTGTCCACGGCGCCTGCGATCTTGGTATAGATATCTTGCGTATCTGCAGGGAGGAGAAAGACCTCGAAACCATCCATAGTAGGGGCGATCAGAAACCCGATGGCAGCCGAGGGCATGGAGGCGGCAAAACTAGGGTTCATCCTCGGAGCGCCGAAATTCCGTATCCCTAGAATCCAAATTCTATTCGAAAACCCTTTTTATATGTTCATTATTAATCAACATAAATTAATTAATATTATTTTGTGATTAAATTTAAAAAAAAAATGTCATACAATGTGCATGTTCATTTAATATGAAAATGCAAAATTACATATGTTAATTACAACACTAAATAATATTAAGTACAATTATAAATAACTTCAACGACATAAATTAAATTATATGAAATGTCAAGTATTACAATATGAGTTTCAAACTTAATATTGGTTGGACTATAATTTACACATAAAATAATTTTTCATCACTTTAGAACATTATCATTGTGTTGTCAAGGCATTGTAGATGAATTTGCCAACTCTAAAGGCTCGCTCATCAATCTGTATGTGTATGTCTCATGCTGGATATTGGCTTTAAATGTACCACTAGACTCCTTCTATTCTCTCTCTCTTTTTGCATTTGCATCTTCAATGTTATTATTATCCTCTTTCTTCAATTCTTGCTTGGGTATTGTGTGCAGGAAGGGTCATACTCTTGTTTTCTACCATATTCCATAGCTCCAACAATTGCAATCAAACACAATAAAGATCAACAAATCATATATCTCAATCACAATGTCTATCATTACCAACTCTTACAAGAGAAAAGCCCATATTAAATAAGTAATAATTTTGAAGTCAAATACCGAATGTGACTAACTTGATAGCATCCAATTACCAAAAGTTACCAACTTTTACAAGAAAAAAAGACCATATCAAATAAGTAATAGTTCTGAAATCAAATATCAAATGTGACTAAGCTGATAATATCTAATTACCAAAATTTTTGGATGGCTTGGATGAAAGACACATGAGTGGAATTTTTTTCCACTACAACTCAGTTCATGTACACATTCACCACCTTTTCCATAATGAAAAGACCAAGTCCTAACAGAATCCTCACTTACAACTGCAAAATATTCTCCACTTATATCTCATCAAACTAAGTGCACATGATTTATATATCTTTGAAATAATAAATATATTAGAGATACTAATCATTTCCAAGCCTTTCTTTGTCTAAATCCAATAAATGTTTACAGCCATCGAAGATATTTCCAGAAAATATTTAAAAAATCAGAAGATACGGGCATTACACGTGGAAACTACAAATACCCTAATTAAACCAATTTAAGCAAAACTAAGAGAATCAACAAACTCAACATGTTCATCCAATATTACTTAGAAGTTTATTGTGTATAACAACAGGCTGAATGTTAGTCCAAGATAACACAATCCTGTAAAGAATGCAAATTCTACCTCCACCCGAGAAGAGGAATTTATCCCCTTCTTTCCTCAACCAATATTGATTTGATTTTTCATTATTGATCTATTCATAGGGGACATTCCTATCCCAGTAAAAGCATTTAAGTAGTAAGTCTAGAAACAATGCAAATTTATTATCATAGATCCTCTACAACATTTAGGTGAAAGAATATGCAGTTACCATTGCTTTAGAACTTTAATATTTTTGTACTTTTTTAACAGTGATGGAAGAAACAATAAATATGGATCAAGTATGTACCTATATCAACACTCATGCTTTCTCTTTGACCATATAATAGGTATCATGTATCCTTCTAGTAGAGGGATTAAGCACTTGAATCTTGCAGAAAGTGGGGGGTAGTGTCACTCCCTAAATGCAAACTTGTGAGCATCATATTTCCTCCATCTCTGGAAAAATGAGAGTCAAACCATTTTAGTAGATTAAAATTGAATGAATTAACTCAGAAGGCATACAAAACAATCTAAAAAAACTATTTCACTACAAACTAACAATGAAAAATGAGATTAAACATTTTTCAATAGCAATGTTTTGCCATGAAAAAGTCGTTGAGAAGACATTCCAAGCAGTTCATTGGACCTTGTCTCAAGAGAAAAGAAGAAAATAAAAAGAAAGAAGAGATATTAATGGCCACAAATGAACGAAATAGGTCAATGGGAATAGAAAGTATGACACATATCAATATAGAGAATAAAATTTGTAGTGTGCATCCTATGCCCCAATAAGGGAAAACCTAACTAGTTCATCCAATGTGGTTTATTGGTAACAAACAAGCAGTTGTGAGATCTACCGGCTCATAAACATTAAGTCATTTAGTAAATTCACCAAGAAATACAAACTATTATTTTAGTTATATTCAACTCAAAATGTAATGAAAATTGTGCATCATTTACAAATAAGAAGGTTTATGTAATTCTAGCTCCTCAAATGAGTCAAATGTCCAAATCAGGCAAGCTACGTTTCAAACTCTTAAAATTATTACAACACAATCTATGACAACAAAAATACCTTTGGATCTATGCATGGAGTGAAATCTTGATAGTCATTGCTGCACTCTTCAGATTTCATGGACTTCACCTTGGAAACATTGCAACCAACTTGTAGAGGGGCAAGTGATGTTTTATGTTCTAAAACAAATTTGTTCTTCTCAAAGAAAAAGATACCACCAAGGTAAAGTGAAAGGGAACATAAGGAGAGGAGCATCACAATGATAAGAACCAATCTCAAGGACGTGTCCATGTACATTGCTGGTTTAAAATCTTTATCCTTTATTTTTAACTGACAAGTAGGTTGTGATTCAATATTTGTTGAAAATTGACATAAGAGATGAGAACCAGATAAAAACAAACATTTATAATATATGAGTAAGATTATTGTACACATGTATACTATATATCAATTTACTATTTAAGCAAAACATAACCCAATTCATAAGAGTAAAATGGTAAGTGGCCAATCTATAATGCTAAGAGACTGATCTCCCATCTAGTTCTAAGGCAAGTCGTTAAGATGTCTATGCATCTACATCTTCTAAATCACTTGATGCACTTGTCCATCAAGTATCCCTTAACTAAAGGAAAATGTTCCATCAGGTCTTGGAAATTTTGTGACGATGAACAGTTGACAAAACAACCTTCCATGAACTATTTGAGTACTTATAATAGAAAGTGTACAAGTTACTTAGGGCCATAGTGGCATGAAAAAGAGTTAATTGCATTCATCCAGACTCTAGAGGAATTAGAAACTAGCAAGACAGATCAAGTAGGAAAATCTAGTGTGCATGATCAAACTAATATTCAAGCAATCACAAAGTATTTTCCAGCAAGCTATAATCAATGGAATTAGTCAGTGACTCTACAAGGATTTACAATGATGTGAGATAATGCTTCTACGAGAGGTGTGTTTGGGAGTACAGTGAAGAGATCCGATCTGGGATGACTTAACTTAGCCAAATTTCATTGAAGGTTGCATGGGATTAATCTACAAAATCATAGATGCATGGACAAAAATGGATGAAAAAATGGGATGGAATGTCAAGTTAAAAATTTGGAAGTGATTGGTGATGCCCTCCCAAGCCAAGGTTGGAATGAGATACAATTGGAGCCCTGAGCTTTGCCAACACAAAATCAAAATCATAATAGGTTCTAAAAATGAACTGTCTCATTCATGAAACATGAATATAACCACCCAACTAAAATAAGATTATGCAGGACTTTGGGCGTGGAAGGATGGACCTTAAAGCCCTAAAGTGATAAGTCATAAGACTCATTACTACAAATAATAGAGACAATATTTAGGATCACAATGCTATCTAGCTACTAACACAAACCCATCTCACCCAGGGTGTGATATGCACCTTGAGCTTGACAAGTTCCATGTTTCCTAATTTGAGATCCAATATTTGATATATTGGTCATTTGTAGTATCGAGCATCAAATATGGATTTAGATGGGTTTTTGCTAAAATGAATGCACCCTCTAGGTTTAATATACCTTTACACATACACACAATAAGTGTCTTGATACATCATCCCCACACTCGTTCCCACCCTAAATGCATGGTGTGTTAGCTTCTCTTGATGCAATAAGGAGGTCCCTCCCTAAACTAGCAAGAATTTCCACAAAAAAATGTGTATAATGATTTGAAGAATAAGGATTAAACATTCAAGAAATACCCAAACCCTCAAATCCAGTGTCATCTCAATTCTCCACCATCGTCACACAAGAGAGCACAAGCATCTAGCCTCAGGCATTAGTCCAACACATAACAATCTACCCCTAGTCCCTCCAACAACAAAATTAATCAGTAAAACAAGTGTACTACTGATATCTACAAATGTAATAGGTCCAATCAACAAATTACCCAACAATTGCAAAAAATGAGACCCAATAAATGTAGAGTAGTCATCACCATGAGCATCGAGTTCCATCCCTAAAACAAAGTGTAGAATAACAATAACCAATACAAGTAATCATTCACAAACAAACACGAAATGTATGTTGGATCACTTACTTGACTAAGTCCACACAGAGCTGGGAAAATACCAATATCAGTGCATTTGCAGAAGCTCGGTGTTCCCCGACATATGTGTTTATTAGGGCACATAAGGAGAGGAGAACCACAATGATAGGAACCAATCTTACAGACTTGTCCATGTACATTACTGGTTTAAAACCTTTATCCTTCATCTTTTAATTGAGAAGTAACCTGTCATTCAATAGTTGTTGAAAATTGACATGAGAGATGAGATTCAATTAAAAGCATACATTATACTAAATGAGTAATATTGCTAAACACATATATACTATATAGAAATTTACTATTTCAACAAAACATACCACAATTCTTAAGAGTAAAATGGTAAGTGACTAATCTATAATGCTAAGAGACTAATCTCCCATTGAGTTGTAAGGCAAGCCATCAAGATGCTTATGCATCTACATCATGTGAATCACTTGATGCACTTGTCCATAAATTATCCCTTAACTAATGAAAAATATTTCATTAGGTTTTGGAAATTATGTAATGGTGTACAATTGACCAAGTAATCTTTCATGATCTAGTTGAGTACTCATAACAGAAAGAAAAGTGTACAAGTTACTCAGGGCCATACTGGCATGAACAAAAGCATATTGCATTCATCCAAACTCTAGAGGGATTACAAACTAGGAATACAGATTAGATATGCGAGACCAGACTAATATTCAAGCAATTGTAGACACCGTACTAGCAAGTTATAATCAATGGAATTAGTCATTGGATTTACAAGGGCTAAATTTGCAATGATGTGAGATAGTGATTCTACGAGAGGTGTGTTTGGGAGTACAGTGAAGAGATCAGATCTGGAATGACTCAACCTAGCCAAATCCATAAAAACAAGCACTACTTCTTAATGCACTAAAACCCATAATAATAGAAAACAGAAAAGCTACCATAGCATGTCACTCTACAAATATTTATTTTTTGTCAAGGAATCTAATGAAGTATTGGTGACCACCATCCTTGACCAAATCAGCTTGGCATGACTGCAAATCTATATTTTCCATAGAAAGCAATATTAAAAAATGAATAATTGTATGCCATTTGGCAAAGCTCAGTGGCCTAGCTATCAAGATGATTATCAGAATGTCAAAAAGAGAGCACAAACATTTACAAGAAAAATGAGGAGAAATGGCTTGCCCAAAATATCATATTGGTGAATCAAAGTATAATTTCTCTTGTCTCAGCTGTTCCATTACCTTGTAAAGATAAATAATCTTAGTCCAGATAAACACAAGAATTTGCCACAAATCTTTTGCAGTTGTTTGCATCAATTTGACGACATACGAGAAAATTTCAATAGATAAAGCGTATAAAACAATCTTAAAAACCAATGAACTTACCAAAAATCTAGTTATATATTAATTACATATAAAGAACACAAATTCTCATAACAAAAATTGTAAACCAGATCCACTGCCAAGGCTACCATGTGTAGGAACCTTCCCAGCAAGACCAAAAAACGATAACTGTGAGATTATCTAAGTAATCCCTATATATATCGGACTTTTCATCTTAAGCATCATTGTAATAGGGTAGAGTACAACCAAAAGTCTAATTTACATTGAAGAAAGAACCATCTAAGAACTTGCATCGATAAAATTTTACAGAACATAAATTCAAGCTAGAAAATGATTGTAATAAACAACATCAAATGAAATGAATAAAAAGAAGAAACTAAAGAAGGGGCGTTCCTTTGTCTTAATTCATTTATGTCAATATTTGAAGATGATCTCATCTCGAGGAACCATCTAATTTTTTTAGATCAATATTAGTTAAGTTACTACCGTGACTGGAGATAAGAGCAGGCTGGAAATAACAATGAAAGAAAAATGCACAATAAGAAAATTCTCAAGGGATGATGCCTGCAAAAGCTCCAGACAATTTTATACGAGTTCAAATGAAATTTTCAAAAATGATCCAACAACTTACTATAAAATAGGTGCCTCAACTTGGAAAAGGAACATTGAATGTGTTTGTAAAATATTGATATCGTAAGTCCAAACTATGAACTAGAAACACTGATTAGGGAAAACATTATCGGTTGGTGATGCTAGAGGCTTGAATTTGTCCCATTTTACTCCATTTGCAACAATAGAAGATAATGTTAGGACTATAAATAAACCAGTTCCATTTGAAATATGGGCTATGGAAACCTCACCAATACCCTTTCAACATCAATCAACCCATCATTCTGCCTAAAGGATTTCTGGAACTAGAGATAACAGAAGAATGGGGGTATCAAGAAGACATCCCAGATTCACAAGAAGATAAACTCTTAGATTCTAACCCTGGTATTAATATAGATAGTGCAATACAACACTACAATAGGATGGATCTCTGTCAATGACGATGCATCTATTTTAGATTTTAGAGAAAATTCAAGTAAAAAATGATTGCCATAAAGACCATTGCACAGGTTTAGAAGCCCTTAATGATGAAGGCCCCACTTTCTATTTTTTCACCAGTGTATAGACCACCTATAGTGCTCAAACTATGATGATAGGAATGTGAAACATTTTTCTTACTTTTGACTAGAAGAATAATCAGGAAACAGATATGATGAAGCCCTAAACACATCCAATCATAATATATTTGGAGATGCAATTAAACCTAAACACACTTATCAAGTTAGAGAAGTGTACATTGATCAATAGAAAGTGAGATAAGATAATTTCATATATCCAACGAATGACAATAAATAGGTCAATGGGACTGAAAGAGACAACTAGTACAAGTATAATGTGGGAGTGCAAACACAACTAGAAAATTCCAAAGCTAAATCTAGGGTAAAATGAAGCAAAGAAGAATAGAATAATAAGACATCCTCATAAACATGTATATAAACAGATCATGTAGAAGGCTAAGTGAGGGTAATAAATCTATGGACATTCATGGAAACACATTTAGTAGCTCAAAATTGCATTTCGAGTTTGAGCAAAATAGAAATATAACACATACGCTGCATTTTGATGCTGATGATGAGTGTGGTAGAGATAAAGAGAGGTTTGTTCTTGAGAAAAATTGTGAAGTGCAAACAATTGGATGCTTTAGTCTAGCCAATACTCATTTTTAGGCAGAACTAATGACCAACCTGTCGAAGAAGGCAAAGAAAAATTTCCTAAAAGTTTTTCGGCCTACTCAGCTGGCTTGCTACACTTGGACAAGGATATGTTACATTTCTCTTCATTTGATTCCCCCTTGAAAAAAATCCATATTTTCAAATAATTGATAGTGTGAGAAGAGGTATTGAATGCAAAGGAGGAATATTAGCAAGAGGGTAAGAAACATATTTCTACGAATCTTGCAATCACCTGAGAAGACTTAGCATATGAAGACAGGGGTATCATACCATGCCTTTTTTCTACACTCAAAATTCAACCAAAATAAGACAAAATCATAAGTGCAAATGGAGATAATGGACCAGACTGTAGGCCTACTTTCCCTGAGAATGAGAGTAATAAGACACTTATTAATGAAGGGAAATCCTAAAGTTCCCCTAAGGTTAAAGAGACCAACACTTCTATCTGTGATTTTGAATATGGTAGAAATGTTGGCACCCATAATGATGTGCATCTCCAATCAGCATTACCTATTAAGTTTGAACATAATAGTGAGAGATCCTATATTTTTCTCTTTAATAGTCATCCTACATATGACATGGACTCTAATGAGGAAGAAAAGAAGTTTGATCATATCATCAAGCCATTTTGTGAACCATATGAGACAATGGTAGAGAGGTCCATTCCATTTGTTGAAGGCATCCTTATTGAAGATGAATAATCTTGTCATATTGGAAGAACTAACCAATATCCAAGCAAACAAGAGGACTTTTGCAAACACATAATTTATTAACTACAAAGTGAGTATACTCATTTCTACATTTGTCTGTTATTCTACATAGGTATGAGAATTGATCGTCAAAGGAGGTTGTTCTAATCACTACAAATTATATTTAGGTAGCTTTAATTTCCCATATGAGACAACTCTCTTTTAGAAACATTGATGTTGATAGCCATCATTAAACTACTCCTATGTTTTATCCATAAACGTTGGAACTTACGAACTTAAGGATAACGATGGATCCGTGGCCTGAAGCATTCAAGTATTAGCCCCCCTCATATTTCTTTGAATAATGTATACCACATCATGATGCTATATTTATCAATACCTTACTTGTCTAGTAGTATTCCCATCTTGAATATGGTCTCCTAAAGCTCGTTAAAAGGATCCCAACAAAATGTCCTGATCTAGGCCTAATTTATTTGAATGTTTCATTCATGAAGATAGATAGTTTCACAACAAAATTACTAAGAGAAACGCTTGCAACAAGTTTATGGATGATTTCTCTACATGCATAGGGTTGAGCTATGGAAGGTCACCGTTTATAAAAAATAACCCATTCCATATCGGAGTGATGAAGTTGATAACTTAGTGAAGACAAGAACGTCTCAAAGCTTAAGCATACCACAAATTATCTAGAAGAATTGGGTGAAGTTATATTGCAACTCTCCATACATATGACCTAAAATCAAGAGAGGAAGGCATTGATGCTCAAGAAGATTTTCAAGTATGATGGAGATCCAAAGGAGGTTGCTATATGGAACTCTAAAATATAAAACAAAAATAGAGTGTGCAAATATGAGAAAAGGTTACCAGAACTCCACACATTTATTGCTCGCTTATTTCCATTATTTATATATTAGAGTACACAATTGGGAAACAATGATAAGTTTGGCCATGTATATAATAAAATAGAAAAAAATAAGTGAATGACCACTTTGGACCAATTCACCCAAAGTGATGAAGTACTAAAGTACAAAAAACATGATGTACAATAGCTTGTTAAACTGTAATCAATAGACTAAGTCCTAAAGAGGAAATCATGCTTCATTCCTATAGTAATTATAGCTATACCACTTTCAATGAAATACAAGATAAATCTTGGGATATGTGTAACTGGGGCCTTTGTATTGATCATTATTTCTCTTTAACATAGTTCTTCATAAACCAATGGAAAAAACTGCTTGGAACGGCTCCCCGCTTAAAAGATGTGTAGAAGCATGTCAAAATTCAAGAAAGAGAAGCACCAATGAAAATATATTGTGTTTTTTCTAGGATGATGAACATGAGGAACTAGAGAGATAATGTTGTACTTGAAAGGGTTGAATCCATTCCAATTTATAGCTAAGGCACACAGAGAAATGCAGTGTGGAGTCCTTCTCAAGAGTTCTTGCTATTTAAGTAGGAAGTTCCCATGAGTTATCTACTCTCAAGGAAGTGGAACATTGTGAGAGAAAATATCCTAATGGACAAAAAGGGAGAGATCCATTGGAAGAAAGATGATACGAAAGGATGATATAGAGACAAATTTTGGATAATTCTCCCACACCATAGGCTTGGCATGTAGTGGAAGTTAGAGTAGTCTGGTCCATCTTAGCAGTTTTGGCAATGTCAAAAATTGGAAATACAGTTGCTTCTAGACAATACTAGGGATAGGATAGATCCACTAGAAGCAAGATGACCTGAAGGGTATGATCTAGAGACAAAATATGGATGATTCTCCCACACCATATAATTTCCATGCAATCGAAGTTTGAATAGTCTGATGCATCTCAGTAGTTTTCAAAACTTTAAAAATTGGAAATAAATATTTCCCTATAAAATAGTAGGCCCAAGAATGAACTGTTATTGAAATCTTCATCGCTCATAAGTTTCTTCCTACATGTTGGCCTCTGCAAAAGAAGAGTCACATGAGAGAAAACATGTTGGGGAAAGATGATGACAATGGACATGTAATATAGGTGTGAATATTGCTCCAAGAGGAGAAAAGAATGTCAAAAGGGTAAAAACCCCTTGACTATAGCCCAAGGGTTGTTGGAGAATCGTTTGCAAGCTCTAAGACATGGCCATCATGTCTGAAATAAAATATAATAAAAAAGGTGAACGGTCAATTTGAACCAAGTCACCCAAAAGTACAAAAGTGCAATATGTACAACAATAATACTTTTTCACTAGATGTCTTATCAGTATAGCATGCCACTGGATGACGATTCAAATGATGCAATTGAATCTTTTCAATATTCCCTTGTAAAATATGATGTCCCATAAGATTATAATTATGAGATGCTGATGTTCCCATTCTGTGACTTGTTATATAAATTATTCTTTCATAGTGTAGCAACATTTTTCTTCAGTCCAACCAAATAATCTTGAGAGAAAGGGATGGGTTTCTTGAAAAGGTACAAACCCCAATTGAATGTCTCATCAGATAAATCTAGCTGGATAAACATGAAAATGAAACATTTGAATGATTTGTTATGTCAATGCCATTCCTTTGATTTTTTTTTCATTTTCCCCTTTAAAAGAAGCTTCTCAAGAAGGATTTAATTATGATATATTCCCTTTATGTGTATTTTTTTTTTTACTTGTTAAATAAATTATTCTTACATGGTTTGAAAACATTTCTCAGTTCCTTGAGAGGAAAGGAAGGGATTTGCTGAAAAGTACGAACTCCATTTGAATTGAAGGCAAAATAAATAATGGGTATTCAAAAATTGCAAAGCAAAAAACTAAAATAGGCAAAGAGGCTATCCCCTTTCTCTCTAGTTCCCCAGTACAGGCTAGAAAGGGAATTTATATTGTTCAAATCATGAAATATAATCAACTATTACTTAGTCATTATGCATAAACTCGATGATGGCTTCTACATTCATTCATGGAAGTGATACTATAGCAACATAATCAACCTTGGCACAATACATTCTTAGCACCAACATAGCCAACCATAGCTCAACAATCAAAATTTGAATGATTTTCCTAAAGGTGGAACAAATTCCTTCCCTGAGCCTTCAATGAAGATTACACATCCACCCATAATAAGCTTGGGAAAATAATGTAGAGTCACATAATACAAAAGGAAGAGGAAAGCATTTGGTAATGACCCTTGCCAACCAATAAAATATTATTAATTTATGACTCCCTATTTCCCCACTCATTGGTTCATTTCCCCAATGGTTTTTTTTTAGGAGTTCTAGTAAGCGTAAATCTTATTCTTATGTTATTATTATTTTATGACAAACCCAATATAAAAAAATGGTAAATCACTTACCAACTTACCATATACTCATTATTCCTAGGCTCAGAGGAGACATTACATTCATTCTAATTTGCAATTGTTTGAACTACTCTATATTCTTCTAGTGACAAGATCAATTTTTCAAATTTATAAAGTTGCCTAAATAGGGCTTGATTATTATTTGAGTGTTGGAATTTACTAATGATTATTTTTTCCCGAAATTTGATTTTCTCCTTGCCTCGACTTGCTTTATTTTTTGCAAGGGGTCCAACCATAAGGCTGGATGGTATCTATATTCTCCATGTCACAAAACTACTCAAGCTCTTGAACCCAACTATCAATGCATCTGAACGCAAACTCCCTGGAAATTCTAATTCAACTAACTTCACTGGTGCTCCTTATGTTGATATAGTTTCCAGGAACATCCTTATTGAGTCATGTTATCTAGTATGAATAGTGTCAAACTCACTTCTCCATCATAAAAAATCATTAAGATCTTAATCTCCTTTCTATGGCCAATAACCCTCTATAAAATTGATCAACCATATACCTTCTGTCTTCAATGATCCACATCCGTCATCTTCTCCAACCAAAAACAAACCTTCTTAGTGACACCCATTGCTTTGATGATACCATCCTGATTCAATAACAAATAAATTTCCTTCCCACCTTTCTATAGAAGAAGTTGCCCTACTCTTTCACCTGTAATGAACAACAAATAGACAAACTTTTTGTTCTACACAACCAATGCTAGAGAGCTAAGGAAAGTTGAAAAAATAAGGTAGCGATGGTAGAAAGATCAAAAACTCTAATTCCTTATCATATTGCACCAAAAAAATATAAAAAAATTCAAAAATAAAGAAATTTACCCTAATATTGATGCATTGGATCCAAAAATCATGCTACATATGAGAAAATTACATTCAAGGTTAACAAAAGAAATAATCTGCCCATTTGGGTTTAAATCAAAATCTTGCCTCTGTTGTGATTTTAAGGAGAACTATTTACATATAGAAATGTTTTCTAATGATACAACATGTCTACATATAAAGATGGTTTTTATGATATTCTAACACTGATTGGACTTCATGAATCGATTGCTGAAAAGTACACTGAAACTTGAAATTCCATTTCCATGGGAATCATACCCATTTAACCTGACAAGATGTAATAATCCTCAAATTTCTCCCTAAAGAAAGCACTGACCTATAAAATCAAATCATCTAGAAAAATGGTTTTTCCTTAATATCTATCCATATTTTCACAATATCTAGCTTGGATGGGACAACATAGCACAAACTACATGACATGTACGAGACCCCTAATATCAAGAGCTGGTGGAAAATATATAACCAAACCATTTACTCAAAAACTGTCTTATTTTGAACTTTTTTTCATCTTCTATGAGCCCCTAAGGAACACGTCTCAAATATCCAACTTCCCTACATGCTTCATCTTGGTTGCAAGTTCTTCAAATATATTAGGTCTACCTTCTCTTGAAAAATCAGCCAGGAATTTATCGTAATCAAAACGCGAAGCCTTCATAACTTTATCAATCATTCTTTCTATATAGGCACAAGCCTCCTCACATCTGCCTTCCCTGATCAGCCCTCCAGTGAACACATCGTAAGAATTAACATCAAGACAACAATCGTTCAGAGCCATTTGATCCCATCTAGTGAAACCCATCTTAGGGTTCCTTGCATGGAAATACAATTTCATCATGTTGTAAGTGTGAATGGTGGGTTGAAAACCACATTGGCTCATTTCCTCAAAAATTTTAGTGGCTTCATCTGGTTTGTGTAGAACCATCAACACTTTGATTAGAACATTGGAAGTCTAGCAGTCATGATGAATCCCTTTATCTTTCATTTCCTGTAACAATTGATAAGCCTTATCCAACTTCCTCTTAGTTCCATAACCAATTCTTAAACACGTGTAAACAATAAAATCAAGTGGGGAGCCATGTTGCTGCATTTTAGCAAAGAATTTTGAGGCTTTATCTATCCTCTATAATTTGGAAAGGGCACAAAAAAAGAGAGTGTAGCTTTCAGAATTAGGATAAGGACCATAGTTTTTCAATAATTAGAAGAGCTTCATAGTCCCCTCCTTCTTTCAACCCTTAAAGAGGGCCCCCAACATAATGTCTTGGGTGACAAGATCATGTTTGAATCCTTTATCAACCATTTCATTCCAAAGTTTTCCTACCTCTATCAGATTCTTTGCCTTGTACCATCCTTATATAAGTATGGTATAAGTATTTGCATTGGGATGAAATATTCCCCTCATTCTTTCAAATAGCATTTGGGATTCCTTTTCTAGTTTTTATACCAAATTCCAAATAAACCAAGTAGACTCTCTGCTTCCTTTTGGGATTTTTATTCCTCAAACAAGTATTGATTTTTTTATTTTTTATTTTTATTTTTTTTATATCGAATTCCAAATAAACCACAGACACTAGTAAATTTCTTGGAATGCTACAAGTAATTGGCATCAAAATAATACCCCAAGGAATCCAGAATTGAACATTTGGCCTAATAAAAACACCCCGACATTACATCAATAATGGAACAAATCTAAATAATAAACTTCCAATGGGGACTCTAATTTATATATGATCATGGTAAAGAAGCTTCAACATTAAATCCAATGGAAATTTGATTAGAAGGATCAATCATTGTCAGCTATGTAATCAAACATCGACATAGATTTAGGAGTTGCTTTTGCACTCCTACTTTGTATAACATTGGTTGAAATATAGTTCCATTGAGCTAGTTTTGTGGTCATTTCTTGTACAGGAATAGAATTACCTATCTCACCCCACATGTGGAAACAAACTATTAAATTTCATATTTCCAACTAATTATTTTGATATATTGTAATAATATGAAAATTCTATTCACATCCATGCATTTCAATAGTCTAGTCTACAAAGTGGAAACATCATAAGAAGGAAACACAATCATTCCCTCACAAGGAAAATACATAGATACATATATAAAACAAAGAAAAAATACCTCGTGGCCTTATTAATTGTATCAAATCGTAAGGCAAACAAAATGTATTTTCTAATAGAAGCCTGCGGAAATCTAAAAATAGATAAGCACAATAAGCTTTGGCATAAGAATTTGAGAAGTAAGGAATGGTTGGAAACTTCCGTTTTGTTAGTAAGGTACCACATGTTGTCCTAGAAGTTGTTATTGGCCGGGATTCTAGATTTCGGGATGGATTCTTGAAAACTTACACCAGCTATTATATAATATCCATAAGATAATTGACAAAATATTATGGTCGAGCACATGCTTGATCTAGATAAGATGCAACTTCACTTTTCTCTTGATCATTATTTAAACATGGAGAACCACCCCTTGAAGAACATGGAGTTCCTTGACAAATAGTCGAATATTGAGTGCCTATGGCTACCCAATATTTTGACAATGGTTTGATCACTGCTTGGTTGACGCCAATTTCCTAGCCTAAAAGTAAAGAACATGAAAAAACAAGATGAGAACCTCTCCAAAATATGAATGAGTTTTAGCTATATAGTGGGCATTCAAATTCATTTTATATCCATGCCAAATGTGCGCAACACATTACTAAACACACCCAAACCCAGATATTTTATCACATCCATGCCAAACATGCACCATTAGTAATGCAAGTGCATTACCTAGTGTGTTAAAAAATATAAGCATGCATATGTTATTATTAAGCCATGTCACTAATTTTGGCATCATCATATAGACACTTCCCTTTATTGAATGCTGGTTTGACACTACTTTTTAAAAATAACTTACTCCTCCATCTTCTAAAGCAATAGATAACACTATTGCAGCTTCCATGACCCATGATAATTAATATTTTCCTCTCATTAAATTTGGTGATCTGTCTCAACCCATCACTGTGAGAGTGTATTCATAGATGGAAGGGGAATCCTATAGCCATATGACCAATGTTGTTGTGGGTAGTCTAGACAAAGAATGAAATTGTTAACAAGCTGCATAAACTACTTAACATAAAATACCATAGTAGACATGAAAGGTTGTTGGCATGAAACCCACTTGATCTGCATGAACTACCAATAGATTTCTTGTCCCATTTACTCATCTATTTCCCCCTTTGAGGTGAAATATTGGGAGGGATTCTAGTGAAAACTTAGCCTAGTAACATGTCAATAGGATGAGGTGTGGAAGTAACTTTAACGTAACCAAAATTTTTTAAGTGGCTAGTGTAGAGCTATAAAAAGGGTCTCTTTCACCTCTAGTTACCTCACATTAATATGTCAATCTGGGAACTTCTGGTTATTTCAAAGAGTGTCTTAGTCTGAGGCTTAGCACTTGCCAGAGTAATGCTTGTAGTACAGCTAGTTAAAAGCTACGAAAGTAAACTAATGCGAGTCTACAACTTTGTTGGCATTATGATACAAGTGTTGTCCTTGATGGCAAGACGACAGATTATAGTGCAGTAGTTCAGTAGCAAAGAATTGATGATCAGATTGCAAATAATGAAGAAAGCTGAGTATACACGCAGGTTCACTATATACCAAGTCGCGTATAGAGGCAGGTTATACGCAGGTTCACTATGTACCAAGTCGCGTATATACGCAGGTTCGCTATATACCAGGTAGGGTATACACGCAGGGTATACTCGCAAGTTCTCTATATACAAAAATGCGTATACACGCGGGATTGTTGATTAGAAGTCACGTATGCGTATGCACGCACTTCCATGCAAGGAAAAGCGCGTATATGTTGGAAAACTTACCTTTGGTCCATGGCGGTTAGTCCTTGGAATTTGAACCTATGGTTTTTGGACCATGGCTTCTCAACAGACGTGTTGATCCCTAGTATTGAGTTGATGGTATTGGTTTGTTATGGTTTTGGACCATGGTATTGAGCAAGGCCTAAGACTATAAAAGGAGAAGAAGATCATTAGGCAAGGGAATTGAGAAAGTCTTGAATATCTGATGAAGGCTGAGATCCAGTATGCAGGTTATGGGTTGCTTGATCTAAGCTAAGGAGGGATCTCACAAGTTGATGGATAACAAGATCTAAGGATAGATCGGGATCAAATGGTTTGAAATGAACTATCTCTATATGATTTATTATGTTTATTCTAGATCTGTATACTGACGCAAGTAATGTTCTGAACTGCGTATAACTTAAGGTTGAAATCGCTGCAAGTCATGATTGAATATTTATAGATCTATACGCGGGTTGGCTTTAGTAAAAGCGCGTATGTACGCGGCTTCGGTTTGTCCAAGTAGCGTATGCACTTTAATGCATGATTTTGATGATACAGTTGGTTTTGAATAGTGTTGCAGAGTTCAGGGTTCTGCTCTGTGTTCTGATGACTGTTTTTATTGACAGGGTTTCAGTATTGGGTATTGATGTTGCTAAGTGTTTGTGAGCTTCAATGATATTGATGGGTCCAGTATGAAAATTTGATGAAACGTTGCCTTCAGATTATAGAGTTGTGCTTCAGTGTATCTAGTCTGAAAATTTATGAAACGTGGTACCTGGAGGAGAAAAGATTGTAGGTCGGCGCCTATGTACTAGTATCTTAGCTAGTACAAGAACTATGGGGGTTGTAGCTCCCTTCCAGGAGAAGCTGGAGAACGAGAGAAGGTTGTAGTTCTCTGCAGGATGCAGCCTGTGTATTGGTAAAGGACTGCGCTAGTACATTGTAAAAGAAGTTTCTTATTAAAGGAAGATAGAAACAAATTGCAGCAGGTGGTTTTCACCCACATTGGGTTTCCACCTTATATCATGGTGTTCATGTGTGATTCTTGTGTGTGATGATCTGTTTTGTTTATTGCTTCTATTTACTGTTCATATGGTCAATGAAGTTCTGATGCATTATCTAAAGATCAACATGTAATGGATTATCTGACTTATAAATAATATGGATATACGCTAGTTTCTTTAGACACAGTCGCGTATACACGCGAATATCCTTAACTGAAGTAGCGTATATGAATGTGAGTAAGAAAATGAAAAAGTTTTATTGATCTGATAATACTGATTCACCCCCCCCTCAGTATTATTTCCAACAATTGGTATCAGAGCAGGTCCTTCTAAGGAAGCTTGATCGCTTGAAGGAAATCCGTGGAACAATGGGAAAGAAGCTTAAGAAGAAAGCACCAAAGAAGAAGAAGACATCTCAGAAGAACTATGACAGTGGGAGAATTGATTGGGGATTAGGCATAAGAAGCTCTTCAGATTCAGAATCAGATGAAGATGAACTATCACGTATGAATTTTCTATCCTCTGATGTTCCAACTATCTTTCCATATGGAAGAGATGAAAGTGATAGCGAAACAACTGAACTTGCTCTTATGGGTGAAGAAGAAAGATATCAAATAGAGGTAGAATTTAAAAGGCTTTCAGACATAATCAAAGATCAACAAGATCTTTTGAACAAAAGGGAATGTGAAACAACTGAACTTGCTCTTATGGGTGAACAAGAGAGATATCAAATGGAGGCAGAATTTAAAAGGCTTTCAGACACAATCAAAGATCAACAAGATCTATTGAACAAAAGGGAATGCAACTTCAAAGAAGAAACTACCAAACTGAAAGCCAACCTGAAGTTATTCACGGACAAATATCTAAAGTTGCTACATGACCAACCAGAGGAAGAAAGCAAGATAAGGAAGTCCTACAAGGACAAACTTCAAAAGATGCATGATGAAGTAACATCTCTAAGAAAAGAAGTCAATGAAAACAACACAACAATCAAGAATCTCATAGATAGATCCAATGATTATGAAAGTCTTGAAGCTACAATCCTCTCACTAAAAGAAGAACTTGAAGAAGCCAAAAGGAAGAATAAAGATCTACTCCAAACTATTGAAGAACAGGAATCACAGCTGGAATGTGCCTCCAGAGCTCGTCAAATGCTGCAGAATGTAAATGAAGAACAAGAAAAGGAGATACTCAATCTAAGGCAACAAGTGGAAGAAGGAAGAAAGTCAGAAGAAATTTTTAAGAAGAAATGTCTTGAAAAGGAAGAGCAACATCAAGTTGAGGTAAAGATCTTGAAAGGTAAATTAGAAGAAAAGGATAAACTATTATGATTTCAAGATAGTACTAAAGTCTTGGATGATATCCTTAGTAGTCAAAGGTCTCCTGCTATCAAGACTGGACTTGGTTTTCGTGAATCGGCTGAAGGTGAATCTAGTTCACAAGGTGAAGTAAGGAACTCTCAAGAGAAATCTAAAATGATCAACAAGGAGATAAGAGGTCAACCCCATCAACAACCAAGAAAAGAAAATCTTAAAAGAAAATCTTTTACTCCTTGCTATGGAAGTAATAGTCAGCCATTTACTCAGATGAATAATATTGAATGTTATGTATGTCATAATCTTGGACATGTTGTAGCTAGATGCAGAAGAAGAAGGGTTCAAGACCATCATGCAGAAAGATCATCTCATTGAAGGTACTTTAATGGATATTGTTTTGCTTGCAATATGTATGGTCACAAGGCTGCTGATTGCTACAAGAGGAATATGAAACATGTAAGATGTTATGCATGTAACAAGCTTGGAAATATAGCAAGGGATTGTAGGAACAAAGTACGGACATCACACCAAAAGGAGAAAACATCAACATGCTTGAAGGTGTGGAAGAAGAAGGAAGTTCAGTCAGAAAGATGTGGCACAGCACAGGATACTCAGCACAACACAGTCATAACTGACTCAGGGGGAGCTGAAAGTGTTAATCTTCAGTGCCCTAAATCTCATACGCAAGTTTCATAAATGAAAGTTGCGTATATACGCGAGTTATACACTACAAAATTGTGTATATGTCAGTCTGAGGAAAAGCAGTGGGGACAGGCTCAGAAAAATTGTCTGATATGTATCAGTCCATTATTTGCTCTATTGGTTAATAGTTACAGTCTGCTGAGGATGTATGGAAATGTCTTGATACTTGTAATATGTTTAGAAGTATTTTGATCCTAACTTGATGATGATGATGATGTCTTGATGCTTGTTGCTGATATATGCATGATCAGATCTAACAGTAAATAGATGGCACTTGTTGAGGGGGAGAACATGACTTTAACAAAGCATTGTTGGCATTATGGTTAACAGTCCTTGATGATATGGCTAAATAATGTATCTTGCTATGATGTGGCTATGAGTTGTCCATGATAAAATCTCATATGATTCTTGGGGTTACATAGTTGATGTTCAGATCATATTTGTGGATTGATGGTGAATATATGATGCTTACATGATAAGGAGAAGTACAAAGCTTGAATACACAACGTCATCACTTGATGATGAAGTCTCTCATATGCTGCTGTTATCATATGCATGAAGATCATATAATACAGTTATGATGTAGGATTACTATGCTACTTGGTGATCATGTGGATGAGGATTGTTGATGTTGATGATATAAAGAAGCCTTAACAAGTGATCTTGTGCTCAAGATACATAGTGCTGGATACATGCATGATTACTCAAAGTTGCATTGTTGGAGACATGAGATTGATATATGATGATACGTTGATTCTCACATATTGATGGTTATCAGATGAGGGATATTCCCGTGTAATATGGATGGTCATGCAGATGATGACTATGGTGTTTTTCACATATGATATCATGTGAATGACTTATGATGATGCAGGCATACCTTGGTTGCTGATATATAAAAGAGGTTGTACGTGAGTTTTATGAGGTATATCCGCGTATATACGTAATTTTCTGTGGATACAGTTGTGTATATGTTGGTTTGAATAAAATCAGTGGACCAGACTCTGGGTGAGAAGAGTCTGATATGGGTTTGACAGAAACCATCTGGCACAGGTTCAGGGGGAGCAGATTAACTTCTAAAAATGCATTGTTGGCATTACCTTAGAAGCTCTTGGTTCGTGTACACAAGCTATCTTGGTTAGAACAGGTGCAGAAGGAGAACAGAAGGAGATCATGGTTGCTGATCTGAAAAGTGTTTGACAGATGTTGCTGCTATCAGTTATTGATGACTTTCATAAGTCTTGCTCTAGATATTTCGTCTCTATGTCATGTATCTCTTTTGTGGTATCTCTTTTATGGTGTCAAGGTCATGTAACGCCCTATTTTGGTTTCCCCACTATGCCTGGGATGATTGATGTGATGTAATTGGTTGTCATATGTAAATTTCTGATGTATCCACACTTGGTTGGATGATCCCCACTTGGTTGGGTAGATGAGTCAAGTCCCACTTGGATGGGAGATGGATGTGTGTATGAGTATTTGGTGCTAGGAAGGTCTTTTATGATGTATAGAGTCTTGTAGAACACCCTTTTGCAGACCTTGCTTACAGTCAGGGGGAGCATGAACAACACTCTTCAGCAAAGCATGTATTCAGGGGGAGCATGGACAGATTGGTACACCTTGGCATATCCAAAGGGGGAGCTCATTCAGAGATTTCAGTAGGTACTCAGGGGGAGTATGAACAACAGAATGCTTATCTTGGAAAGAGAATATCTTGGTGCGCCCTTTGCCCTTGATGTCAAAGGGGGAGAGTGATTTGGTGTTGTTGCCATCAAGTCCAAAGGGGGAGATTGTTGGCATTATGATAATATGTTGTACTTGATGGAAACCCTCTCATAGAAGATCATCTCACTTATATATAATTAGATGAATCTACAGAAGAGATATCAGATGTGAATGAATGCATGGGATGCAGGACAACTCAAAGGAATCAGATGATAGTTCTAAGTGTGACAAGTTAGCTTTGCCATCAAGTCCAAAGGGGGAGATTGTTGGCATTATGATACAAGTGTTGTCCTTGATGGCAAGATGACAGATTATAGTGCAGTAGTTCAGTAGCAAAGAATTGATGATCAGATTACAAAGAATGAAGAAAGCTGAGTATACACGCAGGTTCACTATATACCAAGTCGCTTATAGAGGCAGGTTATACACAGGTTCACTATGTACCAAGTCGCGTATATACGCAGGTTCGCTATATACCAAGTAGGGTATACATGCAGGTTATACTCGCAAGTTCTCTATATACAAAAATGCGTATACACGCAGGATTGTTGATCATAAGTCGCGTATGCGTATTCACGCATTTCCATGCAAGGAAAAGCGCGTATATGTTGGAAAACTTACGTTTGGTCCATGGCGGTTAGTCCTTGGAATTTGAACCTATGGTTTTTGGACCATGGCTTCTCGACAGACGTGTTGATCCCTAGTATTGAGTTGATGGTATTGGTTTGTTATGGTTTTGGACCATGGTATTGAGCAAGGCCTAAGACTATAAAAGGAGAAGAAGATCATTAGGCAAGGGAATTGAGAAAGTCTTGAATATCTGATGAAGGCTGAGATCTAGTATGCAGGTTATGGGTTGCTTGATCTAAGCTAAGTAGGGATCTCACAAGTTGATGGAGAAAAATATCTAAGGATAGATCGGGATCAAATGGTTTGAAATGAACTATCTCTATATGATTGATTATGTTTACTCTAGATCTGTATACTGACACAAGTAATGTTATGAATTGGGTATAACTTAAGGTTGAAATTGCTGCAAGTCATGATTGAATATTTACAGATCTATACGCGGGTTGGCTTTGGTAAAAGCGTGTATGTACGCAGGTTCGTTTTGTCCAAGTAGTGTATGCACTTTAATGCATGATTTTGATGATACAGTTGGTTCTGAATAGTGTTGCAGAGTTCAGGGTTCTGCTCTGTGTTCTGGTGACTGTTTTTATTGACAGGGTTTCAGTATTGGGTATTGATGTTGCTAAGTGTTAGTGAGCTTGAATGATATTGATGGGTCCAGTATGAAAATTTGATGAAACGTGGCCTTCAGATTATAGAGTTGTGCTTCATTGTATCTAGTCTGAAAATTTATGAAACGTGGTACCTGGAGGAGAGAAGATTGTAGGTCGGCGCCTATGTACTAGTATCTTAGCTAGTACAAGAACTATGGGGGTTGTAGCTCCCTTCCAGGAGAGACTGGAGAACGAGAGAGGGTTGTAGCTCTCTGCAGGTAGAAGCCTGTGCACTGGTATAAGACTGCACCAATACAGAAATATTGTAAAAGGATTTTCTTATTAAGAAGAAGATTGAGATGACTTGCAGCAGGTGGTTTTCTCCCACATTGGGTTTCCACCTTATATCATGGTGTTCATGTGTGTGGCTTATGTGTGATGAACTATTCTATTTTACTGCACCTGTTTACTGTTAATATGGTTGATAATGTTCTAATGCACTCATTAAGGATCAACTAACTGAATCATAAGAAGTTGCGGAAGTAGCATATATGTATCTGAATATGGAAATGAAAAAGTTTTATTGATGTGATAATACTGATT